>CAIGQZ010001199.1:1220033-1232813 GCA_903798205.1 Danio tinwini | reverse complement strand
GTGTGTGTGTGTGTGTGTGTGTGTGTGTGTGTGTGTGTGTGTGTGTGGGAGAGAGAGATAGATGGAGGGCTGTGCATATACGAGGACAGATGCATACAGATGAAGTCAGAATTATTCGCCCTCCTGTGCATTTCTTTTTTATTATCAGATATTGATGTTGAACAGATTCAGGAATTTTGCACAGTATGTCTGATAATATTTTTTCTTCTGGAAAAAGTCTTATTTGTTTTATTTGGACTAGAATAAAAACAGTTTTAATAGTTTTAAAGCAATGTTAAGGTCAATATTAATAACCCTCTTAAGCAATATTAGTGTTGGATTGTCTCCAGAACAAACCACTGTTATACAATGACTTAATTACCCTAACTTTACCCTAATTACCCTAGTTAAGCCTTTAAATGTCACTTTAAGCTGAATACTAGTGTCTTGAAGAATATCTAGTCTAATATTATGTGCTGTCATCATGGCAGAGAGAAAATACATCAGTTATTAGAGATGAGTTATTAAACTATTATGTACCTGTTCTTGTTTTTGATTTGTAATAAATGTTTCTGCTTATTGGCATATTATATGTGATTATAGACTTTACTACACTGTAAATAATAATTGCAAATTAGCAGTTTTCTGTATTTTTGATTCATGTTTTTATTTCTTTCCTTTTATTTCTGCTTCTGAATTGCATTATGGTATCTTGATATTTCTTCCAATAACTTTTAACCTTAAAAAGGTTTGAAAAAGTGACTTTTATGAACATTTTAATAGTTTAATATTATCTTAATAGTGATATATTGCATGGGTTGGTGTTGTATACAGTACATTTCCTGTTATTTTACAGACTTATTTCTCTAGAAATTATTATTTCTGATACATATTATCATCTCAAACTACTAAAAAGTCAATAAAAGTCACTTTGTTAAACTGTAGAGTTGAATTTTCAAAATCAAATTGGACAGAGCAGACATCAACATCCCATAATGCAATTTACCACCACAAATAAACACACAAAATACGGAAACTGTTCATTACAGAGATTTTAATTAATTAGTTAATTAGGTTAACTAGGCTAGTTTGTTTAGTTATGCAAGTATCAATCAAGAAATGTATTGAGGGGCAAATAAAATTGACCTTAGCTGTTTTTATATTATTTTGATTTTATTTTGATTTATTTTGTTTACCACAAAATTATTGAACATTTGACACATCAGTCATTTTAAAACTGGCATGTAGAGGAGATGATAATACACGTATTACAAAAATATACACTAAATGCTTAATACTCATAATAAACACTCTACAAATATAATAATGTTCCACATGTTTTCTTCATGATTGAAGTGTCTTGCAATGTGCTGTGTAAAATCGAACACTTACCAGCCTCAGAAAGACTCCCAGAGCCAGTGTGCTGAGTTGTTTTGGAAATGCTTCATGGTTTAGTTTGCTTTCCTTCTCATATCTTTCTGAAAGGAAACGAATCTTACTTTCTACCTTCTGCTTTTTTTGGTTCCTGCCATGCAGACACAAGGAGAAGTTTAACACTGTCTAAAAGCTGCATGTGACGTCAGTCATGTTTGTGCTGACCAAGACAAACACACCAGCCTTCAGAGGCTATGACCCGTAAACCACTCAAGAAAACACATCTCAGCTCCAATTTAAAATGTATTTCAGTTCTATATAAATCGGTAACACTTTATAATAACTGCACACTCTGAACCGTTTACTCAGCATTAGCAAATAGTCCATTCATTATCTGTTAAGCATTCACTCTACATTAATAAACGTTAGTAAGCAGTTTATAACTGCAGCTACAAATGCTGTATTCTTGACCTAATAATTGTGTTTTCATGCTTTGGTAATGATTCATTTTTCATTACTAAATTAAAGGTGCTGTATGTACGTTTTTGACTCTTCTAAAGCATAAAAATATCATAATTTGTGTGCAGATATTTAAGAAACATCTCAAGTGGACATACCTGTTTATAGTATATATAAATAAATATATTTATATATATATATATTTTTTTTTTTTTTTGATTCACTTATTTAAATTTTTTATTATTTTTAATTAGTATTTTTTCTGTATTTGTATAAAACATATTATAGATTGTATAAATGTTTTTGTTCTGTTTTGTCCTTATAAAAACTGTTATAAATAAAATATAAATAAATTAATTAAATAAATAAATGTTTTATCAAGTCAAATTCATCTAGTTTTGTGACCTAATCTAAAGTGAGGACTATTTATGCTTTATAAATCCCCTATAAATGACAATTAAAGGCTCAGTTATATTCTAAACACGATACAAATAAAACAAATGATTTGATTCATTTCTATTCATTTATAGAAACAAAAATAAAACCACATCAAATAAAAAATAAATCTTCACAACATTATCTAAAATAAAATTACTGTGCAGTTTAAACGTCGCTAAATAACATTGAAATGTATCATATTATATTGTTTAATTATTATATTGTTGTTGTTTTATCCATTTTTATGTCGTATTTTGACACTCCTGTTATTCAGCAGTGTTTAAACTTCACAGTAATTAATTTTTTTCATAGAATTGCAAAGATTGTTCATTTGATGGAGTCTTTAATTGTCATTTATAAAGCATAAACAGTCCTCACTTTAGTTGAGTTAATAAAACATTTATTAACATTCATAGCAGCCATTATTACTGTATATGCCTGAATAATAAGAGATATAAACATTGATTTCAATAGTTTAATTATTTACTAACTCATTCTGGGGTGCGTTTCCCAAACAATGACGTAACTTGTGTCTGAACTATCATAGTGCGATGCATCGTTTGGTAAAAGATTGATGTAGTGACGAGTGTTTCCCAAAAACTGTAGTTTCTCTGTCGCAGATCCATCGATTAAACCATGTTAGTTTTTACGTAAAACGCCCATAATGATGCTCTAAACAGGGTGGAGGAACAACTTATTTAGAGAACAACCCCATCATTTATTTGTGCAAATTATATAGTTTTACACAAACATGCATTAAAATAAAATCCAATATTAGTTTTGGTAAAAACATGCACTCGCTTTCTATATTAATTGAAATATATGTAAATGGCACATATAGAGCCTGTGTTTGCTTTACTAATATTATTGAGAACATTACATATTCTATTCTAAAACATAAAATCACTTACAAAAGCTCACACATATTCTAATATCATAAATAAATCATATAAATAAATAAAGAGGCTATTTATCAAGAAATTAAATTTAGTATTTATGAAATTAAACAAATCCTACTTTATTAATAATATTAATGATTATGATGATAATTATTATTATGTAGAATATTATTTATTTATTACACTTTTTGGAAAAGTCTACTTAACAATCTGACACATGGAAACACAGAAATGTTCTACCTAGCAGGCCCATGTCATATACAGTACATATACTTATTCAATAGCCTACTGTCAATTAAAAGCATTAACGTATGCTGTTTTTTGTATTCACAAGCTTTGGAGACGTAACATAAATTCCGCTCACCTATAATAATAATAATAATAATAATAGCTAAATAATTAAAATAACAGGTCACCTATAGCTTTCGTCATGAGCCACGGCTGTTTTTAAAATGATATCAATGTTTTCAAAGTGCACTACAAAGGAAGCGCAAGTGTAAACATGAAGATCGCTAAAACTGAACTGTAATAATACTTTGAAAGCAAATTACACCTAAGAGAGATGACTTTAAAGGGCACCTCGGTTACCCCTTTTTCCAGATTTAATAAAAGTCTTTTGTGTCCCCAGAATGTGTCTGTAAAGTTTCAGCTCAAAACACCCATCAGATTATTGATTATAGCTTTCACTAGATGGTGTTTTATAGCTCTCAATATATTTTTGCTGTTTTTGTGTACTGTACCTTTAAGGCTAGCCCGCCCACCGTTTCCACATGCCTGCCGCGCGTGCCTCAGTCTCCGCCCTCGGCTGCCTCAGACAACTGACACAGAGATAAAGGAAGCAGATCTCACGTAAGGTTTGTGACAAAAACTACAGTAAGAGCTTTACCAATGATTATTTGGTGCATTTGTTGTGTGGAGCTGCAGGATGAGTCACACATGATGTCGTTACAAAGTTCACACACAGACACACACACACAGCACAGACACACACGCACATACATACAGCGCGCGCGTTTAGCTTTGCACTGTCTTTGCACGCAAATGTGACAGGATACAGGTTAATCTCCACTGCTGTATGGATATCTGTTACGCTAATGTACAAAATAAACCTGATTTAACGTCCACAAACCGGCATTGAAGCGTCTTTTATTATTGTTCTGACACACGGCTGTGGTGATGAAGTAAAGCTGAAGTAAATCGCTGTAATTCATTACAAACACGCACTGTTTTAAAACATTTTAAACTTGTCAAACTCACTCTTGATCACATTTGATGATGATTGATGATCCGAAACTGAACCGATCTTTTATTTAGGGTTGATTTGCGCACGTCCTGTCTTGTGGATATGAAACGTTACTACGGAGACATGTTAATATGCAGCTGTCAATCAATATTGGTGGGCGGGGGGACCGCACTCCTACGTCAAGTTGCGGTCGGTCTCAAAACGGCTCCAATTGGTCCACCGTTTATATGTTTTTAAATTGAAAAAGAAGCACTGAGTGTGTTTATATCACCCCAATATGACGCTCTATACACCATACATATACATATGTCTGTCCAAACAGCTTGAAAAGGAGATTTTTCACCATAGGTGCCCTTTAATGCTTTTTTAATCATTCCAACTTTGAATGTTAGAATGTTCTAAATGAATAGGGCATAGGGGGGATAACTGGGAATAGAACACAGCCAGGAACTATGTTTCTAACTACAGCTCCAGAGGTGTAGATTCAAGTGCTCAAGTTTGCGACGCAGTTTGCGAATGTTCATTGGAGCGATGGATTTGAGAAACAGCAAATCAACAAACTATGTTTGTAATGACGGAACTTGCGACCTTAGTTGGCTAACGATGGCTTTGGGAAACGCACCCCTGTATGATCTTAAAAACCACCATCTCCTCTAAATACAAATGATTTGTAAATGATGCAATACCTAATTTATTAATGAAAAATCAATCATTCACAAATTATGAAAGTACAATTATTAAGCACATTATAAACTGCTTACTAATGTCTATTAATGTAGAGTTAATGCTTAACAAATAATTAATTTACTATATGCTAATGCTTAATATATGATTCATAGTGTAGTTATATAGTGTAGGTAATCCAAATGGATGGGAATTGTATGTACAGTCAGAATACACAAATCTTATTTGTTAGGCTAAAATATTTTTAGAGTGTAAGCATCTGATCAAACTACGGCTGATAATGTTTCACAGGACTTGCAGCTTCACAGAGGCTGTGCATCAGCAAACCTACAGTTGAAGTCAGAATTATTTGCTCTGCCAGCCTGATCTCACGAAGAAACGTAAGTATTTCACGTTTTGTCAGTTCAGTCGTACGAAAATGTAAGATTTTAACCCAACCCAACCCCTAACCCCAACCGTCATTGGGTGATGAGCAAATCGTACTAATTTGTACGAATTTATACGAATTAGCCACTAAGTCAAAAAGTTACGAATTGCCATGAGATTGCGTTGGCTTTGCTGTATATTTACGTTTAACATTTTCCTCAACACATTTCTAATCATAATAGTTTTAATAACTCATCTCTAATAACTGATTTATTTTCTCTTTGTCATGATGACAGCTCATAATATTAGACTAGATATTCTTCAAGACACTAGTATTCAGCTTAAAGTGACATTTAAAGGCTTAACTAGGGTAATTAGGGTAAAGTTAGGGGAATTTGGCAAGTCATTGTATAACAGTGCTTTGTTCTGGAGACAATCCAAAACTAATATTGCTTAAGGGGGCTAATAATATTGACCTTAAAATGGCTTTACAACTATTAAAATCTGCTTTTAGTCTAGCCGAAATAAAACAAATAAGACTTTCTCCAGAAGAAAAAAATATTAGAGGAAATACTGTGAAAAATTCCTAAATCTGTTCAACATCATGTGGGAAATATTTAAATAAGATAAAATAATTCACAGGAGGAATAATTCTGACGGTATACTTTAAACCTAAACTTATAAAATACTCGAGCTCTTTGACCCAGAGGTTTTGCTGCACGCTTCCAGACGGAGATGAAAAGAGAAGTCAAGCCGAGCTCTGAGAAAAGCTGGCCAGCACACAGGGAACATTAATCAACAACAAATGAAGGCCGGTTCTTACATTCTCCCATCATTAGAGAAGGCTAAACATGCGGTTAAACGCTCATTTCCAACAGATTTAACAGGAACCATAGGAGATTATGGAATATATCAGGTTATAGGACAAACACAAATACTTTATTATTTTCCTAGTACACCTCAGCTTGAAGAACAGTAATACACTGCAAACATGTTTTTCTTAGACTTTTTGTCTTGTTTCTAGTTCAAATATCTGAAAACTCTTAAATCAGGAAGCATTTTCTAGACAAGCAAAACATATTAGCTGCGTCCCAAATCGCACACTATGCCCTTATGCACTATGTACTTATGCACTTACACACTCAGCAGTATAGTATATGTATGTAGTGTTGTCCCAAATGGAACACTAATGTTTTTTTTACTTTGCGGAAGTTCAAACCATTTTCCTGATGATGTTTGACGGTCGCCAAATGAGTGAAATAAATGACCAAACTATCAAATAATACCTGCCATGAGTGTAACCGCATTCTCCATCGGGAGGCGCTATAATTACTCTCGTAGGAGAATTTTGCTTTCACCATCCAAAATAAATAAAGTTATCCAACATAGCTCTGCCCCTTCCGCTACATGTGCAAATCTGCGGTCGTTGAGTGCGTGAAGTGTCCATCATTACACACTTCATTTTACCGGCTGAACGAGTGCATCATCCGGGTAATTAAAGTGCTCTTATTATTTAGTTTTCTGTGTAAACGCTCTACTTGCACTATTTATACTACAAAATGGCGTAGAATAGTGCATAAGTATGTGATTTGAGACGCACCTATTGTCTTATTTTAGGAAAATGTCAAAATTAAGTTAGTAAAAGCAAGCAAAACAATCTAGTTTTTCCTTTTGACATAAGGTTATTTTGCTTACCGCATTTTTTAAGGAAAAACTCACTTAATTTTGGCATATTATTTCTTAAAACAAAACATGTTTTGCTTGTCTAGAAAATGCTTCTTGATTTAACATTTTTTTTTAGATATTTGGACAAGAAACAAGACAAAAACTCTTAATATGAAAAGCAATTTTTACACAAAAGGTGATGTTTCATACTAAAGAGGCCACAGAAGTGCTGAGCGTAATGAATACCTGTAGGCTAATATTCAGAGGTCTGCTAGCTTTCACAATCAGTATGTTTATATGGACACCAATACTCTGATTTAAATAGGGTTAAGACAACACTCTGATCAAGAGTGTACCATGTAAAAAGAGTTTTTTGATGACCTTATTCCAACTAAAACAGAGGTGCCCAAAGTAGGGCCCACCATCTAGAAGTGCAAAGATTATACATATTTGAAAATACGCATAAATCATCTTATAAGCAGAACTAAGTAGGGTAAACTTTTAATTCGATGTGCATTAACTATGATGGAAACACTTCTACTGAATAAATTCTATGCACATTAAAATAGCCATCTGATTTTGTTATAAGAGGTCATTTAATGAGCAAAATGTGTGTGATGGGATGCATTAATGGACAAAGCTACATCTCCAGCACATTGTAAAACATCTGAAATGATCTCAGCCATCAGTCCGTCATCACAGTGCTTCAGTATTATTATTCTTCTATTTTTATTCCCTGCAGAACTGTCTTGAGCATCCGTCTCACGCCTCCAAAAGCCACCGCATTCACCGCGTTCATTGCATTGAGTATTCACCTTCTGAGGCGCAACTCATCTATTAGAGGAGAACAAACACCACAGTGGCAAATCCCTACACACTAAACGACATTTCCCTGTCTGATATTTGCTCATGTTTATCAGAAAGTGATGATTGTGTTCTCTTTGACTCATTGGATGGACGCTGCATTATTCGAATATCGATTATGTGATATTCCAGTATTGCAAATAAATTTAATTTGCATCTTTGGATGGAAACAAAGCAAGTGTCATGATTAAATAGCAAAAATAAAGCAAAGCAACAGTATTTATTACTTCACCTGTATAAGTCTCCTTTTCATTTTTATATCTATCATAATTGGCCCCGGCCAGAAAAGTAGTAAAAAAAAATGTGACGTTTGTACAGAAAGGAAGGAACCATTTCTCTCTTTCCACAGCCCTGGAGGGAAACATTCAACCTCTCTTTAAATAGACAACGTTTATGGATGGAAACTCAAGATAAGTAACCTGCTCATGGACGAGATAATTCAGATAGACTGTGAAAACAATGCATGGAAATATTGCACAGAACTGGCAACTAGTCAAGGCCTTTTAATGGGTAATGCACCCTCAGTGTATCGTAACACGGCTCTTAAGAGCACGTTTTCTCTGGCAGACAGTCAGGTTGGTAAAGGCTGAATGAGTAGGCAGGTCTGTGTTTGTTTAGTGTTGGGTTACTGCTTCTGAAAAAAATGTTGGCGGAATAAGCTGAATTATTTTTCCATAGACCCCCTTTCTTTGCTCAACGCAGACTGAAGTGTTGGACTGAGATTCTTCTTCGGTAATAACTGCAGCTCAGAGTAAAAACAGAAGGTGAGAGTCAAAATAAATGTTTCCAACTTCACACACACATATATATATGTATGTAAAGCCAGCTGAAACTCATTTGCGCTGAAATCTGTGTTACATATGCTGGCTCAGACTATTCGGAAAGTCATGCTGGTCATATGGTAAGAGAGCATGACCTTCAGTGCAGGTACTGTACATCAACTGCTGTCAGTTACAATATATACCTGACTTATGCAGCAGTTTTGTTACATAGGAACTAGCTTATTTAACATAATATTCTATGACAATAACATACCATGTGGAGACGCATCAATGGCACACTGAACATACCTGATTATTAACCAGACACACGCTGATTTTTTAATAGTCCTTCACATTTGTAGCTTGTCAGACTGTAAAAATATGATCCTCGTGTCATGCTGTAAGATCTCAGTTCAGTTCATTATCAATCTGACTGGGTCAATCGGTGCTTTTTAAAATACAATTGGTTGGGTTTAGAGAAGGAGGGAGGGTGGGTCAGTCGATTAGTCAGTCAGTCATTCAGCTAGTCAATCAAACAGTCAGTCGACAGCGGCCTCTGGTGGATTTACGAGGGAACAGCAAGCACGAACGGCACTTACGAGAGAAATTTGAGATCTCAAAAAGCGTACACAGCGGCCTCTAGTTAATTCGTGAAAACAAAAACTGCTAGAAAAAAAAGCGTACCTCCTGAGATGTATTTTGCAGTCTTCAGAAATGTATATACAGGTACGTTTTCAGAATGAGCCTGGGTTGAATGTGAAACAGGTGATGTCAACAGGTGATTGTAATTATGATTTGGTACAAAATCAGCATCCAAAAAAGGTCTAGTCCTTTAGGAGCAAAGATGGGTCGAAGTATCGCCAGATAGCCAACAATTACAAGATAAAATAATAGAAATGTTTTAAATCAATGTTCCTCAGAGAAAGAGAGGAAGACATTTGGCTATTTCACCTTCAACAGTGCAGAACATCATTAAAAGATTCAAGAAATCTGGAGGAATTTCAGTGTGTAAAGGACAAGGGCGCAACCTCAACCTGAACAACGGTGATCTCCGATCCCTCAGGCGGCGCTGCATCAAGAATCCTCATTCATCTATAAGCCATATCACCACATGGGCTGAGGACTACTGCGGCAAACCTTAGTCAAGTCCCACAATACAGAGTTACATCCACAAATGACAGTGAAAACTGTACTGTGCCAAGTGGAAGCCCTATGTTAACAGTGTCCAGAAACACCGTCGACTTGTTGCACTGATTGTGTCATCAGATTTGCTGCTCCTATTGGTTCTTGGTTTGACCCACTGCAGAAAAATATGTCTGAAATTTTCTGAATCTGCCAGAAATTCATTCATTCATTTTCTTTTCAGCTTAGTCCCTTTATTATTCAGGGTTCACCACAGCGGAATGAGCCGCCAACTTATCCAGCATATGTTTTACGCAGTGGATGCCCTTTCAGCTGCAACCCATCACTGGGAAACACCCATACACACTCATTCACACACATACACTACGGACAATTTATTTCACCCAATTCACCTGTGCCGCATGTCTTTGGGCTGTGGGGGAAACCGCAGCACCCGGAGGAAACCCACACCAACACGGGAAGAACATGCAAACTCCACACAGAAATGCCAACTGACCCAGCCGAGGCTTGAACCAGGGACCTTCTTGCTGTGAGGTGATCATGCTACCCACTGCACCACCGTGACGCCCCCAGAAATTCAGTTCAGGGAAAATTTGATTGCTATGGCCATTAATCAGCTGTTGTAAAGTGCATGCTACTGTAAGTTTTGGGTTTAGGGTTGAGGTGGGTGTAGATGTTAACAACTGTGAGGGTTGGGTAGGTGTAGATTTTAATAACTGTGAGGGTTGGGTTTTAATTTGGGGTAGGTGTAGATGTCAATAGCTGTGACAGTTGGGTTTAGGGTTGGGGTAGGTGTAGACATTAATAACTGTGAGGTTGGGTTTAGGATTGGGGTAGGTGTAGATGTTAATAATTGTGAGGGTTGGGTTTAGGGTTATGGTCATACCTGCCAACATTTGTCTCTGAAAATCCAGGAGAGGGCAGGGTGGGGGGTGTTAGGGGGTTGAGCAGAGCGACTGGAAGGGGTGCCTGGTCTGTCGGCGATCCGGCTGTGTTACGCCCCATTCACAGGGGCGTCAGCTTCAACGCTTCCAATTCACTTTGAATGGGTGACGTCTGCCGTTGTTGAACTGTATTGTGGATCTGTCGGCGCCGCTTCAGTGGCGTTGATCGCTGTAGAATTTGGGACTTTCTCAACTTATCAAGTGCCGACGGAAGCGCCAGCCAATCAGATCGCTGTATGCAAATACACCAGCTCAGACAGTAGCCGATTGCTGACTAAATTCATTGGTTGACGCTGCTATGACGATCGCATCAGCCCCAACTTTAGACACTCCCTCTGTCAAGCGTGGACGCTGAAGCCCCATGTGAATGGGGTGTTACCAGATTGTACCAATCACCTGAGGACTGGGGGAAGGGGCTGAAGTTCTGGGAGTTTTCCAGGAGAAATGACAAACCGGGAGGTGGGTTTGAAATACGGGAGACTCCCGGGAAAAACAGGAGCGGCAGGTATGGTTATGGTAGGTGTAGACATTAATAACTATGAGGTTGGGTTTAGGGTTGTTGTAGACGTTAATAACTGTGAGGTTGGGTTTAGGGTTATGGTAGGTGTAGATGTCAATAACTGTGACAGTTGGGTTTAGGGTTGGGGTAGACGTAGATATTAATAAATGAAGTGTGGGAATAGGGTTGGGGTAGATGTAGACGTTAATAACACATGTAATGGGTAATTCAATATTTAATACAAATAACCCTTGTTTCTAGAATACGGCTCATGCATGTGCGTCCACTACATATTGGACTTAATCCTGTACAGGCTGCAATGAGGACACATTCAATTTGTGGCCAAAATGGCACAGTGTGAGCAGAGCTTAAGACCTGAAGTGGACCGTTTAGAGCAGGGTTTCTCATCCAGTTTATGGTTTCACAAACTGTTTACTGACACAGACACAGAGACGTCCAAAATACACCCAGTGACCTTCCTGACTGTCTTTCTTTGAGAGTCTTCCGTGGTCATACTCTCCAGCACATCTAGTCAACACATCCTGCACATACCCTAATGTGTAAAGATGGGGTGGTTAACATTTGCCTGATAGACGGAGTGACAACTTGACCTCCAACCACTGTAAACACATTCTGTGGCTACAAGACAAACTTTGTTGAATATGACAAGTTACAAAAACTCAGAGCTACTGAAGCTACTGTATCACTATGACACAGAGATACCTAAATTGAACCCCAAACTGGATCACATTCAAGTTCTAACAGCACTACAATTTGAGTACTAGCATCAACAAAGCTCGGAAATTGAAGAGGAAATTGAACCTTTTTGTTTTACTTTTACCGTAACAAAAGAAGATTTTTTATGTATTTACAGACTTTTACTTTTGGATCTGTTGGTCATTAAGATGTGGATGGTCCCTTCAGTCTTTAGACTTAGAGCTTCATTCCACTATTTCTACAAATATACCCATACCACATAAGACTCCAGGGACACATCCCAAATAGCATTCGAATGTGGGCCACTTTAGGTAGTTATGCGGCACTGGTGGTCTTCCTTTGGCCCAGACAAAATTAATGTGAGCCTGAAGTGGCCCACCTGTACAATGGCAAAGGGGAACCAAAGATTCAAATTCATACATGGGCCATTTACGGCAAAGATTTGGCACTTATGGCAAAATGAAATCTGAATGTGAACCTAATGTGGCCCATGTGGAAAATGATAAACTTGGAGTGATGGAGGACAAATGTGGGTCACAGTTGGCAAAAATGACAGTAGTCATTTAAAGGTAATCTGCGTCTAAACCTAAAGTGGCTCACACGTGTAGGTGTAAATGTGGCCCAGTTATCTTAAGACATATGTGGGCCACTTTTGGCAAAAATTCGGCACAGTAAGCTCTGACTAAAGCAGCTTTTAGCCTATAGTGGCCCAGAGAAGATATGGAAAATGTGGCCCAGTTATCCT
>CAIGQZ010001199.1:1182116-1220023 GCA_903798205.1 Danio tinwini | reverse complement strand
TATGGAAAATGTGGCCCAGTTATCTTAAAACATATGTGGGCACTTTTAGCAAATATTCGGCACAGTAAGCTCTGGCTAATGTGGATTTGAGCCTATAGTGGCCCAGAGAAGATATGGCAAATGTGGCCCAGGGACCACATAGATCAAAGTCACCATCATGGAGAAAAGTGTTTGCTTTAGTTGGGCTCATAGCCCTGAAGCTCTTAATGTAAGTTTTTCTTTTGGGCTGCTGTAACTTTTAAGAACTTTGCTTGAAAAGTTTATTCATTACAGCAAACAAGTAAAAAATATATAAATAAATAAATAAAATTAAGTTAGGCACAACCTGTGATGAAATAATGTAATTCACTGATGTTAACCAATGTGTAATCCATTATTAGAAGTAACGTAATAAAATGCATGCACATGCCACAGAATTATGAAGGTTTATAAGCTAAAAAAATTCTATGGTTCAACTTCTGTGTGTACAGTACAGGACAGTCTGAATAGCTTAATAATCCCATAATAATCACATTTTTTTTGTCATTAGGTAAAGTGTTGGTGGGCTTTTGTGGCTGACTGAACACATCTGACCACATCAGCATTTACACCACAAGTGCAGTCAGATCCTATGCATTTTCAAATACCTCTCCAAGAAATCCTACATGGACAAATGTTACAACTAATTTTCACCTGTTTTAGCATCCTTCACTTGTTTTCAAATTGACAAAAACAAACCTTAATACAAGATGCCAACGAGGCCTCAGAAAAGTACCAGCATACCTCACATTATCATAAGAGGTATCATGAATAAGATTTAATATCGAATATATGTATTTGTGTGTGTAGCATGGTGTCAAATTCTAGTGACAACACAGAGGCCTGCATTTAGACTTATTTACAAGGCACTTATCGAAAGCATCTAGTGTAATTGTGTCAGAATTTACAGTTTGAAAAGATTTTTTACAGACGGTTTGAAAGTCAAGACTCTGTTTCCTATGCCACTCAATAAATCTCCCCTGAATGCATTACAGTCTGGCCATAAACCTGGACCTACCCACTGTGGCTCTAAAGGTTGTAAGGTCAATCCGTCAATAAAATCCGTCATGGACACATGTGCTTTGACTGTTCCTGTACACTTATTTACACCTTAAAATTTTGTTCTGGTCAGTCTGTTAAAGGGATAGTTCATCTAAAAGGCTAAATTCTGTCATCATTTACTTATCTTTCACTTGTTCCAAAGAGTTTCTTTCTTCTGTTGAACTCAAAAAAGACACACTGAAGAATGCTAGAAACCATTAACTTCCACAGTATTTGTTTTTCCTGCACTGGTTCTTCTTTTGTGTTCAATAGAATAAAGCACTCATTCAGGTTTGGAACCAGTTGTATATATAGTGAGTAAATATTTATTTTTTGGGTGAAGTATTCATTTAAATAAGAATGTTGTAAATATACAGCACCTTATTCAATCTGTAACCACTGGATTAATCTGATTGTATAAATGGCAAATAGACTACACTCCATTAATTTAGCAAAAATACCTATACCTAATATCTATTTTCCTCATAGGTGGACAAATATATTAGGCTGCTACAGTAGTTTGCTTGAATTAAACAGAACTGAAGGCTGTCATGCATCTTTACTATGCCCACTCCAAAAGGCATACAAGAACATAGTCTTCATAAAGGTGGGGGGAATACGGCACCCAGCTAAAGATGAATCTGTTCCTTGTGTCTGAAGAACAGAGGTGTGGATTCTGCAATCCTATCGTGAAATTCCAGGGGTGCTGGTGAAAGGTGTTGATCCAAGCAAAAGCTGAAAAGCGGGAAGCCACGGAATGTTACTTGGTGAGAGGAAAGCCTGGAGAGTCTTACATGTACACCAAAGCTTGGGCTTCATTCCCACTGTAGGTATCCTTCTCAAACGAACTGTGTGTACCTTGTATGCCATCCAAATGTCCCCACAAGTATAGCAATACCAGTACACTTTGACCTTGTGGGGTCCCCATGAGGAAAACCAATGGAAGGCCATAAACCACACCAAATGAAGTATTTTGAAAATGTAAAAATGTTAATTGTTTCCTGTTAGAATTGGGTATAGGGGTAGGGTTGGAGCAGGAGTATCAAAAATACAGTTTGTCTATGTGAGATCCCCCTAACAATAGCTGTGCAAGTGTGTGAGTGTGTGTAAATATGCATGCACACATAGATGCATGGATCTGTTTTACATTACGGAACATTTTCATGACAGCACAAATTTTTATAAATGTTTTAAACCTTAAATGCAAGAAAAACAGTCATTATCTTTTGACTCAATGGTACTTGGCAGAACAAAAATATCCTACAGAGACAAAGAAATAAATGTATAATCAAAAGCAATGCAGTAGAAGCAAACCCAAGAGGGTCATCATGTGCATTTTTCTGTGAAAAGCCTGGTTGTTTGACCCCAGGACGCCTCTCAAAAGGGTAATAGGATCATTGCATGTTGAGGTCCCATTATAAATAAACATCCTCAGCAGTGAACAGAAGCAAGTATATTTTTTCAAGAATGTTCCACAGCCACAGTAAGGCACGCAAAATATTCTTGCCAGCAAAAACTCAAAAAAAATAATAAAAACTTGACCTCTGTACTTGAGAAAGTGATTAGTTATGTGACTTTCACATAACAATAACACATTTCAGTATATATTTCAGACTTTCAGTAAGTAATAATAGCCAGTCCATTTTACTGAATAAACATGTTCCAATAAATGTCACAGAAAGTTCATTCATTCATTCATTTTCTTGTCAGCTTAGTCCCTTTATTAATCTGGGGTCGCCACAGCAGAATGAACCACCAATTTATCCAGCACGATTTTACACAACAGATGCCCTTCCAGCCACAACCCATCTCTGGGAAACATCCACACACTCATTCACTATGGACAATTTAGCCTACTCAATTCACCTGTACCGCATGTCTTTGGACTGTGGGGGAAACCGGAGCACCCGGAGGAAACCCACGCGAACGCAGGGAGAACATGCAAACTCCACACAGAAACGCCAACTGACCCAGCCCAGCCGAGGTTCGAACCTGCAACCCAGCGACGTTCTTGCTGTGAGGCGACAGCACTACCTACTGTGCCACTGCGTCGCCCTGTCACGAAAGTAACAGATTATAAAAAATAAATAAAAATAAAATCATTTGTACTGTTTTATTTTAGTTTAGCACATAATACACATGTTACTTCAGCATAACATAATTTTATAACTTATCTTTGACTTTTATTTAGTAGAAAACTAGAACTTGTGCAACATAAAATGTGTTATACCCTTACAGTCAAAAATACTGATGAATGATGAATACTGATGAATACTGGTTTTGTGCATCAATTATACATTTGAAGTTGCATTACTTTAAATTCAATTTCAAGAGTTCACACTTAGCTCATGATTTATTATAAAGCTTGTTTGGCATGCTGTCCCGGGAGAGAGCCTTGAGCTCATAAGATCCTCAAGCTTGGGGCTCCCTCCCGTTTGCAGGGCAAGAGGGGAGTTTGAGCTCAGGTAGATCTGGAGATCTCTTCTGCTGTAGTAGCTTATGAACAGATAGTGATTGCTCTTAAAAAATAACTACTTACTAGGAGCATGTCTATGCTGCCGATTTGGATTAGTCAATTAACTTAAGTTGCATGTTTTTGGAGGGTGAAAGGAAACCGGGGGACCTGGGGGAAACCCACTTGAGCACGGGGAGAACGTGTAAACTCTGCACAGAAACATCAGCTGGATTGTTAAGGACTAGAACCAGTGACGTTCTTGCTGTGAAGCAACTGTGCCACCCATCTAGGAAAGGAAAAGGGGTGGAAGGGGGGATTCTTCAAAATGAAGATGGCTATGATATGGAACTTAGGCTGTTTCTCAATATGCATTCTTCAGCGATTTTGCATCCTCGTGCCCTCATGTAACGTCATCATCAATTGCCAAAGTTCAGTTCCAATACTCGAGACCGCAGGAACAGAGGATGTGTGAAACTTCCCGGATGTGTTCTTGATATCGAGGATGCGTGGATGCAGACTTGAGCACCGAACTGGCTCTAGAAATGCCAGAAGTCATTGCGACTGGAGGTGGGAAGCACAGCATTTTATATAGGTTTATTATTAAAGTTCAGAGATATCACTTATTTATTTCAGGAGTTTCTCTAAACAAAACTGTGAATATAATTAACATTACCATGAAAATCTTAATAAAGGAATGAACACATTAAGGGTGTTTATTTGCTGAAATTCCTATTAAAATCTGTTTTATTTGTATTGTGCAACGTATATTTGTAAAGTCTTTATGCATAGTATATATCGTGAAAAGGGGAAAAACAATAAATCGTTGTATGAATGCTGTAATGTATAAATAATTTTTGGTTAAATATGCGTGAAGGTCACGTGACCATCAGGAAAGACGCAGCATCTCATTTCTCACAGGACGCGTTCTCTGTTCTCGCAGTCTCCCGAGTTCATTCTTCTGAGGACACCTGGCAAGATCGGTCTCCACAAGAACGCAAGTCCGTTCTCTGCGTTCTTGTAATTGAGAAACAGCCTTAGGGTATTTATAGCGACTTGATTGGTGAATCATGAATTGGCTAATGCATGACAAGCTGTGTTCAATCATAAGCATGTGATCCTCTCGAAATTAGTTTATTAAAAAACTTTACATGGATGTTTTTTTTTCCCAAAGGCTGAATATCTCACACTTTGTGTTCTTTTTCACCTACTCATGTTTTATCCATTTAACTTTAGGTAAATATTTACACTCCCTGGCAGGCCATGTCTTTTGAATAGTCACAGCTGTAAAGTCATTAAGTTGTGAACTATATTATTGTCATGTATGTTGTTCTGGTATCTCTGCCCAGGTAATTAAAGGCAATACACTTGTAATTCCCAGAATGCATTCTTGTGGGATTTCGAATTATAAGTGTCCCTTGTGCTTGGAGAAGCTCACTGCCGACAGGTTGTCCCTTTCCATTTGTAGCAAGAATCGAGCGATCTGGCAGCTCCCAGATTATATCTGGTGTAGGTATACCATTAGCAACACATTGAAGATGAACAGGAACTCCTGTCACTCCTTTCATAGCTGGAGGTGGCCCATTGGTAATTCGGGCTGGATATGCAAGAATTATGACAGACACAGTGAGAATAGCCTCGCCAGCATCATTTGTTGCTTTGCACACATAATTCCCACGATCTTGCATGGTTGTCTCATGTACAATAAGTGTCCCATTGTCTATTAACTGATAGCGTCCACTCATCTGTGGACTTGCAAGAACAAAACCTCCTGGCATGGTCCAAGAAATGGTGGACTTGATTTCATCTGTCAGGCAATGTAGGAAGAGGGACTGTCCAGAAATACCCCGAATAATCCCCTTTGGCCGAGTTAGAATATAAGGCTTTTGAATCACCTCAAAAACAACTAGCTTTTCAATGTATCCCACTTTGTTTTTTGCAGCACAGCGGTATTTACCAGAGTCCTCTATGCTGGAGTTATAAATGACAAATGTGCCATCCTTACCTAGGTGGTATCTTGAGCCTTCAACCCCTTGCGCTCTAGTGAATCGAGTCTTGTTGGGTAGTGTCCATATGATGTCGGGTGTGGGTTGTCCATCAGCAGAACAGTTTAGCACTGCAATTCTCCCAACCCGAGTCACTACTCTCTCATTAAAAGGGTTCTTAAAAATGGGTCTCATGAGCTTGTCGGTCACTTCCAGTTGAACTAACATGACCGCCTCACCTCCATCATTCTGAGCAATACAAATAAACTCTGCTGTATCCGATGGCCTAACATTACGGATCTCTAGTGTGCCATTGATATGCACATTGATTCTGCTCCCATAATATGGAGCAGTAAGAAATATATTGTCAGGCATGATCCACGTGATCTTTGGTGCTGGATCCCCTTCAGCGTTGCAGTCGATTAGCTTTCTAGTGTATTTGATTGCTGTCTCTTTTATCACAGTTCTATTTTGTTTGAAGCCATTGATTATGGGTGGGTTTCCATCAATGTCCAGTTTGTAAACTTTATTCTCCTCACCTGCAGCATTACGAGCCATGCAGACATACTCCCCAGCATCAGATAATTTAACATTGCGTATATCAAGAGATCCATTAGCATGCACTAAGTAACGCTCATTAGAGGCAGCAATTATGTCTTTGGATGGCAGCATCCAAAAGACCTTAGGCTTGGGCTCTCCGATAGCCTTACAATCAAATCGAACATTTCCACCTGGAATAACTCTGGCATTAGAAAGCTTGGGGTGCTGAATGTAAGGCACTGCTGTTAACACACTTATGTGAACATGCATCTTGTCTTTACCCAGTTTGTTTTCAGCATAACAGGTATAGTCTCCTTCCTCGTCAGTACCCACTGTATTCAGGTACAGTGTGCCATTATTAAATAAGATGTATCGTTTAAACTGGTCCCCTTCTGTTTCATCTGCCTGCAGGGCACTATTAACCAGGGTACCATCAGGGAGTCCCCAAGATATCTCTGGCATAGGCACCCCAGCAGCCACACAGTCAACTTTTAGGTCATTGCCATAAGGCACTTGCTTCCTGCTAAAAACACTTGGTTCAATCCGAGCTGGCTTCATAGATACTGACACCTTCATTAGCTGTGTGTCATCTCCAACTTTGTTGCGTGCAACACAGAGGAAGTCCCCAGTATCTTTCTCATTGAGTGATTCAATGATTAGGGTACCATTATCCAGGACTTTAATGCGACTACCCATTCTGAAAGGAGAATGTGATTTTTTAATAAATGACAACAATTTCAATGTAAATGCATATTTTTACACAATGAATTCTCTTAATCGTTGGTTTGAAAATAAATACAGAAATGCTGATGAAATGTTCAATTTTAATACTTACTTTTATTTGACTTACTATGAATAAAATGGGTCACCCTTTATTTTGATGGTCTGTTTGTTGAATTTAAGTTACATTGCATCTACATGCCAACTAATTCTCATTAGATTATAAGTAGACTCTTAGGTTGGGGTTAGGGGTTAGTATGTTGATATGTGCTTGCAAAGTTTCTTATAGTCAGTTAAATGTCTGTTGAAGGAGCATATCAACAGATATTAAGCAGACAGTCTACTAATACTCAAATGGACCATCAAAATAAAGTGTTACCATAAAATTTATTAAAAGCTTATTTAATGCTTCTGCCCTAGCTGAGAGTTAATCAAAAGTTAAATCAGTTAGATGCAAAAACTATAAACTTAAATATATTTTTTAGTACTTGTTATTATCTACCTGTGTGTTTTGTCCACGAGGACCTTGGAAGGTAGCCGCCAAATAATTTCAGGTTCTGGTTTACCAACTGCAGAACAGTTTAGATGAAGTTGGCCACCATATTCCACATCAGTTTGGTGTTGTGATGTCACAATGATCCTAGGGATGGTTTCTGTCCTCTTCACAGAAAGTGTAACAACTCGACGTTCTGATCCAGTAGAGCTTGTTGCAATACACTCATATTTTCCACTTTCAGTAATGTCTAAGTTCCTCAGGTAAAGTGTACCATTCGCAAAAACTGATATTTTGGTGTTTGAGTAAGTTAGAGGTAAAACTATAATGCCATTGTGTAAGACCCAGTGTGTTGTTGGTTGCGGGTCACCATGAGTAGTACAGGGCAAAGAGAGATTCTGCCCAGCATCAGCTTTCACAAGCTGTTGTTTTTCTTCCAATATTACAGGTGGTGTTGCTACCACCTGTAGATTAACAGTAGCTGTGTCAGTTCCACCTGGATTGCTCGCAACACACTTATAATGTCCATGATCTAAAACTGACACCTCTTGAATGGTTAATGTTCCTATCGAGGATACTTTTACTCTGCCATGCTCACCATTTGGCCCTTTCACTTCAGTGTGATTTGGCAGAATCCATGACACAATAGGCACAGGTCTGCCCTCTGTCCTGCACGCCATGTGCACTGTTTTCCCAGGCAGAATCTTGAGTTCTCTCATCTTTGTCTCCAATATCCGTGTGGGATAGGTCACAACTGACAATGTTACCACAAGCTTGTCAGAACCATAGTCGTTCTCAGCAATGCATATGTACTGTCCATGGTCTTTGATGTTTGTTCTTTGGATTAACAATGTTCCATTCTTCAAAACTTCAAATTTACCCATTTTACCTTTGATGGTCAGCATAATACCTGTTGATATAAAGAAGACATAAGTAATGAACAAACATCAACATACTTTTTTATTTTATATTGTTAAAGAGCCTCTGCCTTAAGACATATCCAGTGCTTAATTTGTGAATTTCTAGGTCCCGGAACAGATTGCGGTAGCGGATTCAGCATGTTACTGGAGGATGGAGGGGTGTCGTGGATGATAGTGAGCGAGGCAGGGGTGTCGTGGACGAAAGTGAAGAGGGTTGGGGAGTTGCGGAAGAAAGTGAAAATAAATAGCGAACGGGGGAGGAGGGTGGTTGAGGAGGGGGATCTGTAAAATGAGGTGCCGGATCAAATTTCAGAGGTTCCAGATCCTGCGTGTTCCGGTACACATTAAGCCCTGGACATATCATAATGTAAAAATATGAAAATGACACCAATAGAATCTTTAAAAAAATCTTTCTCATAGCAAGGTATTTGAGTCTTTTCTGTTTTGTACCTGTGGTAGATGAGAATCGTTTCCAGCTGATGATGGGCTCAGGGTTGCCAGTGGCCTTGCATGGGAGGAAAGCATCAGAGTTTGACAGAACTGTAAAACTGGCAGCTTTTCCACCATCAATCACTGGCTTGGAGGAAATATGCTTAAGGGATGCGGTGTCATCCCATGTAGAGTGATCATATGCATTCAGATTTCCAGTAGTACTACTAATGTATGGGAATGGAGTAACTGTGAATGCTGTTGAACTAGTCATTTTATCTGAAGTACCTGTTCTGCTCTGAGATTTTCCAGAGGCCTTTGGATGAAGACACCCGAAACAGTCTTTGTATGTCTGTTCATGTGTTGTTGGCTGAATTTCGATAACAGGACTCTGTGTTGTATGTCTCCAAAATCTTTCTGGGGTACCCCTCATATTTGTGTTTACTTTAGGTTTTTTGGTATTACGTTGAATTTGAGACTGTACAGTTGTGTGTTGTCTAGTCACTGTAGGATTTACATCAACTATAGTAGTTTTTGTGGTCAAAGAATTGCTCCACCCCTTGCTGCCAGAATCAGTATTACCAGTTGATGCAGGTCTCTCTGATTCTTTAAGAGTTGTGTGCAAAGGTTTTATTACTGCACCTCTGTGTTTAGTTTGTGTTGCTGTATTTGTGGATTGAGTAGTAGTATATTTTACCGCAATTATGGTCATTGTGGTAACTGGAGATTTAGTGGTTGTTTTTTTTATGGGCCTTCTGCCTCTGAAGCCGCGTTTGGGGAAACCAGGCTTTTGCTTTCTCAACAATCCTGTGCGTGAGAACTTATTCTGAGAAGTTTCTTGCTTTTGTATAGTTTTTATTGTTGGTGGGGCTACAAGACTGTGAGAAACTCCTGTTGGTTCTGTGGTTGTGGGCAGTTCATGCAATGTTGGAGAGGTGAAAACCTCAGATGATTTAGATGGAGTTATGATGTCGTCAGAGAAATCTGTTTCTGTTAAAGAGGAAGAACCTGATGAGTCTTCAGATGATGTGTCTGGAGTATTGTTGTTTTCTTTTGTCTTCGTGGGAGAGACATTAATATGTGTAAGCTGAAGTTCTGTAGTGGGTAGTGGGGATGTTGACTTATAAGGTTCTGCTGTGGATGCTGAAGTCATCTGCTCTTTATTAGTGGATAGCGTGATTGAGTTTTGATGCTTCCTGGTGGTCTCTCCATTGTTTTCAAATGACCCATGCCATAGAATCTTCCCCTGTGTGAATTGAGAAGACTTTGTGGTTGTGGATGTGGTTGTAGTTGTGAAAGCAAGGTCTTCCTCTTTTGAATTATAATATTTTTTATAACCACCAGACTTCTCAGAAATGGAGTGCACCAAAGTTGTTGACATTCGTGAATCAGTGACAGACTTTTTATAGCCTGCCCTGACAGGTTTTTTTGTTACACTCAAAGAGGATATTGTTATGTGGTACATATCTGTAGAGTTGATCAGGCTTTGATTAACTGATGTTCTGCATTTATCCATAGACAATCCAGATGCAACACTTTTCATTTTGACACACTCTGTGATTTTGTCAGTGGTTTCTGAAATTGTGAGATTGTCTTCCTTGTTTATAGAAAGGATTTTAAATTTGTCAAGCAATGACTGTATGTCCTCAATTTTGCCGGGACGAATGATTCTACGTCTGCCATTAAACTTGCGCTTCTTCCCTGGATGCATTTTTTTGGAAGGAACGATTTGGATCTGGTGTTTAGAGATGATGGTAGAC
Organism: Danio tinwini; assembly: GCA_903798205.1. Classification (NCBI taxonomy): domain Eukaryota; kingdom Metazoa; phylum Chordata; class Actinopteri; order Cypriniformes; family Danionidae; genus Danio; species Danio tinwini. Next base: position 1,209,665 of record CAIGQZ010001199.1, on the reverse strand, counting down.
CCTGGAAGAAGCTCTGACTTGATCCTTTGAGTTGTTTGAAATGTGATCTTTTCTTGATCTTCGGTTGTGGTGACTGCTGTGAATATTGTCTGACTCTTTGGTTCCATATAGGTGACATTTGGGCCTTGGATGTTATATTGTGTTGTCCCAGTGGTAACATCTTCCGAATCCCCAGAGAACATAAGCTCTGTAACTTCTGTCAGAGAAGGTTTGTGAGTCATAAGTGTCTCTGAGGGTCTACTTGTTGGTCTATCATCTATAGAGGTTTCTCCATCAGTATGATTTAATTCATAATCTGACTTGGTCTTACTTTGTTTTTTGTCATTTCTTTGTGTTCCATAGTTACTTAAAGTGTAGCTGTGAGTTATTGGAGGGGTAGGTGTCTGAGAGTCTGTTATTCCTGTAATTAAATTGGATTTTTTCATTGTTCTTAAGTTATTACTAGTGTCATCAGATTTTACTTCAATAAAAGCACTGTTAACAGTTTTGTAAGTCTTTGGGATTTCAGTGTTGATGGTGCTAACTTGTTTTTTCTCAAGTGTTTTAGTTGTTGTCATTACGATAAATTCATCTTCATTTATACCATCCCCCGAAGCTGCATTATTGTCATCAGATTGTTCTTTAAAAGTTTTCAACAACTCTAAGCTTACTGCCTCTTCATTAGCTCCTTTAATTTGAGGCTTGCTAATTAAAGTTTTACCCTCTTTCCGAAACTTTTTATTAAAGACTCTTCTAGAGTTCCTTCCATTCCATCTTCTACCAATAGGAACTTTATGAAATCGCGTCTGTAGCCAAGTGTAAGGCCTGTCTGAGGTAATGCTCCTCGACTCCTCACTTGTCCTGTGAGAGAGATACCTACTGCCAAGTGTCTGACTATCATCTATAATTTGTACAACATGATGGTTAGATTCCTTTACATGAGTTGGCATTGTGCTATTTGACAAATCATCATAAACGGTTACTTGAGAAGCAAGCAAATCTGCTCCCAGAAAATTTCCAGCTAAGCATCTGTAAAATCCTATGTCTCTGTAAGTCAGTCCATGTATGACCAAAGTGCCATTTCTATGGAGCGTTCTTTTGTCATAAGATTTGTCTAAAACTGTGTGGTCGGGAAGTATCCACTGGATGGAAGCCTGTGGACTGCTGAATGATGTGCAATCAAGAAGTAGATCCTGACCAAGGTGATGTGAGACTCTGATTCCATTAATCGCTTCCTCCTCAATGTCCAGAGGCATCACAGTCACCCTAAAGGCAAGAACATCTGCATCCAGATAGCTAGTCGCAATGCAATGATAGACACCCGTGTCTGAGATTTCAGCAGATTTTAAAGAAAGAATTCCTTCATGAGTTATTACAATCCTTTGGTCCTCGCTGTTATATGGTGCACGTATCTTACTGCCATCTGGTAGAATCCATTCAATTATGGGTTTAGGATTCCCAAAAGTCTGGCAATTCAATTCAGTCATGCCACCAACAAGGAGTAAGTGCTCAGTCCTGGTCTGGTTGTCCCTTCTAATCATTGTCCAGCTATACTGGTCCTTATTATACTTGCTACCCCCAACATCTATTTGAACAGTCGATAAATACCTAATTGTAAGTATTGGGAATGCTGTTGTTGCACGATCCAGTTGTAGCAAAACTCTACCTTGCATTAACCATTCAGGACTGGCTTTGATTTTTGCTTCAATTTCTGTAAAAACATCATCTGCAGTGGGTACTGCTTGCTTATATGTGTAGACTGCATCTGATTGTGAAGAAAGTGCTAATTCTCGCTCAAGTATCATTGGGAAATCGCTATAGGTAGCCAAAATGTCCCAAATCTCACGTATATTGTCATAATCAATATTGCAGACTAGTAATGTGGAAACAGTTGCTCTCAGGCCAGTTACATCTTTTCCATCCAGTCCAAAGATTGCAGACATGTTTTCCATTGATGAAGGTCTCTGCACAACACATGCAATCCTGGCATCACTGTGAGATTGATCTGTGATGTTCATGTCCATGGAACCAATGGGTGCGACAAAATCTACAGGAGACACTTCGGTATAGTCACTATCAGTCATGGTAAAATTCCTAAGCTTTAAGTGAGGATGAATCTGCGGTCTGCTGCATGTGTAGCTGTCACTTTGCAATTGCACAATGCTGCTGCCTCTGGAAGAAGGTGGAAATGCGCAGATGGGACATAGTTCTTTAAGAACCTTTTTGTCTCTTTTGCATTTTAGGACACCTGCAAAAACAAAGGTATTTCTCATTATATACCAATGCATACATGTAAATTGTATATTTATCTACATTAGGAAAGTATTTTCTGTGCACTGTTTGTCCTGCTATCATAACAAAACATGTTTTCCTTTTATAGACCAGAATCTTACCAGGGTGTTTCTCTATCCACTTGGCAAGCCAACTCATCCGGCAATCACATGACCAAGGGTTTCCACTAAGAAACAGATTTTCTATCTTGAAGCAGCCAGATAATACAGCTGCAGGCAGTGTGCTTAAAGCATTGTCAGACAAATAAATAGTCTTGAGAGATGACCATTTTAAAATCTGACCAAAGCGCACTGAAATAAAGGTGTCTGGATGAAGCTGCTGGAGCTGGTTTCCTTCAAGGTTGATCAACTGCAGCCTTTTTAATCCATAAAAACTCTCTGGGTGGATGAAGGTGATGAGATTATGGTCCAACTGAAGTCGTACAAGATTGTCCAGGCCTCTGAATGTGTCCTTGTTGAGCTTCTCAACTCTGTTATAACTCATTTTCAGAACCTAGATATACAAATAAAAAAACAAGAGCTGAGATGGTAAAACTGACTCTCATTTCAGACCAGCTTCGGACTATTTCAGTGGCCTCAGCTGACAGCCAAATATATGCTGTCTGTTTGTTATTGCTAACGTAATACTGCTGTCAATTTTACTGTGTTGCTACTACTCTCAGTGAAACACTCTTTCATGAAACATTCACAAGTAAAATCAGAATCATGTGTGCATAAAACCAACATCGTCTCATTCTAAGAAACGTAACCCTATATACATTTCTGGATATTGCGAATTATGTAGCCAGAGGAACGTATGGCTGCATTTCATCTTTAAAATGAACGATACGGTACGGTATGACGCCGTTCCTTTTCTCGCTTACCAGCTGACCGCTAACCTCTGTGTGGATGGCTTTGCTACTGTTACCAGTTTGTTTGGTAGTTCAATACGTATGTTGGCAGACTTAAGACGCAGAGTGGAGTTGACCGCGACGACAGGGTTTGAGTCTGGCGAAGAATGGTTCCAGAAAGCAGGTAAGCCAAAAACTAAAATAAACAAGTAAATAACAGGGTGAGAATGTGGTAAAATCTGAAAATGTGGTAAAAACCTGGTTGCTGCAAGGTCTTTTCTTTTTCTGGATTGCTTTTAAAAACACTATTGGTTGGGTTTGGAGAACAGGGAGGGTGGAGGGGTCGGGCGCTTAGACAGTCAGGAAATCAGTCAGTCGACAACGGCCTCTGGTGGATTTACATGAGAACAGCAGGCACGAAAGGCACTCGTGAGAGAAATTTGAGATATAAAAAACTGTACACAGCGGCCTCTGGTGGATTTGCGAAAACAAAAACTCCAAAAAATGCCTAGCTCCTAGGACGTATTTTGCACTCTCCGGAAATGCATATAGGGGTACATAATCAGAATTAGCCTGGGTTGCATAAAACAAACCTTACCAAAAACTCTTCCCATAGTTACACATGATAGTTAAACTTAATAGTGTATGCATATAAATTACATTTAAAGGTTCATGAAACACCAAAACACATGTGTTGAGCTGTTGACATTCATATATGTGACCCACGCTGCTCTAAACACTATGAGGACACATATATTGCACTAAAAAGTGAAAATTTGTTGTTTTTGCGTTATTTTTCTTCTTATCAAATTCGTTCTTTCGGTTTGAAACAAATTTTTGAAGCTGCGTCACGGCGATTAGATACTTGTGTGTAATCCAGCATGGAGACTTGATGTCTGTACCGGCGAGTACATCATGACGTCTCTGAGTGTGCGGCATTAATTCATGAGAAAGACTTGGTTCAAACCAATCAGCGCGCTCTATTGTCTTCATTAATATGCATGATAGCTTCAAGACTGATTTACCTGTTACAGTGTTCAGACGACAGAGAGACGCCATGTTGTGTTGACAAAACAAGTGAAAGAAGAAGAATTTGGACACATAGGTCGTCAGTGTTGTGTTTATTAATGTGCTGCAATGAAGGGTTTTTTTTCATTTCCCCCTATGAGAGTGCAGCTGGACTCACGTCTGGATTACAGTGCACGCGACACACAACAAAAATGCGTTTGTAAGGAACCGTTTTTACCCGAGAGCTTTCCACATCTGCAAATAATGAAATCCGGATTTGCCGCTCGTCTCCTTTTAAAAAAGACACGGCTCCAGTTGGTGTTGATTGTCCTGTGTCTACAGATTTGATAAATGTGTGTGTGATCAGTGGTCTTTGTTTGTTCATTCAGATGGCAAAGTTAGTTGGTATGGTCAGCAGTGCTCTTTCAGTGTTTAAAGACAGACCTTAGTCAAAATTATTGAGTCACTGAGTTAACAGTGTGTTAATATCACTGCAATATTATAGACTGAAAGATCTGCTGTAAATGCTGCTCTTCGAATGTAAACATGTAAACACCACAATCAAACTATTACCATCATGTAGGATTTTCACCGCATTTCACCGCACGGCTTTCTGACGCTACCTACCGAGTGTTTTGCATTACGTTGTTTAAATAGTAAATCTATTTGCATCACTCTGTGGACTCATGGGTGTGCTGGTCTGAAATTGAGGTGTGTTGAGGCGCATTGTTAGCCTGTTGCTATTCTGAGGAACTGAAATAGACCGCACCATTGACCAACTAAAAGCTGCTCTAAAGTCCAGCAGAGCGCGTTAGTTATGCACATATGCAGGTCCAAACGCTTACACACTGCTGAATACACACAGGATGAACAGCAACACACAAATATCTTTACAGATGAAAACAATTAAAGGATTAAAATGATCCAGAAATGATGATTTTCTACATCAATATAAACACCACTGCCTCCATGCCTTCTTCACCTCGGGAGGCTTTTTCAGTTTATTGATGATGATCTGCATTAGTGTAATGTTATTATTATTAGCAGTATTGTTCATTATCTGCAGATTTATATCTGTTTTAATATAAACTAGTTTAGATTTGTCCAGCTGTGGGGTTTTGGAGACGTCTGCATCACCATATTGGGCATAAGAACAGGACGTGTGTTTGGATATAACTCAGTTGTTTGAGCACACTTCATTATTATTGTTCATTTATTCCTGGAGATTAGAACTGAATTCAGAAACAGCGTTGAAGCAAATCTTTGTGCTTTACAAAGGAAATGAAATCTGTGGGCTAATGGATGTGTTCAGTGGAGTGAGTTTCCGCCGTTTCCTTACTCCACCAAAGTAAAGGAGTAAAGAGTAAAGTAAAGAGAAAGTAAACAGGCTGAATGGAGGAGGCTCGTTCTTTATCCTCGTGCTGCAGATGCTCTGTTTAACTGTTCTCTCGCTAGTAAAGTGTTCAGTTTTTACACTTACAAAGTCCGCCATGTAAATAGCAAATGCACCGTGGAGCGACACAACTGACTCTTAAAGGGAATGAAACATGACACTCTGATTGGTTTAATGCAGGTTATGCTCAAAACACACCCAGAACTCATTAGGAGAATAAACACAGCCCTGTTAGACGATGCGCCAGGCACAGAGCATATTTATTCATCCTTAAAATAGCAAAAGTGCATTCAGACATGACCTTAAAGCTTTTGCGACATGCACTTTAGACTTTGCGCCTATCATTGAAAGTCTCCATGCACTTCCAAAAGCTGCATAATTGTCTGAAATCAGCTTGACTTGATGTACCATAAGCAATGTAAGTGTTCTTTATATAGTCTTTGTAATCTCAGCCTCAGTTAGGCTTTCAGGCCACCAGCAGTCTGTTCACAGATCATTCTGCACACAAAAATGCAGTTGGCTTAATGCGGGGACTAGGAGTGAATACAAATGACTTTTTACCGCCAGGAAACAAAATAGTGTTTACAAGTAGGGAATTGATTTTGGCTTTTGAGAAGGAACTAGTAACTATTGGCCTAAATTTGCCAGATGTATTGCATTAAATCATTACAATATACTCAGAGTTTAGTCTGAGGCCATTATTACCAGTAAACCAGATTTCCACAAGAAGAATGGACTTGTAAATTATGTTGATGCTGTTACATCTTTTTGTCCAAGGAAACGTAACTCTTGGCGAGAGTAAGATGAAATGAGAACCAGGATTTATGCCTCAAGTCGAATGTCTGGCTGCACAGAGTATACTGTTCCTCAATCTGTTCAGGCACAAAACTAAAACTACAAAGACATGCATGTACTCATCACATGGATGCTTCACACGAGTCAACATTTCCATAAAAACAAAAGGCAAGCACTTTAAGATTGCATAGATTTTTGGTGTTTTAAACATTTATTATAACCTCACACAAAATCAACGGTTTAGGTTTAGCATACACATTCTCTGTATTTCTCAGTATTTCACACTGAGTTATGCACAACAGGAAACTTGGCTGTGTGACGTCTATAAGATGAATGGATAGTCATTTTAGCATGCCAAAGTCAAATTTCTGCATATAAAATATATTTTCTCAACAACAAAATTGTGGCTAGTGGAAATGGCGAGTGGCTAGTAACAGTGGAAAACTACTAGCCACAGTGGCTGATGATCAAAAAAGTTAATGTCAAGCCCTGGATATAGGCAATGTATTTTGGTGCATTTAAACAAATCAGATTTATTAAACAGATACAGTATATTTATTAAAATAATATTTTAGTCACCAAACATATTCAGAAATTGAAAGATAATAGAATTAAAGTCACGTGAAGTGTTGAAAAAAAATTACAACCTACAAAACTTCTCTTGATTTTTCCTTTTTTTTAATTTGTATTTAATATTTTGTTCTATAAATATTGGTGTATTAATTTTTGGACCGTTATCATAAGATAAGCTGCGTATTTGGCTTCAGTACTGACTAATCTAATGTATGTGCACAAATACAATATTGCAGAGCTTCCTATTAAAAATATGAATTTAAAAGAGAGGTTTGTAAGGGGTGTATGCATGTATGCTGAGCACTGTATATAATGTGCCTGTAAACGTTGTGAATTAAGCGTGGTTTACCTGCAGGGACGTGAGGCCACTGAACGCACTGTCCTCAATAGTTTTGATCATGTTACTATGCAGCATTAACAGCTCCAGCTTATTCAGTCCTGAGAGAGTGTTTGCTTGAAGACTTGATAAACTGTTATACCTGAAACACAAAATTGCACCAGAGGAACTGAGCTTAAATAAGCAGTTTCAATGGCTTTTTTTCAAGAAATTTCAGCTGTGGTTTGCCTGTTGTATGTTTTACCCCAGGTTAATTCTCTCCACAGCTGTCTGGATGTCTCTGGGCATTTCACTCAGGTATCTGAATGTGCAGTGCACTTCTGACGGAGCGTAGCAGACGCATGATTTGGGGCAGCCGCTGCTTCTGTGTGTTAAACTGGCCAAAACACACAGTAGCACCATGAATCTCCACAGCAGACGGGAATCCGCTGCTGGGTCACACATTCTGGATGAGGAGGAGTTCTGTTTCTTCCCTATTTTCTGACAAGCTCAAGCTACTAATCATTTGCTGTCTGATGGAAGAAAATAAGATAAGAGCATTTCCAGCGTAATGGATGTGACATTTGTAGTAAAAACTTGAAACATGAATCCACAGAGAATGTGTTAACAGTATATTAAAACATCAATTTCAGAAGAACTAACCACAGTATTAATGGATCAAAATATATCAATCTGCAAACTTGTTTTCTTTGTTTATTGAGTACAGTAAAACAAACATGAGTGATGGACGTGACCAAAAAAGTTTACCAACCCAGGCTCATTCTGAAAACGTGCCGCTATACATTCATAAAGATCGCAAAATACTTTCTAGGATGTACATTTTTTTGCAGTTTTTGTTTTCGCAAATCTACGAGAGGCCCCTCTGGAGGCTTTTTCAGATCTCAATTGTCTCTCGCGAGTGCCATTCGCGCCTGCAGTTCTTACTAAATCCACCAGGGGCCGCTGTTGACTGACTGACTGGCTGATCGACTGACCTTTCCCTAAACCCAAGCAATTTTATTGATTGACCCACCCACCCACTTCTTTAAACCCAACCATCAATTTTCAAAAGCAATCCAGAAAAAGAAAAGCCTGCATCTGATTTTTACCATGATTTCAGATTTTACCACATTCTCACCCTGTTATTTACTCTTTTATTTTATTCTTTGGATTCTGTTTTACCTGTTTTCTGGAACCGTTCTTCACCAGACTTACACCTGTCGTCGTGGTTAACTCCTCTCTGCATCTCAAGTCTGCAGATGTACATGGAGAGCTAACGGGACAAACTGGTAACAGCAGGAAAGCCGTCCATACAAAGGTAAACAGTCAGCTGGTAAGCACGAAAAGGAACGGCATCATACACTCTCAGAAATAAAGGTATGTGAGCTGTCACTGGGGTGGTTCCTTTTCAAAAGGTAAAAATTTGTACCTAAAAGGTCCATATTAATACCTCAAGGATACATACTAGTACCTTTAAAAGTACAAAAGTGTTCCTCTTAAAATTTGTAGGTACTTATATATACTTTTGAGGTACCAATATGGACCCTTTAAGTACAAATGTGTACCTTTTGAAAACGTACCACCCAGGGGCAGACTGGGAAAGCATTTTCAACCGAGCAAAAGTAACTGTCAGTCAGGCCACATCTGATGCGATCTAGAAAGTGAAGAGCAAGGAGGGGGCGTGGAGGGGTGCGCGGGATGCGCAGCAGGCCAGAGTCCCGGTGGCAGGCCACATCCAATGCGATATAGAAAGTGAAGAGCGGGGGCGTGCGCAGCAGGCCAAATGTCCCGGTGCTTCCTATGGCCTGTCCGCCCCTGGTACCACCCCAGTGACAGCTTGCGTACCTTTATTTCTGAGAGTGTACTGTCCCCTAGCGTTCATTTAAAAAATGAAATGCAGCCAAGAGCGTTGCTAGACATAAAGCTCTACTGGTATAAATATATTAATATTATTTTTTTAAAGAGACTAAGCAGAAAGGAAACTGAATGAATGAATGATTTTTCTTAACGAAACAAAAGATTATATATAATAATAAATAAATAACAGTATTATTGTAACTATTCAATTATTATTCTAAATAAATAACAGAAATTAATCCTAAATGTAATTGGAAAACAATCTAAAGATAAAACTGGAGTGATGCTAAGCTAATTTAAGAAATGAGAAATGAAATTCTATAGACAATTCAATAGAAAGCAAGAAATAAGAAACTATTTTATAAAATGTATTATTTATATTTATTAAGATCATTATATTATAAGATTATAGAATTGTGGTGACTCGACTCATGGCCGAGAATTATGTTTATTTAGTCTGACCTCCCTGACTCATCGTCCCTCCTTTTTGCTTCATGCAATAAATCTATCAGGAGCCCTGCTTAGTCTAAATAAGATCATCGTCATATTATTTAAACTTTGTTTTGTCGACTTGCAAAACTCACTGCGTGCCGACACCTCTGCATAAAAGACTGTTACGCCGGTTTCACAATGCATGAATGGCGCGTGAGCAGCGCTGCTATTTTTTCAGCATGCATGTTTACAACCGGGACACAGGGAGCAGAGCAGCGCGACATCGTCCTGCAGGAGCAGTGCGTGTTTTTTTTTTCTGTGCTTATGCTTAGTTTGCTTTTTTATTGAACTACACTGCTTTCACCAGCGTTGGTTCTGTGACACATAACATCTGTATTCTAATAATATGTCAAAAGTATTTATTTAATGGGGCACTGTCGCTTTTTACTAGAGCACGTGCCCCAGTAAATGCAGTCTAGCGATAACCTTGAAGGCAGCAATACGTATCTCTGGCTACATAATTCGCAGTCTCCAGAACCATATATAGGGCTACGTTTTCAGAATGAGCCTGTGTTAAAGTTTACAGCATATAAAATATATGAAAATCTGTGAAGAAATGATGGTGATCAAAAGCAACTCGGTCATCTACAGAATTTTTTTTATTTATTATTTTTGCAAAAAAATACAGCTTTGTTATGGATGAGACCAGTGTGAAATTAGCACAAAATAAATCAAATTAAATAGTTTGAAAATGTTGACATTTTTACGATTCTGTAAAAATACATGCCTACACAAACAACTTAGAAAGGGTTTTGCAATTTTGGTGAAAACTTTGGTGAAATGACATGGAATTGTTCATGACACTTTCGTTTAGGTCACAATTCTTGCTTTTAACTCACCATTACCTAACACTACCAGCTTAATAAACTACTAATTAGCTGCTTGTTAATAGTTAGTAAGATAAAAGTTGGGATGCATGGGATTAAGCATGCAGATGCAGAATAAGATCTAACAAATAACAAACAGTAAAAGGTGCAGTAGGTGATCGTCTTCAGAAACATGTTTCAAGAGTTCACACTTAGCTGATGATTGATTATAAGCAAGTTTGGCATGCTGTCCCGGGAGAGAGCCCTGAGCTCAAAAGGTCCCTGAGCCCTGGGCTCCCTCCCGTTTGCAGGGCGAGAGGGGAGCTTTGAGCTCGGGTAGATCTCGAGAACTCCCCCCTTTTGTAAGAGTTGATGAAGAAAATAATTGCTACGGAGAGATATGCTGATGGATAAAAGTTTGACTAGTGCTAAATTTAGATTCAATTTTAGTTCAATTAACTTGTAGTGCATGTTTTTGGAACGTGGGAGGAAACCGGAGAACCCGGGGGAAACCCACGCAAGCACGGGAAGAACATGCTAACTTCACACAGAAACGACAGCCAGTCTGTTAAATGACTTGAACCGGTGACGTTCTTGCTGTGAGGCCGTAGTGGTAGTCACTGGGCCACCGTGCCGCCCTATGAAAGGAAAACAGGAGGAGTAGGGGTGGAAGGGGGGATTCTTCAAACGAAGATGACTGTAGTAAGAAACCCTGGCTCTTTATAGAGGGTTAGAAATCGTCTGATTGGTTGGTCATACATGGTTAATGCATCACCAGCCGTGTTCAATCATAATCACATGATCCTCTCGAAATTAGTTTATAAATAAACTTCACTTAGTTGTGCATTTCAATAGTACTGATTAAAGTAAATGATCTAAATGTGTTCATATGTATTTTTATATTCTGGGTGAGGAATAAGAATAAAAAAAGTTCATCCAATTAAATATTGTCGGGACGACAATTCCTATAATTCCAATAAGTAGCCCAAACTCTGTCAACAAATGTAGATTTAGGCTTCTGCGCATCTCTGTTCACGCAAATCCGCTATAAACACGTTCACATGTGGCCAAGACAGTCACAGTCTAGTGGGTTGTCTGCTGTCATGTCGCAGTGCGCATGTTCGCGATTTCAGGAGGCGTGGCTTTGAAACACAGTCCCTCCCCTGCGGTCCAAAGATAATATGCTAACCGGTTAGCATTTTGGCAAATCACCTACTGCACCTTTAATATCTTCATAATAAGCAGGTAGTATCTGTGATCATTTTCACTTTGTCATTCACCTCAGTTAACAAACTCTTATGTGCAAAATACCTTGTGACTCTGAAGCTAAATTTGGCAATAGCCAAAAATACATTGTATATGCATCAAAATTATAGATTTTTCTTTCATGTAAAAAACTAACAAACATTACATTATTAACTAATTAGCAATTTTAAATTAAAATTTTTAATTGTAAAATTTAAAATAATAAAATTAAAGTAATTAAACATCATGCTCCATCCAGACATTTTGTAAATTTCTTACTGTAAACATTTTAAAACTTTATTTTAATTAGTAATGTTTACTGCTAAGCACTTAATTTAGACAACTAGGTAACTTTTTTGAACCCTCAGATTCTAGATTTGCATCTCAGTATATTTATTCAGCTTTCAGATGACATATGCATCTCCGTTTTAAAAGAGAATGACACTTATGGCTGATTTGTGTGGTTCAGAGTCACATAATTACATACTTACAAATCTAAATGTCAGACATTATCAAATATAAATCATTAGTTTATTGCCTAACAAACACATTAAACATAACAAACACAAAACAAGTATTGTTATTAAGGAATAAAATGTCAATTATTCATAATATAACAGATATTCTTTATATTGTGAATACTTCACTGCAAAAAATACTTTTCTTACTCAGTTTGTGTCTTGTTTCTAGTCCAAATATCTAAAAACTCTTAAATCAGGGAGCATTTTCTGGACAAGCAACAAATATTGTCTTGTTTTATGAAATTTACAAGACATAATTGAGTTTTGTTTACTTGAAACAAGCTAAATAATCTGGCAATGGGGTAAGGTATTGGCAAATAAGACTATTTTGCTTATATTTTTAGATATTTGGACTAGAAACAAGACAAAAAAAATCTAAGATAAGCATTTATTTTGCTGTGTGTGAATGCAATTGTTATTAGCGTTGTGTCATAACTTTTCTGTCAAGACATCCCAGATTTTGAATTAACCATGAAATATAAACGTGACCAAATGAAGTCGATAAACATTACAGCGACACCTTCAGTAAAGTGATAGATTACTCAATGACTTCATTGATTCATCAGAAGTGTAATGTTTATAGTGCATAATGACAGGTATTAACGCCATATCTAATATACCTGTGTGTTAACGCACTTACCTTATACATTGTTGAACTGTTTATATGCTCATAAAACTCTGTCCACATTTTGAAATGAATAATCCACAGTATGTCATGTTGGAAAGTCGTATCAATATACAGATGATGAAGTGTGTTGAAGTCAGTTTTGATGCAGAATCGCGTGTCTGTGGTAAACTGGAGACTCAGTCCTCCTCCTCATGGGCTTCAGTCCCACTCGTGTGCACGGGGTTCACACGGAGGAAAAGCAAAACACACAAGCTTTTTTTCTTTTTCTCCTTCTTAATGGTTCTCGTTTTTCCTCTGGATTTTTGCACTCATAAGCAGATAACCACAATAAATATGTTTAACCATACTGTAGTCAGTTACTGGAATTAATATGTTGTGGTGATTATATGGCTGCTACTATATGAATACAACAGCTATAATATAAACAAATGGACAGTGAGTATGTGATGACAGAATTACATTTATATTTTGAGGTTAAATATTACCGGTGATGTAAAGTATTTATGATCAAATACGCATTTCTAATAAAAATAGTATTTTGTAATTCAGTTTATCCAGTTTATAAAGCACACACTTAAAAACGATGTCCAGTGATATTTCAGACATCCAGCAGAATTTAGTCTGGCCTGCATCCTTTCACACTGTAATATCAGAGCTGACATAAACAAACAGATCAAACACACAGCATAACAAACGCAAAACTATGATGATTATGTGTGTATCAGTCACCATGGAGAATCATTGGAAAGCTGGATCAGGACTGCAGTGTTGATGTAGGCTTATTCAACATGTTTTATTCTAATCAAACATCAAATCCAGCACAATGTGGTCAAAGAAATGCGTAATAATGCCTTGTCTGGCCAACTGACTCTTCTTAAACACAAAGATTTCTCCAGCGTTGGGCAAGAAGACATTTTCTCAAACAATAAAACATGTGTTTTGGATTGTAATGGTCCAAACCCGGAGGAAGAAAACAGCTCTCTCTGGTGTTTCTTCAACTCGCACGTCATCTTCTCCTGACTATTAACAAGTAAAATCCAGAGGAACGTTGGCAGATTAGGATGCTTTCTCATACTTTATTTATTGATGACCTTAAGATCTCTCCAGGAGCACACCTGTGGCTCTCCTTCTGCAAGGCTTTATCATCCAGCACAGACAGCAGATCTACATAAAACACATTTCAGCTCGTGTCTGGGGGCTCGTCTGCAAGGTCTGAGTAATGCTTTCCACCGCCCCGTCCTCCTCTTCTGCTCAAGTAGTAAACCCAAAACCTTTCATAAGAGCAGACAATAAAAAAGGCTTCTCATTTTCCGAGATCTCCACTCATCTTTACTTAAGGTCAAGTGTTGCATCAGAAACATCTAAACATGCATATTCGGAGTTGCTTCAACGTTTAAATTAAAGTATTTAAGACCAGTGCACTGCATAAAATGCCCTTTTTAGTTAATTTTGTGTATTTTTTCTAGTCCAAATATCTAAAAATTCTTAAATCAAGAAGCTTTTTCCAGACAAGCAAAACATGCAGTCTTGTTTTCACAAATAATGAATCAAAATTTAAGTTGAGTTTGTTCCTAAAACAAGCCAAATAATCTGCCAGTGGGGTAAGAAAAATTATCTTACGTCAAAAGGAAAAACTAGATTATTTTGCGCATTGGCAGATTATTTAGCTTATTTTAAGAACAAACTCCTTTCATTTTGACATATTATTTCTAAAAACAAGACAATATGTTCTGCTGGTCTATAAAATGTTTCGTGATTTAAGAATCTTTAGATATTTAGACGAGAAACAAGACGAAAACTAGGTTTTTTGTAGTGGAGAAGGAGTGCATGTGGCCTGAGAGCAAGCTGTCAGAGGATACAGATGATAATGTGGCTTTATTTGTATTTATTTATTTATTTATTTATTTATTTATTTATATGTGGCTTTATATTTACATGTGACTTTCAGCTAAAGCTGAGCAGAAGAAGAGCCAGTGTTCAGTTATAGGAGACCTTCTGGGAAATAAAAAGTAGCTCTCCTCACATCTGCTCATTAACTGAAGTTTATTTATAAACTAATTTGGAGAGGATCATGTGCTTATGATTGCTTGCGGCTGGTCCCGCAATATTAAATTTATGAGTCACCAATCAGACGATTCCTAAGCCACTATAAATACCATAAGCTCCATATCACAGCCATCTTAGTTTGAAGAATCCCCCCTTCCACCCCTACTCCTCCTCCTTTCCTAAATGGGTGGCACGGTGGCCCAGTGGTTAGCACTGTTGCCTCACAGCAAGAACATCACTGGTTCTAGTCCTTACCAAGTCAGCTGACATTTCTGTGCAGAGTTTACACGTTCTCCCCATGCTCACGTGGGTTTCCCCTGGGTCCCCCTGTTTCCTTCCACCCGCCAAAAACATGCAACTTAAGTGAATCGACTAATCCAAATCAGCACCATAGACATGCTCCTAGTAAGTAATAATCTCTAAGAGCAGTCACTATCTGTTCATTATCTACTTCAGCAGGAGAGTTCTCCAGATCTACCTGAGCTCAAACTCCCCTCTCGCCTTGCAAACGTGAGGGAGCCCCAGGCTCGAGGATCTTATGAGCTCAGGACTCTCTCCCGGGACAGCATGCCAAACAAGCTTTATAATCAATCATCAGCTAAGTGTGAACTCTTGAAAAACATCTCAAAAGGCAAACGGCATAATAAGTGAAAATGTC
This sequence comes from Danio tinwini, assembly GCA_903798205.1. NCBI lineage: Eukaryota > Metazoa > Chordata > Actinopteri > Cypriniformes > Danionidae > Danio > Danio tinwini. The sequence goes on along the minus strand of CAIGQZ010001199.1, from coordinate 1,194,227 downwards.
AACCAATACAGTGTTTGGTAAGCCAGTGAGAAGTTGCCAAAAGCCTGCAGTGTAACAAATGTTTTTTTGTTAAGTGAATAAAGGAAATTATGTTAAATAATGTGGAAATTGAGCTCTACTTTGCAAATATATTTGAGTAAAAACCTAAACCATAAATTCCCATAGAAAGTATATGCTAACATTATAAATAAACATCTGTTTTTATTTTCCTAACCACAGAGTTATGTAATCAGAAAAATATTAATGTGTAAACATTTCTTTATGTTTTAAATGAGGGAATTAAACATGCGTTATGGATGTGACCAACAAGCTATGTGAGTTTACAGTAATACAACACACTTTGTAGAAAATCTGTGAATTAAACTGCACAACCCAAAAGAAATAATAATAATCAACAGGAGAAGAGTTGCTCAATAGAATAAAAATAATTGATTTAATTTTATTTGACACTTTTGCATTTATGAGGGAAAATCTCTGTTATGGATGAGAGAGATCTGAAATTGCCACTTGCGTGACTTTTGGTAAATCAAATATAATTGTACACTCACAGAAATAAAGGTAGGCGAGCTGTCACTGGGGTGGTACCTTATTAAAAGGTACACATTTGTACTTAAAGGGTCCACATGGCTACCTTAAAAGTATACATTAGTACCTACAAATTTGAAGAGGAACACTTTTGTACTTTTTAGGTACTAATGTACCCTGGAGGTATTAATATGGACCCTTTAACCCTTTATTGACCATTTAACAGTTTATTTGCAATGACACAGCTCCAAATCAACATATTTAGGCATTTGCTAATTATTTTATTTTGTATGGGGGTGTCGGGGAAATTTCTTATTATGGTTGGCAGATCCCTTATTTTCACATCCCAATGTTGACAGGTATGCTCTTGTGTGTGTAACGGATAGTTTGTTTAAGTTAAACTTGCTTACACAAAAAAAGGTACAAATAGTTTCACTATTTTGCTGAAAACATAATTTTTTTCATTGCAAGAATGATCTTTGAGCGGGATTGTTCATTTGTATAACATAAAATCAACATTTTTACAACTATTCTGCTATTCTGAACTGGTATGTTATTTTATACTATGTATATTATGGTATCTAGGCAAATATATATTCATTCATTTATTCATTAATTTTCTTTTCGGCTTAGCCCCTTTCAAGAGTTCACACTTAGCTGATGATTGATAATAAAGCTTGTTTGGCATGCTGTCCCGGGAGAGAGCCCTGAGCTTATAAGATCCTCGAGCCCTGGGCTCCCTTCCGTTTGCAGGGCGAGAGGGGAGTTTGAGCTCAGGTAGATCTCGATAAACTCCCCTGGCTTATTCTAGCTGAATGGTGGAAATGAATGACTGAGGAGAGGAGTGCTTGCTTAGAGCTTGACTATGGTATTAATTTTGAGTGTTCAATTTACTTAGGGTTCAAGTTATTTGGACTGTGGGAGGAAACCGGGGAACCCGGGAAAAACCCACACGAGCACGGGGAGAACAAGCGAAAACTCCGCACAGAAATGCCGACTGATTTAGTAGGGACTTAAAGCAGCAGCATTCTACAGTGCTAATCACTGGGCCACCGTGTCGCCCATCTAAAAAGGAGGGAAAGTAGAGGTGGGTGGGGGGTGGGGCGGGGGGGGGGGTTCAAGATGAAGATATTGAGATAAGAAAACTCTGGTTATTTATAGTAAGTTAGGAGTCGTCTGATTGGATAATCGATCATGGGTTAATGCAGGACAGCCGAGAACAATCATAAGCATGTCATCCTCGCGAAATTTGTTTATACATAAACTTTACTTATTAATCCGGGGTCGCCACAGTGGAATGAACTGCCAACTTATCCAGCATATGTTTTACGCAGCGGATGTCCTTCCAGCTGCAACTCCTTATTTAGGTTTTGGAATTTATATCCGCTCCTCAGCACCATCCGGTGGCCCTCAGTACTGGAAAACACCCATACACTCTTGCATTCACACACATACACTACGGCCAATTAAGCTTATGGTCTGGACTGTGGGGGAAACCGGAGCACCCGGAGGAAACCCATGCCAACATGGGGAGAACATGCAAACTCCACACAGAAACACCAACTGACCCAGCCAAGGCTCGAACCAGCGACCTTCTTGCTGTGAGGCGATCATGCTACCCACTACGCCACCATGACGCCGCAAGTATATATCATGTAACTGTAATCAAATGACCTAAAATTAAAAAGTAATCCCTTCTTCAGCAAAAATGTATTTATTTAAACTAGTTTTACTACTTTTGACAAACTAATTACACTACACACAGTTTGACATATTTTGTGTTTCATGCAGGGTCTCGTATGCTTTATCACAAAATGCAGTCAGCTTCTTGTTTTGTGATGTAGTAGAATGACTTTTGTTCATAAACAATGAAACGTCTCAGAGTTAAACAATAAATATATCGTTTATAATCGAAATTAATCAAATAATCACAAATAAATAGTTTTATCATCTATTTACTTTTAAAAGAATGCAGTGTTGAAAGGTCAGTTTAATAGCAATCATTGTATAAATACTGTCCACACAGCCTGTATTATTTATGAAGGGTCAGTGTTTGTTTGTTTGTTTGTTTGTTTGTTTTTTTGCACAGCTAGACAGTTCTAGTGCATTGTGGTCTGCCATCATCATATTACACAAACCCATATTTTAAGTACAAGATGGCACAGTTAAGCAGTTTGTTTCCACACTATAGGCTCTTCTGTATTATTCTTCCCATCTCGTTCTACTTATTTAGGTTCTGAAATTTAAATCCGCTCCCCAGCGCCATCTGGTGGCCCTCAACTTGAGGAACGCTGCTCAATATTACAGTTTCATACTCTATTGTCTGTCATTCATTTATGTTTTGAGCTGAAGCCAACTTTAGATATACACATAAAGCAACATCCTTAGCAGCTTACTTAACTATGATATAAATATATTACCCGTTTATGTTCCTTTCATAGACTGAGACTCAGTTCTTGTTTTACTTTTTATCATTGTATAACTTGAAATGTATGTTCAATATCTTTTAATCTTTTCCTGTTTAATAAATTTAAATAAGTAAATAAGTGGGAACGCAGTGGGTGCGTTTGCCTCCCAGCAAGAAGGTCGCTAGTTCGAGGCGTTTCTGTGTGGAGTTTGCATGTTCTCCTCGTGTTGGTGTGGGTTTCCTCCGGGTGCTCCGGTTTCCCCCACAAGTCCAAAGACATACAGGGGAATTGGGGTAAGCTACATTGTCCGTTGTGTATGTTTGTGAATTAATGTGTGTGGATGTTTCCCAGTGATGGGTTGCAGCTGGAAGGGCATCCACTGCATAAAACATGTGCTGGATAAGTTGGTGGTTCATTCCGCTGTGGCGATCCCAGATTAATAAAGGGACTAAGCTGAAAAGAAAATGAATAAATAAATAAATAATCAAGAGAAACATATAAAAATATTTAGTTGAAATGTTCTTATTTGAATTGTAATGTATTATCTTTCTATTCCTATTTTCTAGAGGACACATTTGGTGACCAAACTCTTATTTTAAAGCAGTGGTTCTCAAAGTGGGGGTCGGGACCCCCCTAGGGGTTGCGGGACAATGAAGGGGGGGCTCGCCTGATGATATCCAAATATCTATTTATTTTTATTAAACCATAAGAATTACCATATTGTATCCATAACCTACAGAAAAGAAGTTTATAGTTACTATATAGTTACTATAGTAGCTTATAGTAATAGTTCTATTGGATTGCGACCTCTGGGGTAATTACATCATATTAAAGACACAACAATAGCGTCAGATGCAGCAGATTGATTTAATAACACCAAGGTAAACTTTCTGGCACATTTACAGCACTGACATACATAAAAAAATTAAACAAAGAATAGACTTGAGTCTATCGGTGTGTGTGTGTGTGTGTGTGTGTGTGTGTGTGTGTGTGTGTGTGTGCGGTTTCTGTATTTATAACCACCTCAGAGGATATTGGGGGTCGCGAGTCACTGGCATTGTTATTTTAGGGGTTGCGGGCTGAAAGGTTTAGGAACCCCTGTTTTAAAGAGAATAACTTTATAATTAAAGGATAGATGTTTATAAACCTGTTTTGTTTAAATGCAGCAAAAATATTCACTAAGAAATGGAGACACATATTTCATTTTCAAAAGGAGGTGTGCTCATCATGCTGACTACTGTATACACAAAATCACATTTCTTGCTGGCAACAGATTTCATATCATTATGAAACAGGAATGTTGTGGTGTAGTGTTTGAATGCTGTGTAAACTACCGCCAATAAATCTTGTGAAATGGTGTCAATAAGAGAGATAAAGATATGACACAGAAATCAGGTTTTATGTTAGGACTGAATATATGCTCCAGTTGACCTTTCGCTGACCTCTGCCGTGGTAAGGCCTCTGTTTACAGTATCGCATGGCATACTAATGCACATATGCCTGCATTTGATACCACCTCTCACTCTCTCTGAACACATTCAGAGAGGACCAGGGAAGAGTGTGTTGGTTCGAGCCACAGTGAATGTAAGTGACTTTTTAGTCTTCTCTATCTCAGATAATTCAGTATAGTTAAAATGGTCTAAATGAAAGTGCTGTGCTCTAACAATACATCAGTTGTTTCTTTGGCCTAAACATTTATTTAATAGTGCGGTGGTGCCCAAAGAACTGTTTTTCCTTCAATAATATGCTGAAAATAACACAATGAAACCATCCTGCTTTTGTTCCTGTTATCCATTATGTTTAGCTTTCTCCTAATATCCACTTGAGGTCACTGTGGCTTGTTGTGAGATGCTTGATCTCCAGGGCCCGGTTTTTCAAAAGGTTTAATCTGGAAAAAATTGATCCGGATTTAGTAATCCTTTTTCTGCGATCTGTGATCACGTAATCCATCTTACTTTTTAAACCAGTTTTTCAAAGCAACATCAGTTTGGATCAATCTGATCTGGATAGGAACTTTTCAGGATCACTAAATCTGGATAACCAGTGCTCAAACAGGATAGGAAATCCCAATGTAGAACTATTGATATTTAAAGAGCAACAAGTAGAATAGCCAGTGTGGGGTCAATAGAAGTTTATTTTTATTTGAAATAAAAACACACATTTAAAAAAAAAAACTAAAAGAAGTTTTATATATAGATGTATTGAATTAAAAAAGACTTGATGCCAAAAACTCTGCAATAATTTTAGACTTCCTCATCTGATGTGGAGACCAGCTTGTCTGAGCATCGCCTTTAGGAGGCGGATCTCAAGTCCGGCGTTGGTTTGCTGCAGTTTGGTCAGAGTCAGTTGTTCCTCTGCCAGATGAAGCTGTGCTTCTGCCCTTTCAGTCTCTTATTGCAATTGTTGAAAATGATTTCAGAAATCAGTGATTGCCATTTTTCGCATTTTTTTGGTTATTCTGTTATCATTGCATACCTCACTAATAAATATTCTAAATACAAAAATATTTTCCATTGTGATGATATATATATTTATAATATATTTATATATATTTTAATTAGTGACAGAATTAAATGTATTGTTTTTGGTCAATTTTGACAGCTGTTTGGGGGATTATTTTATGAGGCCAAACTCTTTCTACTTTGCTGGAGGCCTATACTGAAAGGCTGAATACATTAAAGCCTACCTGACGGATAAACAAATACAATAAAACCTTATTAATAAATATGATATCTTGTAAGATACTGCTGCATGATCCAAATATAGCATTATTTGATACATTATTAAAGTTTTCATTACATTTTGGGCATGAAATCCACGCTGAATCCACCCTTCTGATGGGATCAGTTTAATCCAGATTTTTTTGGATCAAAGTGATCCAAATCCTACAAAAAAGGTCTGAAAAACCCAAACTAAGGGTTTGATCTAGATCAAAACCAAGATTGGATTACGTGATCTAATGGGCCTTGGGCCCGGTTTTTAAAAGTAATCCACTAGGATTTTGGGTAACAGATTGGATCAAATCTTAAAAGTGGGGTTTTCAAAAGAAAAAACGGATTACATAATCGCATTAGATCACGTAACCCAATCTTGGTTTTGATCCGCTCGTACGCAGAGAATAAGGTGAAAATCTATCCACAGTATTTCCTTATTCCTATTCGCCATAACAAGCAGGGGAGTTCTCGAGTCCTACCTAAGCTCAAACTCTCCTCTCAGCCTACAACGAGAGGGAGCCCTGGGCTCGAGGATCTCATTAGCTCAGGGCTCTCTTCTGGGACAGCATGCCGAACACGCTCTATAATCAATCATCAGCTAAGGGTGAACTCTTGAAACAAGACAATATATTTTACTTGTCGACAAAATGATTCTTGTTTTTGCATTTTTAGATATTTAGACTAGAAAGAAGACAACAAACCCTAAGTAAAGCATTGTTTGCAGTGTAGGTTAAAAATGTGTAAACAATGACAGCAGTCTTGCAGATTTCCCTTCTTGAAGCTGCTGTAGGACCAACACTGGCAATTGCAGCCCATGGGATGAAGCTGTTTAATATTGAGACGGTTTCTGACATGAAAGGACTGAGATGTTAATGTGCAGACATACTGTGCTTGAGTGGGAGAAATCAGACATGAGATGTTGTGGCAGCCTAGAAAACCTTATAATGGAGATCAGGAATGTGTATCTAGTGCGCCCCAGTAGCGCCGTGGGTGGAGAACAGTTTATGATATGATATATATAAGTCTTGATTTACCATGGCAGCTGCTTTCTCTGGAGGTGTTTTACTGTATCATTACATAAACTCGTCAACACAGCTGTTCATGCTGTTTCATAATACTTTTTCCCCCAGTAGTAACTTCATTCTGCTGATTGCATGCATTTGCTTTTTGGACCATGAGTCTTGCCATTTAATTATGCTGATGATACTCTGAGAAACTTTTAGAGCAATGTTGCTGGCCAACTTTGGGAAATGATGCCATTAATAGGCAACCAAGTGAAACACAGAACTTATTTGATCAACCAGATCCAGTTACACTTTTAATGCCCATTCTCAATAAAAAAATAAGCCAAGCAACGTTAAGGGCTCTATTTTATTTATCTAAGTGCAAAGTCTAAAGTGAATGGTGCAAAAGCACTAAGGGCTTGTCCGAATCCGCCGTTGTTATTTCGAGAATGGAAAAATATTCAGAAAACAGTGGTGGACGCACTCCACTGATGACATCCATTACATATTTAGTTTTGTAATTCATTTAAGTGCAAAGATTTGTTTCTAAATTAAGTTGTAATTTCCAGCAAACAAATAAAGGAACAATATCAACAAAGTGTGGTGAAAAACTTAAATAAGTTACATCCAAACTCATTTCCACTTCCTATGCCCCATATGGTGATGCACATGTGCACAAAACTGACAGGTGACTGTTTTAAATTATTAAAACAATTATAAAAATGGGCAGCATGATGGCCCAGTGGTTAGCACTGTGGCCTCACAGCAAGAAGGTAGCTGGAGTTCCGGCTGGGTCAGTTGGTGTTTCTGTGTGGAGTTTGCATGTTCTCCCCATGTAAGCATGGGTTTCCTCCGGGTGCTTCGGTTTCTTCCACAGTCATGTTTAACTGAAGTTCTGAAGCAAAAACAGGATTTTTTTTTTTCTTAATTTGATTCTTCAAAATTAAAGTTGTTGTAGCTAATTACAAAATTGTTACAAACACACACACACACACACACACACACACACACACACACACACACACACACACACACACACATGCGCGTGACCAGGGCTTAACATTAACTTTTTTGGTCATCAGCCACTGTGGCTAGTAGTTTTCCACTGTTACTAGCCACTCGCCATTTCCTCTAGCCACAATTTTGTTGTTGTGAAAATATATTTTATATGCATAAATTTGACTTTGGCATGCTAAAATGACTTGATTTAGATTTTGGGTTTTTTCCACTTGCCTCCTCGTTCATTTCACTGTTTTTTGTTCATGAGCTTACTCAACGAGCAAATGGGTTATGCTTTCATAAAAAAGTGTTGCATTGCAATTAGTTTTCTTTCACAGGACTTTTCAGGGCTCAACACAATTAGGATTTACCCTTTTTTCTCTGGCCACACCAAACTAATTATTTCCTTGCCACAAATTTTAAATAATGTGTCAAAACAAGTAAAATACTGCAGTATACGTACACTTTTAATCAACAAAACTGCTGACAATTAAAATATATATATATTCGCACGCATCTAAAACTATGCACAGTCTGTTCTGGCTCCCAGATCACCAGTTAACTATGCATACAACAACATATTAAAGCAATATTATTGTAAAGGATGAATATTAAACTATATTAACAAGCAAAACAAAGCAGGTAAAAAACATTCAGTGCATATCGCTGCATATAACATATCGTTATAGACAGAATGATGCTGTGCACACGGTTAATGTTAGGCCAATTAATAATCTGTTCAAAGAATGGTTAAAGCGAAAGCGACAACATTTGCTGCTGCTTACAAAGAATCTCGAGCCCTTGAAGGACTGTGTGTGCATGAGCATCACACTAGTTTCGTTTCCAGGCACGGTTGCTTCGAGTAAGGAAATGGCACAGGAGCTTTTAACTCCATCGTCAGTAAGTGAGAAAAGCCTGTCTCACCGTGCACGGGATCCTCTCATTCATTATTCACCTGCTTTCTTTTGCTCATGCGAAAAGCTGTTTTTGTCATTCGTGCTGCTTCTTGATTCTAAGATCACATTTGTACACATATTGACAAACGGTCATAAACTAAACAGTCTAATCTGTATTGTCGAGCCAGCACTGGCCATTTATAATCGAGTTTCAGCCAGCCAAAGTGGCTACTGGGAGTGCCTATCTAACCCGTCACAACTGAAATCTACCCGCATTTGGCAGGTTGGCGGGTGTTAATGTAAAGCCCTGCATGTGACGCAACTGACTCTTAAAGGGAATGAGAGACGAGACTCTGATTGGTTTATTCTCAAAACACACTCATAACTCATTAAGAGAATAAGCACAGCCCTGTTAGACCATGCGGCGCAAATCGTATTTTTTCCATCCTTAAAGTAGCAAAAGTAAATTCGGACACGCCCTTAATGCTTTTGCACCCTGAGCTTTAGACGTTGCACCTAGATCTTTAAAATAGAGCCCTGTAAGTGTAAAAACTAAACGCTTCACTAGCGAGAGAACAGTTAAACAGAGCATCTGCAGCGTGAGGATAAAGAACGAGCCTCCTCCATTCAGCCTCTTTACTTTCTCTTTCTCCTTTTTCGTGGATAAGGAAACGGTGTTGTACGCACAGACAACCATTAGTCTATATACATATTTTCGTCTGTTAAACGCAAAGATTTGTTACAAAACTATTTTCGAAATTCAGTTCTAATTTCCAGCAAGGGAGTAAATGAACAATGATAATGAAGTGTGCTCAAACAACTGAGTTATATCCAAACACACATGCTATGCCCCATATGGTCCAAAACCTGACAGGTGGACAAATTTAAGCTTGTTTTTAATAAAACAAATATAAATATGCATATAATAAATAATACTAATAACATTATACAAAAGCAAATTGTCATGAATAATCTGAAAAAGCCCCCCGAGGTGAAGAAGGCATGGAGGCAGTGGTGTTTATATTGATGTAGAAAATAATAATTTCTGTAATATTTTAATCCTTGAATTGTTTTCATCTGTAAAGATATTTGTTTATTGCTCTACATCCTGCATGCTTTAAGCAATGTGTAAGCGAGGTGCACAACTAACGCGCTCTGCGCCAGACTTTAGACCTGCTTTCAGCTTTCAGTCTATTTTAGTTCCTCAAAATAGCAACGGGCCAACAATGCACCTTAACACATCCCTTTTCTTGTCCACAAAGTGGCGCAAATAGATTAGCTATTTAAGCAACGTGGCAGAAAACCCAAAAAATTTAGGTTGCGTTGGTCTGAAAATAGCAACATGTTAGGGCAAACATGTCTTGCACCTTATTGCGCTGGGTGTGTGATAGGGCCCTGGGTCTTCCCTTTTTCCTGTCTTCATTTTTTTGCATTTGGGGTGAACCCAGTCGTGTTGGCCAATCAGAAATGAGAAAACAGCATCCATGCTGACATCATGAGGTGAAAATTCCAGTTGTAGTGTCCACACTGTCACGATCACCAGCGATCTTCACTCCATAGATCACTAACAGACTACAAAACTACATCTCCATACATGCACTCCGCTCACACACACACATGTTCCTCATCCTGACTGATTGCACACACACCACCGGAGGATTGTCAAGGACTGATTACACACAATATATAAGCAGCACATACACTCACTCCAGTCACCGAGTCTTGTTTACAGCCTATGACATTACAACGTGTTTCCTTTGTCTTGTTTTGCTGTGTGTTTACCCTCACCTTGTTATTCTGTTTATCCCTGCCTGCCGCCAGCCCTCTGATTCTTGCCTGTTACTTGACTACCATTCTGGACTGCCTGTTTGCCCCCGTGTTGACTATTGCTTGCCTGACTTCCTCATTAAACCTGCATGTGGATCCACACCCTGTTGTCAGTGTCACATCCCACGGTTACACACACAACCACACTGTACTGAAAATCTTCAACCTGGCAGGAGTTTTCAGAAAGTTCAGTTTTCAGTCACCTGATACTCAGTTTTCATGATGAAACCACTAAGAAAAAGTGTGGTTTTAAAATCACCTGTGTTCATGTGGACAGGTCCTGAGCCAGCATGAGCGCAACTTTGGCAGGTTGTGATCGGCTTTTTTACTTCATTGCTGGCAAACATTGGGCCAAAGCTCTCACTCTCTCTCTCTCTCTCTCTCTTCTATGCCCTCACAGATAGTGGTGACATTTGTGTGCATTATAAATCAACTGAGGCGGCTTTGTCTTGAGGCTAAGCAAAGTAGGGATTAGAAATGCTAGGTAACATGTGCTTTTCCTCTGGAGAATGTAAATGGCCAGAGCTGGAGGTTTCCGGTCCTCAGTGCTTTCTATGAAGGAATGCATGACTCTGTGGATGAAGCGCTGGAATGCCAAGCTCATCTCAGATCTCCTGCAGCTTTTTCTCCTCGCAATGTTTCCTGCAATATTTTGGTGATAGCTCTGAACTCCGAGCTCCATCTTGGGACTGATTGGACAGACGTGTGCATATCTGCAATCTCCTCGTAACTATGAGGCAAAACATAAAACTGTTCAAGTTCATTATTACAGAGTGCAATCATCTTGGATAGCGTAATTTATTAATATGCATGATTATATTACCCTTAAGCAATATATTTCTAAATATAATAGAAATATGTTATTTTTAAAGTTTTATATATAGTTAAAGTAGAAATTATTCGCTCTCCTGTATATTTTTCCCCAATTTCTGTTTAACGGAGAGCAGATTTCTTCATACTTCAATACTTTTTATAACTCATCTCTAATAACTGACTTCCTTTCTCTTTGCCATGATGACAGCACATAATATTTGATTAGATATTCTTTAAGACACTAGTATTCAGCTTAAAGTGACATTTAAAGGCTTAGCTAGGTGAATTAGGGTAAAGTTAGGAGAATTATAACAGTGGTTTGTTCTGTAGACAATCCAAAACAAATAGGGGGATAATAATATTGAGCTTAAAATGGATATTCTGCCCGCTAGGTGGAACTTCAGGTTAAAAGGTTGATCCAAACGCCACTATAAATCTGACATGCCAGCCTTATTTATAGAAGAAAAATGATTGATATATACAGTCAAGCCCAACATTATTCATACCCCTGACTTTAGGTTCTTGTTCAAAGTATTTTGGGAGAAGCTTGTGTCATTTCCTGACCAAAAAACAAAACAAAACCTTTCTGGTTAAAACCGTAAGTCAGATTTCAGGCTTGACTGTGTTTATGCACTTTATTTTAGTCAAAGAGTTCATAATTATAACTCAAAGTGTGGTTGGTAATGCTGTATTTAAATAGCTCGCAGACTATTTAATTAGTTGTAAATGTCAAGTAAATTTGTTAAATTAATTTGATTAATTTTATGATTAGTTCACGCAAAAATAAAAGTATGATTTACTCATTCTCAAGGCAAGGTATATATGACTTTCTTCTTTCAGTCCAATCCAACCAGAGTCTGATAAAGCACATAGTTCCGAAATAAAAGTGGCTCAGACAGCTCGAGTGAATAAAGGTCTCCTTTAG
>CAIGQZ010001199.1:1154632-1175824 GCA_903798205.1 Danio tinwini | reverse complement strand
CTGTAATTTAATGTCTGTTATTTTACAGTAAATTTCTGTAATTTAACGTTTGTTATTTTAGTCAGTTTACTGTGGCAAAAGTATTATTAATAAAGTTGATGACTATCACAATACTGCTTTATGCTGAACATACATATTACTATAGTATACACTATAAAAAACATTGTGTTGTTTATTTAACCCAATGGTTGAGTTAAACATACTTGGTGCTTTGTTGGGTTATTTTTTAACCTTTATTTGGTTATTTATTTAATAAGTCAACCTGTTGGGTTAAAAATGTGAATCTGAACAGTCAACTGATTTAACTGACACACAACAGCTGTATTAATATGCGTGCGTAATGTTGTTTTTGTGCTATAAAGTTTATTTAAGCTATAATGCAATAATATTGTTGTTATTGTTTTATCAAATTACCTCTCAGTGTCGTGTTTTTCTATCCGTTTCACCATCCAAGACCATCTTTTAGAAGCATTTGGATGTGGTTAAATGTATTGTACAGTGTGGACACTGGAGTGAAGCGTGCTGCAGCTGCTGGACGGTCTCTACAGCACACAGAGCTCCATATTCTGCTCCATCACCACAGGATTTTCTGACTGCACAGTTTATAACTCTCTGTACTTTGTTCTGTTTCTTCATCGTTTGTGATTCTTGATTTATTTTAACAAAAGTGTCTGGAACTAAAATGTAGTGGAAAAAAGCATTTTCAATATTTTTGAAAACTGTATGTTATTTATTTACACAGTCATGATTATACAATTAATAGCAGTACTGGCAATAGTAGAAATAGTAATACCAGAATGAAAAAATATTTAATCAAAATAACCCAATGCATTGGGTTAAAATAACCCATAGTTGGGAAGGTGCTATAATAACCTATACACTGTAAATAATGCAGGGTTCCACACAACTCATTCATGTTGTCCCAACACAAATTGATTAAGTTAACTTAACACTTTAAACAAATTTATGTGGATTGAACATTTAAAAATTTAGTTGTCCCAATGAAATCTCAACAGTTGTGTTGTTTTAAGCTCATTTTAAATAAGTAGTTTGAACGAGCAAAAATATATATATATATAATTTGAGTGTAGTTGGGTTATAGGTTGGGGTATTTTAACCCAACAATTTAAACAGAGTAGTCAATAAAAACGACAGTATTCATTTACTATGAATTACTATAGTGTTTTTGTCAAGTGGGATTGCATGGAGACATTTCAACACACTGAAAAGGGAAATCATTACAGTGTGTTAAATGTAAGTGAAGACAGCTAGATACACAAAACCACGCGATGACCCGTAAGGTTATCTGGGGAATGTGAGAGGAGCTCGGCGTAACACACTGAAGCTCCACTCACTTTCCTTATAAGATTTAATCAGGTCTGCGTTCAAGACTGAAGGAGAAGAAGCAGAAGCGCAAATCGTTTCACATGCACGCGTGCGGTATCACGATCAGATGACACTAACACGTGTTGTCATATCTCGCTGGCTCCAGTCCAAAATTAATCCAGGATTACACTTTAACACAGAGAGAGAGAACGCAATGGCTAATAAACGCAGCTGACGGGAGCTTCACAAATTGTCGGTGACTTTGTGGAAAAAGACAAGCAGCAAAGCAGAAGAGATCCTAAAACTGAAAGCCACAACCTGAAATAATAATAAATGATGAGGTCCAAAGGGGTGTTTGTGCTTGTGCTGCTGGGCGCGTTAACAGCTTATCACATTTATTCACCAATCCCGAGTAACATTGAGGAGAGATGGAAACTAATGGTCACAGACTCCTTCTTCAAAAGTTTGAGCCAGCTGGTAAGTTTGCTTATTTTCTGAGCAGTCTGTGAGATTGACAAGCCATTCATATCAGCCAAATTCACGCGTAATGCCATGATTTGCTGTGTGACTAGCGTATGTCTTATATCACCGTATTCTGCTGATCAACGAGCGTAATTACGCAGCTAACGTGGGATCATTTCTAAGCGTTGTTATTATTTGTTTGGGTTTCAGACGCGTAATACATCACAAGTGTCTGTGTGTAAACACAGTGAGACAGTTTACAGATTATGTCAATTGTTAATCCGAGCATTGTAGCTTATATAGATCGCTTTGCGGCTAATAATAGAAATAAATTAGCTAACGTTATAGCATGAAATGTCATAATTACCAACACAGCGTTAATACAGCAGAGGAAGGTTTTGTTTAAGCCCTTTCTACGCCAGTTTTATTTGTGTGCTGCCTACTACAAATTAAAATATAAATTATATAAAATATAAATTGCATATAAATATAAATAACAAGTTTAAACTGTAAATATGTGTTGTACAGTTGAGTAAAAGGTGGTGGAGTGAGGTGAAGCATGGGTAAAAACTAAACTATATGATTTTGTCCAGTCAAAGCTTTATTGGGTAACATTTTAAAATAATGGTCCATTAGTTAATGTTAGTTGATGTATTTACTAGCATGAATAAACGATTATAATACATTGATTATGTCTTTGTTAACATCAGTTAACATTAAGTTAAATAACATTAGTTTGTGTTAACACACGGTGCATTGAGTGATGTTAACAAGCACACTTTTGGATTTAATAACACTAGTAAATGTTAAACTAAGATTAATAAATGCTTTATTATTCATTCATTTTCTTTTCGGCTTAGTCCCTTTATTAATCTAGGGTCACCACAGCAGAATGAACCGCTAACTTATCCAGCATATGTTTTACGGGAATCATCCAGACACACTCACACACCACGGACAATTTAGCCTACCCAATTAACCTGTACCGCATGTCTTTGGACTTGTGGGGGAAACCGGAGCGCCTGAACACGAGGAGAACATGCAAACACAGAAACATCAACTGCTCAGCCGAGGCTCGAACTAGCGACCTTCTTGCTGTGAGGCGAATGTGCTACCCACTGCGCCACTGTGTCACCCGCATTTCAATTTATACAACCCCAAATCAGACAAAGTTGGGAGAGTATGGAAAACGCAAATAAAATTTACTTTGACTTGTATTCCACTGCAGACAATACAAGCATTATTTACCTCGCTCCTCATGATGTCATTTATTTATTTCAAAATAAACACGTATTATAATTTTGGTTCTTGCAACGCGTTTTAAAAACAGTTGCGACAGTAAAGCATTTACCACTTTGTAATGTTGCCATTCTTTTTCACAACACTTAGGTGAAGTTTCACAAACTAATTTCAAGAGGAGCACGTCATATGATCGACTACAGCTGATCCTCATCACTAATCAGTAGCTAGCCTATCAGATCATTCTAAAACTAGAATGATCTGATAGCCCCCCCCCCCCCCCCCAACCTTCGCTTCTCCCTCCTCCTCTTTTCATGATCGGGCAACACGGTGGCTCAGTGGCTTGCCTCGCAGCAAGAGGGCCACAGATTCAAGTTCTAATCGAGCCAATCGGCAGTCCCTGCGTGGAGTTTGCATGTTCTCCCCGTTTTTGCGTGGGTTTTCTCCGGGTCCTCCGGTTTCCTCCCACAGTCTAAAACATGTACATAAGTGAATCGTAATACAGTCACAAGCACTTAGCGCATAAACACTTAATTAATCAGAACCATTATATTAGCTAAAGTACATACAGGGGCACTCGAGAAACACCTGATCTCGTATCCCTCCTAATGCTCTTTGACCAGGCGTGAACCATGGGCTCGTCTATCTCCGAGCTCAGGGTTCTCTCCCGGGACAGCATGCCAAACCTGCTATCATAGTTGAGCATTACCTAAGTGTGAACTCTAGAAAAGACGTTTCGAGACTGAAAACACCGAGTGATGAAGTGTTTCAGGTGTCATTTTGTCTTATTCTTCCTGCAAAAGGTGGGCAACAGTACAAGGTCTTCGTTGTTGCATTTTGTGCTTCAAAACTTTGGGCACTGACACAACTTCATACCATGACAGACCCTGGCTTTTGGAGTTGTTGCTGGTAACAGTCTGATCCTTTTTGTCTTTGGTCTGGAGCACACAGCATCCATTTTTCCACAAAATACCTGAAATACTGATTCATCTAACCACAGAACATGTTTCCACTGTGTGATGGTCCATCCCAGATGCCTCCGGACCCAGAGAAGTTGACGGCGTTACTGGACACTGTTAACATAGGGCTTCCTTTTGGCACAGTACAGTTTTTACTGGCCTTTCAAGAGTTCACACTTAGCTGATGATTGATTATCAAGCGAGTTTGGCATGCTGTCCCGGGAGAGAGCCCTGAGCTCAAAAGGTCCTTGAGCCCTGGGCTCCCTCCCGTTTGCAGGGCGAGAGGGGAGCTTTGAGCTCGGGTAGATCTGGAGAACTCCCCCTTTTGATAAGAGCTAATGACAGAAAATGATTGCTATGAAGAGATATGCTGCTGGATGAGAGTTTGACTGTAATGCTACATTTAGTTGATCAATTAACTTAAGTTGCATGTTTTTAGAATGTTGGAAGAAACTGGAGAACCCGGGGGAAACCCACACAAGCACGGGAAGAACATGCTAACTTCTTACAGAAACGACAGCCGGCCTGTTAAAGGACTAGAACCAGGGACGTTCTTGCTGTGAGGCAACAGTGTTAATCACTGGGCCACCGTGCCGCCCTATGAAGGGAAAGGTGGAGGAGTAGAGGTGGAAGGGAGGATTCTTCAAACCGAAGATGACTGTAGTGAGAAACCCTGGCTATTTATAGTGAGTTAGGAATTGTCTGATTGGTGGATCACACATAGTTAATGCAGAACCAGTCGTGTTCAATCATAATCATGTGATCCTCTCGACATTAGTTTATAAATAAACTTCACTTGTGGATGTAACTTTGTATTGTGGTACTTAATAAAGGTTTGCCGCAGTAGTCCTGATCCCATGTGTTGATATTGCTTATAGATGAATGAGGATTCTTGATGCAGCGCCGCCTGAGGGATCGGAGATAACATTAGTTCAGCTTAGGCTTGCGCTCTTGTCCTTGAAACAGTTGAAACTCCTCCAGATTCCTTGAATATTTTAATGATGTTCTGCACTGTTGAAGGTGAAATATCCAAATAAACTCCTGTTGTTTTTAAACATTTCAATAATTTTATTACATATTTGTTGACAAACTGGCAACAAAAAAGTCGTCTTCGGCCCATCTTTGCTTCTAAAGGACTAGACCTTTTTTGTTGACCTGTTGACTATCTGTTTCAAATCACATCATTATTTACCAGTTTACCTGATTACTAGCCCTAAACTGCTCCTGTCCCAACATTTTCTGGAATGTGTCGCCGGTCTGATTGACAGGACAGGATGAATATTTACAAAAGAAAGGAAGTTTCAGACAAAAAAATAAAAATATTTTGTCTTTATATTGTCTGCAATAAAAGACGAGTCAAAATAAATGTGCAAATCACTACTTTCCTTTTTTATTAGAGATTTCCATACTGTCCCAATCTTTTCTGATTTGTGGGTTGTACTTTAATTGCACTTAACCTGCAAATTAGAGTAGAAACTGTATAAAAGCATACAAATGTACTGACAGTTATAGGTAAAATAGATAAAGTAGATTGTTATAGGTCAATGATGCTACCATTCGGCTCAAATCCATCAATTCTCCTTTCTGGCTGCTCTTCCTATAAAGCAATTTCCAGAAGCACAGCCCAGGCGTGTCTCACACCGGTTAGTAACGCTATATCTTATTGCACAACAGTTATCAGTCTTTTTGGCTTAAAAAAAAGAGAAATCGCTTGGCGGTCAGCAGGAGATAGTAATGTTTTGCCCTACAGGGGGCCGTTCCCTTAATAGTATGATGTTAGGTGAAAGTTATCAGTTGAATAACCCTTAAACAGTGAGATGTTGTGAAGAGTCCATGTGTTTAACAGCTATAAGTGTGATACTGTACAAGGCAATCAGTGTGATACGTTTACAATCACTAATAATAACTTTTTTCTTAAAAGACAGGAAAATAAATTAGCCAAGATTGATTATTGTGTGGGACAACGCAGTGGCCAGTAGGTAGTGCTGTCGCCTCACAGCAAGAAGGTCGCTGGTTTGAGCCTTGGCTGGGTCAGTTGGCGTTTCTGTGTGGAGTTTGCATGTTCTCCCTGCGTTCGCCTGGGATTCCTCCGGGTGCTCCAGTTTCCCCCACAGTCCAAAGACATGTGGTACAGGTGAATTGGGTGTAAAACATAGTGTAAGAGTGTGTATGGATGTTTCCCAGAGATGGGTTGTAGCTGGAAGGGCATCCGCTGCGTAAAACATATGCTGGATAAGTTGGCAGTTCATCCTGCTGTGGCGAGCCTGGATTAATAAAGGGACTAAGCTGAAAATGAATGAATGATTATTGTGTTCATTAGAGATGTGCGATTTGGGGAAAATATCCAATTGGGATTTCTTTGACAGATATTGTAATTTTGATTTACGATTTAATTTTGTAGTCAAGCCTTAGCTCAATAATCTGTATCGTAGCTTCTTATGGCTAAAATGCAGTGAGTTTTAGTTAAAAAAGGAACTGAAAAGACTAACTTACTTAAGTTAAACATTTATTCAAACAGGGTTTCCGCTGGGACTTAAAAAGTCAAAAATTTCAAAATCGAAATTTTAGGCCTTAAAAAGTCTTAAATTCGCTGTTCTAGGTCTTAAATATTTCTCCACAGGTCTTAATTTTCTGACGTCCTTGTAACGCTACATCTAAAGCTCATTTAAAAAAAATTTTGTTGCTGTTGTTTGGTTTTCGTGGTGTTGTAGTTCTTCATTTCACTAGTCCAATTGTAATTTGCGGTATTACAACTACAAATGAGGCCGACATGCAACAGCCAATCAGCTTTCTATTATTGAACTCAGTGCGCGTGGCGAATGTGACATCATCAATGTGTTTGTGGACGTTTACTTTGGGTGCGCACGACATGATTTTGGCTGGCGGAGCTCACTTAATGTTTTGAGACTCGAGTGAACAGTTTGCGCTGCGCCGCATTTGATTTGAGTTGAATATGAAACACTTTAAAGAGAATTGGTCTGAAACAAGTACGACTGTACACACATCTTCTTTATGATCCATCCATGCGTCATCATAGAGATAACCAGATGACCAATAATTCTTGGCTGGAAATTGTAACAGCAGTGGGAAAGGAGGAAAGTTTTTATAAAGTTTGGAAAAACCTGAGGGATAAGTTTGTTAAAACAAAAACAGAGTCCATGCAAAAGTGGAGACCCAGGTGGTTTTAATATTGCAGAATATGTTTTTCCACCATTCATAGGTTTTACACTGATGTATAGGTTACAATTTGGAATTTACTAAAATTAACAAATTATGTATTTGATACAGTTGAAGTCAGAATTATTCACCCCCCTTTGAAATTTTCTTGCTTTTTTAAATATTTCCCAAACAAAGGAAATTTTCACAGCATGTCTGATAATATTTTAATATTTTTTTCTTCTGGAGAAAGTCTTATTTCTTTTATTTCAGCTAGAATAAAAGCAGTTTAAAAAAAACTAAAACATTTTAAGGTCAATATTATTAGCCCCTTTAAGCTTTTTTTTTCGATAGTCTACAGAACAAACCATCATTATACAATAACTTGCCTAATTACCCTAACCTGCCTAGTTACCCTAATTAACCTAGTTAAGCCTTTAAATGTCACTTTAAGCTGTATAGAAGTGTCTTGAAGAATATCTAGTCTAATATTATTTACTGTCATCATGTCAAAGATAAAATAAATCAGTTATTAGAGATGAGTTTTTAAAACTATTAAAGTTAGAAATGTGTTGATAAAATCTCTGTTAAACAGAAATTGGGGAAAAAATAAACAGGGGGGCTAATAATTATAATTATATATATATATATATAAGTTGCTGGATAAGTTGGGGGTTCATTCTGCTGTGGCGACCCCAGATTAATAAAGGGACTAAGCCGAAAAGAAAATGAATGAATGAATGAATGAATCTGCGTCTCATTTCGGAGGCTGCTGCTGTCCTCTGCTGGAGGTCGCATTTCCAGATGCGCCCGCACACATTGAGAGCCTTCAAGACTGAAATTGTTGAAGCAACATTGTTATAAAACTGGGCAAAGTCTTGTGGATTTTACATGATGTTGTTTTAAAACTGCTTATAGTCATAATTTTTTTTATATTCTGGTGCATTGCTATGGAATAAACTGCATGTGGATATTAAAAGTATAACAAATGTGGTTAGTTTTAGTTCAAAATTATAACCAGAATAGTATGTTGTTGGATTTTTACGGTATATTTTAATGGTTATCTGTGATTGTATTTTTGTTTATTTTTATAGCGTACTGTCACAGTGTAGCTGTTACCGCGAGTGGTACAGTATAATCTGTTCTTCACATCAAGGACCCCAATGAAAATAAGTTGTTTTACTTATGTTTTACTTTATTGTGCTATTCTTGATTGTGTTGTCCACCAAGTCATCCTGGAGTGTTGAAATATAATTCAATTCAATTTAATTCATCTTTATTTCTATAGCGCTTTCACAATGTAGATTGTGTCAAAGCAGCTTCACATAGAAGATTATAGTGAATTAAACAGCTTAGTTCAGTTTTCAGAGTTTAAGTTCAGTTCAGTTTAGATTAGCTCAGTTCAGTTTGGTTTAATATTTACTACTGAGAGTCCAAACACTAGAGTAATCTCGGAACCTTGGGATCATCTCTTCACAGGTCTTGGATCACTTCAGTGGTTGTGCATAATCTCTGGGGGCCTCCGGATGGATCCCCAGGTGGAAATAGGGAATAATTAGCGTAGCTCCTGTTTATAGTGTATATAAATGAGATGCGTAAAGCACATTCATGCATCATAGCGTTATGTGATGCACTGAGTGTATGCTTTGCTAAAAAGACAGGTCTTTAATCTAGTTTTGAACTGAGAAAGTGTGTCTGAGCCTCAGACATTATCAGGAAGGCTATTCCAGAGTTTAGGAGCCATAAATGAGAAGTCTCAACCTCCATTAGTGGACTTTGCTATTCTAGGTACTACCAGAAGCCCTGAGTTTTGAGATCTTAAAGAGCGGGTTGGATTGTAGTGAGACAGAAGGTTGGTTAGATAAACAGGAGCTCGATTATTTAAAGCTTTATAGGTAAGAAGCAATATTTTATAATCAATATGAAACTTAACAGGCAGCCAGTGTAAAGAGGATAAAATTGGGGTGATATGATCATATTTTCTAGACCTGGTAAGAACTCTGGCAGCTGCATTTTGTACTAGCTAAAGTTTGTTAATAGAGGATGCTGGGCAGTCAGCGAACAGAGCATTACAGTAATCCAGCCTAGAGGTCATGAAAGCATGGACTAGCTTTTCTGCATCTGAGATGGATAGCATACTTCGTAACTTAGCAATATTTCTCAAATAAAAGAAGGCAGTTTTTGTGACATGGGATATATGATTTTCAACAGTTAAATTGCTGTCTAATATGACACCCAGATCTTTTATAGTAGAGCTAATGCTAACTTTGTATTCCTCTAATTGCAGGTTGAGTATATAATTAATATAATTAATTAATAATTGGGTAAATTGGAAGTGGGCGGAGTTACACAGATCAAGGATAGACATTGCGACACAGAACACACATTGTCAAAGGAGAATAACTGGCTTTAGCATTGTTTCTCAGATAAACACATACTTGGCATGTTTCTTAAGTTTATGCAAACATATTATGATATTTTTATGATTTAAGTCAGAAACTGCACCTTTAAAAACTGCTGGAGTATCATCACGTAACATCAAGTGGCTTAACATTGGATTGTTATCCACTGAAGCAAAAGTGTAAGGGCTTCTGGCTATTAGCGAGATGATCTCAGCTGATCAACCATGCGTCTGCCCTGTTCATAACCTTTGTGAGAAAATAGTCTTGATCCATGTGACTTTCAGTGGAAGCTCTCGCACAAAATAACCCAAACACTGCCCTTCAATTGGGGCTGCACAATATTGGAAAAAATGTGGATTGCGATATTTAGGTGTTCTGCTATTTATATTGCGATACTTCACAAGATTAATTGAACAGCTCTATTAGAAAAGAATGAATCATTTTAGATTGATTAGGAGGATTTTAATTGATAAACAAATTATAAGCATGGTTAAATACAGCAGAGCACTTACACAAGTGAAGGAACAGTATTCAGGTACAGAAATAAAATAATCAGATGTACAATAAAGCTGTAGAGTCTTCATTACATAAAAAATAATTATTTACAATAAACCTTGTTAAAGCTACACACGCAATAATTCTTTGTGCCTAAATGCTTTAAACTTGCTTTCAAGAGTTCACACCTAGCTGATGATTGATTATAAAACGTGTTTGGCATGCTGTCCCGGGAGAGAGTCCTGAGCTCATAAGATCCTCGAGTCCGGGGCTCCCTCCCGTTTCAAGGCAAGAGGGGAGTTTAAGCTTAGGTAGATCTCGAGAACTCCCCTCTCATAGTGGCTGAAGAGCAGATAGTAATTGCTTTTTTAAAGAAATAAGTACTTGGTAGGTGCATGTCTATGGTGTTGATGTGGATAAGTCAATTAACTTAAGTTGCATGCTTTTGGACGGTGGGAGGAAACCGGGGGACCCGGGGGAAATCCACATGAGCACGGGACGAACGTGTAAACTCCACACAGAAATGTCGGCTGGCTTGGTAAAGACTAGAACCAGAGACGTTCTTGCTGTGTGGCAACAGTGCTAACCACTGGGCCACTGTGTCACCCATCTAGGAAAGGAGGAGGAGGGGTGGAAGGGGGGATTCTGTAGCCTAGGGTATTTATACTAGCTTAGTAATCGTCTGATTGGTGCATTGTAAATTGGATAATGCGGATCCAGCCGAAAGCAATCATAAGCACGTGATCCTCTCGAAATTAGTTTATAAATAAACTTCACTAAGATGTTTACAGTCACAGGCCTTAAAAACTTTAAACTTTCACTTTATTGTGGTTCAACTGAAATGACTCTAAAATCCTCAGTGTTCTGAACTGTTGTACCTGGTCAACTATAATCCTGAATTACGTCCTGCGATGTGACTATTGCGGACTCACACATTGCGATATAACGATATATTGTGCGGCCGAATTCAATGCTGCTTTCTTCTTCTTTACAGGCGGAACTCAGCGAGCGGGTGGGACTTCTGGACTACATGAGAGTTATGATGTTCATCACCATTGCAGAGCGAGTCGTACCTGTGTCAGATGACCGGGTGCAAGTCGCAGATGAGAATTTCGATGGGGTCGAGGTGATCGTGTATCAACCCAATCAGCTGGAACAGACAGGAGAGCTAAGAAGAGCCATCATTTACTTGCACGGAGGTGGATGGTGTCTCGGCAGCTCTCGTGAGTACCATTAAGTGACGTTTTTTATAAACTAATTTCGAGAGGATCATGTGCTTATGATTGCTTGCAGCTGGACATGCATTATCAAATTTATGATTCACCAATCAGATGATTCCTAAGCCACTATAAATACCTTAAGTTTCATATCACAGTCATCTTCGTATTGAAGAATTCCCCCTTCCACCCCTACTCCTCCTCTCTTTCTAGATGGGTGGCACGGTGGCCCAGTGGTTGGCACTGTTGCCTCACAGCAAGAATGTCACTGATTCTAGTCCTTACCAAGCCAGCCAACGTTTACATGTTCTCCCCGTGCTCACGTGGGTTTCCCCCAAGTTCCTCCGGCCATTAAAAACTTGCAACTTAAGTTAATTTACTAAACCTAAATCGACACCTAGAGATGTGCGGATCTGCTAAAATGTCACCCGAATCCACGGCTTCATACTAATCATCCACCCGCACGCACATATAATTTTATCTGACATATATATCCGCACCTGATCATCACATTAATAATTCTAATTCTTTGTTTTAAGCATGATGATAGGTCAGCGTGGATCGTTTGGTGTTAACAGCATATTCAGTGAGCTAATTTGCGCATCCCTTGCCAGAGGCACCCTCCCTTGCACTGTATATCAAGGCAGCACAGGTCCACACATGCATCCACGTAACTTCCAGTGGTATTTTTTGCTGTCCTGAATGTAAGAACTCAAAGTTCTTCTCTGACTTTGACTTGACTGCCATTTTGATTTAGCACGCACATGATGTTTCATATTTGAGGTAGCTACCAGTCTTGTGGCTTTCATAGAAAGCCATTGCATAGCCTATTACATACCCAGCACTTGATCCAACCTTGTTAACCTTTGCTAAAACGCTCCCACACGGCACTTTTCTTTCTTTCCTTTCTTCTGTTTTGTTTTTAATTCTCCTTTTTTAGTTTTTTTCGAATCAGTTTTGTCACAAATGTGATTTAAAAATACAAAGCTAAAATTATTAATAATTAAACATCCACCCACAACCCACCTGCAATTAATCATAATGTATTTTTTTATTACCCGACCCACCCGACCCGTGGATTATCCGCAGAGCCCGCGGATATAACTGCCATCCACGCATCACTAATAGACGTGCTCCTAGTAAGTAGTTATCTCTTAAGATCTATCACTATCTGTACATTAGCTACTATAGCAGGGGAGTTCTTGAGATCTACCTGAGCTCAAACTCTCCTCTCGCTTTGCAAACGGGAGGGAGCCCCGGGCTCGAGGATCTTATGAGCTTAGGGCTCACAGCATGCCAAACACTCGCAGTGAATGGGAGAGTACAACAAATCTTCATTTAACAATCCCATTTGCTAAAATAGTAATAAAAAAACTCCCCGATGGTGTTATCAAGACTCTAAGAAGAAGGAAAACAATAGTGTGAGACTGACAGTGGCAGCCAGAAGAGAGAAAACGTCAAATTTACTGTCCAGTGGTCATTCTGTGGGCATCAGTTTTTGCGAAGATGGGATAATACTAAATATAGCATTATAAATGTATATACATCATTTTAAAAATAAAATCTATCAAGGGTTTAAGATGCAGATGCCAGTTAAACATGTCATACCGTCTTGTGAAAAGGGTGCATTTAAGTATGACTAATAATCAAATTATTTGACAGAACGGTTTATTACAAACACTCGAGTTAGTAGGTGAGACTGGAGCAAAAACACGGTATTAAGGCCCAATCCCAATTCTCCCCCTTAGCTCTTCCCCTTACTCCTACCCCTTGTTTTGCGCGTTCCTGTGAAGGGGTAGGGGTGTCCCAATTCTCTTTAGCTTGAAGGCGCAGGGCTAAGGGGAAGGGGTAGATAGCCCTTCGAACGAAGCTTTTTCAGGACCACACTTGAAACCAAGGGGTAAGAAAATTTCCCCGAATACACCAGCTACAACGGCAGTCTCGCACTACCTGGAAGTAAGGAGATCCACAAATTATTTTTTTTTGTCATTATTATGAATTTTCACAACAAACAAACACATGTTTTACTATATTCATAACCGCATTCATATTTTACCATCATGCTTTTTTAAAAAAAGATAAATTTCGATATCTATTATCCCTAATAATAACTCCTGTACAGCAGTCCCACAACATTCTGACACTCGATGACTCTCGAATACCCTGTCAGAAAAGTCTAGTGACTGTGAATGAGCTTTTACAGTGTCTGCTATAATGTTAATGTTGTTTTGGTGTGTTTACATTGATGAATATGGCCTCAGTTATGATCTCATTGCCACATTAGATCATTATGATAACATAATATCTGCCTTCAGTGATTTCCTGAAGATAAACACCAAAAAATAACACAACTGGAATAACTACAGCAGTCGCCATCTTTTGATCTCACATGAAGCAAGAAATTGCGATGACATATGATGACGTGTGCAGGTGCTGTAGTGCTGTCCTAATTCTTAGGTGTAAATTTTGAAGCCCTTCCCCTTCGCACTCGGTGTTAAGGACCAAGGGGAAGGGGAACAAAAATAGAATTGGGATTGGGCCTAAATGTGTTTTTTTCCACATGATTTCAGATCAGCATAACAGAGCTGTAAATCACTGAAAAGTAATGCAAACAGCTGTTAAATCAGAGAATATTTTTGGATTTTAGGAACACATCAGGTACATCTTCCACACTCTTGTCACTGAACTATGGCTCTGTGTAGTAAACGCTAGTGATGAGAGAAACAAATAGTTCGAAACGGCACATGCTAGGGACACCTGGTGGTCAAAACCATATAAATGCAACAAAACATGCGTTAGAATTTTATTATTTATTTATCAGGGGGTCGCCACAGCGAAATGAACCGGCAGCTATTTTGGCATATGTTTTACTCAGCGGATGCCCTTCTGGCTGCAAACCCAGTACTGGGAAACACCCATACACACTCACACACACTGCGGCCACTTTGGTTGATCCAAATCACTTATATCACATGTGTTTGGACTATGGGGGAAACTGGATCACCCAGCCGGGACTAAAACCAGCGATCTTTTTGCTGTAAGGACACAGTGCTAAGCACTGAGCCACCATGCTTCATTAGAATTGACCTTTTTAAACATACTGCAAATTTAAAACTGAAAAAATAGATATAAATAACCCTAAATATTAAGTGTCTGTGTAATATGCATTCTTTCATGTGTTCTCAAGGCTTATATATTGTCTATTCAATGGTGGTGTTCTGCTAAACAGGCCAGCAAGAGACTATTAACTATTATTATTAATTTTACATGTATTATTTCTTACTTTTTTTTATGTGTCATTAAAACTCCTAAAACTTATCCGAGATCAAGTAAAAACCATGAAACCTGTTCAGTAATTCACCACTGGGGTCGATCTGAGTTAACCTGCTTGATTCATATAGATTTTATCATGTTACACAGGTTGCCCCCTAGTGGAGACCTATACAATTTTCAAAACATTTCATTTAATATGCTTATTTCACTCGGTCGCCATTTTAAAATACGAAAGCAAGGCTGGGGTGGGAAGAAACCCAGAAGTATAGGATCAGCACTGTACACATTGCAACAACATGCTGTGGACTAAAAACCTCCGGCTGTTGACGCGATTTTAGTGTAGCCGTGTTGCAAACATCACTTTAATATCATTGAGTTTAGTTTCATTTAAACAATTAAAAGCATATTAGGCATCAAACAATATTACAATCTCTTTAAGAGTAATACACTTAAATGTCCTCCTAGGCTTCAGCTCATGGCACCAGGTAACACCATGGGGGTGCTTCCCTGCTTCAGCCTATGTAACCCGGTGAGTGATAAAACACTGCAGTTCTCTGT
Organism: Danio tinwini; assembly: GCA_903798205.1. Taxonomy (NCBI): domain Eukaryota; kingdom Metazoa; phylum Chordata; class Actinopteri; order Cypriniformes; family Danionidae; genus Danio; species Danio tinwini. The sequence continues at coordinate 1,160,737 of CAIGQZ010001199.1, read as the reverse complement.
AGCACACCCTCATGTTGTCTGTAATAGTGTTGTCATGGTATTGAAGTTTTAAAAACGTCCATTTCCCACTAACATTTGAGCACTGTTGAGTGCGTTCCTAAACAGCACTGATATGCCATAGTATTCACCAGTGCTCAACAGAAATGACTGTGATTGGCCGTGCAGGTCATCAGTTCACCGCTCTTCACCAAGTGCAAACACAAATACAGGGACACTGGAGCGTTTTAAATCAGCAAAGATCAGTCAATTCACCAAGCGGATCGCTCGTCTGTCTTACACTCGCTAAACATCAGTGAAGTGCGGTGAACTGATGACCATTACAGCCAATCACAGTCATTTCTGTTGAGCACTGGTGAACACAATGGCAAATCAGCGCTGTTTAAGAACGCAATCAACAGTGCCTTAAATGTTAAGGGGAAATTCTTTTTCAATTTCAGTACCGAAATTTTTAATCTTGGCAAGACTAATATAGTGAAAGAATCAGTTCATTAACTTGAGTTTGATAAACGGCATCTAAAACCTGTGTTTGGGAAAGAAAAGGTTAGCTAACTAATGCCATTTCCCTTAACTTAGCTGTAAATGAGGTCTGATATCCCTTTTTATTTTCACTATTCATTCAGAACCGACCTTCGGGTCACTCGGAAGGTGGTGAAAGTATAAATTTGTGTCACTTTCTCTTCCCTGATAAGATATACAGCCAGGTACACAACATTCCTGTGTGACTCAGACAAGACTTCCGGGTTTCTTCCCACCGCAGCCTCGATTTCGCTGTTTAAAATGGCGGCCTGGTGAAATCAGTCAACACTTATGCCATAACGCAATGCAACGTAATTTACAGAAATCAATGACCTTGCCAATTTGATACGCACTCTGAAACAGATTTAAAACAAATGATTTGTAAAAGTTTGAAGCTTCATGAAGCAGTGTTTGGAAAGCAGCCATCACTAGTAAATGCCACTCCATCAAGAAACAGCTGATTACAGAGCCGATTATACTTCAAAAAATGCAATCTTCCATTATTTGTGCGGCCCTACTCTAAAATCTTTGCTTATTGTTTTTCACGAACAGGTTACAATGTAAGTTACTGTACTAGAAATTCAACCAAATAAATATGTGTAATTTTTTACTTCTCATCATAGGTATGGGCCCATATGATCTCCTAGCCAGGCACATGGTTACAGAGCTCAATGCTGTAATTGTTGCTGTAGAGTAAGTATAATTTTATTTGATCAAATGCATGCTTTGACACCAACATGTTACACTAAGTTGTGTTGAAGATTTTATAAGAGAGTATTTACTCATTTGAAATAAACAAATGCAATAATCCAAATGAGAACGTCGACAGGAGACAGGAGTAACACATACAAATGAACACTGTAGTATTAACAAGAGCAGACGGTTAACTAAAGGTGAGACAGGAACTTAAATGCACAGATTGATTAACTAAATGACAGACAAGTGGAACTAATGAGCTATAATGAACCACAAAAAACAAACGTTAAACAGAACAGAAAGCCTGTACCTGTGACAGACTTTGGCAGTTTGCTGTTGATTGAGTGATTGATTTATTGTCATACTTCTCTTCAGTGTGTCCACTGGAAAAATCCCATATGAAATATATCAAAGTAATTAATAGTAAATAGTAGTGTTTTTTTAACCATACTATAGTATTGTAACTGAAGGAGGCTTTTACAGAGGAATCCAAATGCAGATTTATTTAACAGAATGGTCAGGCAAGCAACAGTCAACACAGGAGCAATCGGGTATATGCACAAGTAATCCTGAAGTATATAGTCAAAATCGGACAAAGGTAAGATAAACAAAGAACAAGACTAGAAATAGATTACATAAAAACATGATAAGGATCAAAGAACACAACTACACATGGAAATGAAACGTTACAGGTTGGTCTTAACTAACAAAACAAACAAATAACACAATGTGTGTGTGCACGAGTGGTGTATAAATAGTCTGTAATGAGTCCTTGAGCAGCTTCAGCTGTGAAGGTTTGCAATCAGACGAGATTAGGAACCGGTGTGTGTGTGCGGTGCATGCCGTGAGTTGAAGTTCTCCAGCGATCTGCAGTAGCTCCTGCCTTTCATTGTTAAAACACTTAAGTGAGTTGTGATCAGTCTCAAAAAATATGCACTCAAAAAATGACATTTTCCTGGGAGCCGTGGGAACGAAACAAGGCCCGACAGATGAGAAACACCTGTGGGGCACACCGGCCTCGAATCCCATGGAAGGAGCTCTGGAATATAAGAGGAGGAACAATGGCAAAAGTAAAACAATATGTCCGGGCCCTGTCCTCTTTCTCTCTCCTCTGCCATCCTTCCTCCTCTTATAGTCCAAAGCTCATTCCGTGGGATTCGTGGCTGGTGTGTGCCACAGGTGTTTCATCTGTGGCGGGCCTCGTTTCGTTCCCATGGCTCTCGGCCACGCCCCCTTGCCACATACTTATTTAAAATGAGCTGAAACAACACAATTCTTGAGTTTTTTTGGGGGAGACAACATAATTGTTTTATGCTCAATTTACTTAAACTTGTGAAAACAAATAAGTTCACTTAATTTCTTTATGTTTCTCCAACACTCGATTGTCGACTCACAATCGATTGTGTGGAACCCAGCATTTTTACAGTGTGGCTTTCTTGAACAACTTCATAAACAGCTTGGTTTCAAAAATGGATATTCTGCCAGAGACCTACTCTCAGTGGTTATTGAAACCCTGAGACAGCTTTTAAAATCTCAATTAGTGCGCATCTTGCTGAATTTCTCTGCTCATTTAACATGGTCAACCCCTGAGTCTACTATTAAGCACTATAACAAAGCTCATGTCAGGATCTGCACTCCAGTGGTATACGTCTTATCCTCTTGGTAAGTCCTTCAGGTTGTCTTGGATGAAGGAAGAGTCCAAGTCGCAACTACTACCTTAGGGGTACCTTAGGGGTCATTGTTGCTCCGCTTCTTTTCTCCTTCTACATTGGCATCATCATTAGAATCCATCATTCAGAAACATGGCTTTTCATATTAAGGGGGATCATTATGTCCCCTTTTACAAGATGTAAAATAAGTCTTTGATGCCTTGGTGTGTGAAGTTTCAGCTCAAAACAGCACACGGATAATGTTTTCTACCCTGTTTCTGACCCTTTCAGGCTTTAATCCTAATTGTGCCATTTTAGTGACTGTTGCTTTAAATTCAAATGAGATTGTGTTTTTTTCAGAAGAGGGCAGAGCTACAGATGCCTGTAAAGTCTAGATCGGATACGCGGCCAGCCGGAAGTGCAATATGCACATTAATGTAGCAGCATTTTTTTAATTAATATTTTTACAGTACTGTGACGGTTGGGTTTAGGGTTGGGGTGGGGGTAGGCATTAAAAAATAAAATGCATTGGGTAATTTAATAGATAGTATAAATAATACTCGATACAACTATTGTTTTTACATAACTGTGATGATTGGGTTTGGGGTTAGGGTGGGGGTAGACGACAATAAAATACAGTAAATGGTTAAATTTTATAAATAATATAAATAATTCTCGTTAACTTCCGGCCGCAACCATATCCGAGCTTATGTGGACATTCCCTCAATCCCCTTCGATTTTTACAGGGAGTGAGTCGAGTGAGTTGTACTCTCAGTGCTAGGTTACGGCAAGAAGGTCTGTAAAACATTGGCAGATCATTCCACTGTGGTAAATAAGTCAAAGGAAAGTGAGTAAGTGAGCTTCACTGACCACTTTGCCTGCTCCTTGAGATTTGCCTCATACAATATACAGTAGAGTCAGGCCCTTGTTATCAGAGCATGATACGTGACTCCGTGTTGTACCTCTTGTTTTGAGTAGGCTGGACTATTGCAATGCTCTCTTGAGAAACCCACCAAACAGTACTATCATCCCTCTGCAGCTGATCCAGAGATATCTTTAACAAGCTGAAAACGCACACAACACCTCACCTTCTGGAAACGTGCATTCTGCAAGTGAATGGTGTCTAAAATGGCAGAACTAATCCCTTTAAAATACTTTTATCATTACTGCTGCCTTCTGCTGGAATGACTTGACCCATGCAGCGAAGACTCTAACAACAAGAAATAAAAAGCGCTCATCAACATTATTTATCTGTATTTGATTAGGGTAGCTGTTAAAGCCAGCAGGACGATATATTACTGGGACCGGAGTTGCCCAGGCCTTGGAAGTTTTATTTTGCTCTCATCAGTAAATAATGTTTAAAGCAGGGGTGTCCAAACTCGGTCCTGGAGGGCCGGCGTCCTGCTGAGTTTAGCTCCAACTTGCTTCAACACACCTGCCAGGACGTTTCTAGTATATCTAATAAGTGCTTAATTAACTGGTTCAGGTGTGACTGATTAGGGTTGGAACTGAACTCTCATGGAGGGCCGGTGTCCTAGAGGGTTTAGCTCCAACCCTAATCAAACACACCTGGACCAGCTAATCAAGCTCTTACTAGATATACTAACTAGAAACTTCCTGGCAGGTGTGTTAAAGCAAGTTGGAGCTAAACTCAGCAGGACACTGGCCCTCCAGGACCAAATTTTGGACACCCCTGGTTTAAAGGACTGAGATTTGTGACCAATGCACACTTCAGTTTAATTGTGGTGCTTATATTCATTCTGATAATAACCCCGATGTGGAGGCAGAGATGTGCAATTGTGAAATAGACAGAAGATTAAAAGTGTTTAATACAAAGAAATGCAAACAGCCAATGATTGGTAACAGTATCCGATGGAATGAAAAAGATGACAGGTAACCACTGCATCAAGAACAAGTATCTACATCAGGGGTGTCCGAACTCGGTCCTGGAGGGCCGGCGTCCTGCTGAGTTTAGCTACAACTTACTTCAACACACCTGCCAGGACGTTTCTAGTATATCTAGTAAGAGCTTGATTAGCTGGTTCAGGTGTGACTGATAAGGGTTGGAACTGAACTCTCCAGGACACTGGCCCTCCAGGACCTAGTTTGGACACCCCTGATCTACATAAAAGCATATCATGTAAAACTGTAAACCAGGGGTGTCCAAACTCCTGGAGGGCCGGTGTCCTAGAGAGTTCAGTTCCAACCCTAATCAGACACACCTGAACCAGCTAATCAAGCTCTTACTAGATATACTAACTCAGGGGTGTCCAAACTCGGTCCTGGAGTGCCGGCGTCCTGCTGAGTTTAGCTCCAACTTGCTTTAACACACCTGCCAGGAAGTTTCTAGTATATCTAGTAAGAGCTTAATTAGCTGGTTCAGGCACGTGCACACATAGGGCTCAATCTGTGCAGTGCACATGCCTTTTTAGTCTGGGATAGAAAGTGCCCTTCAAAAATGAGCTGAAGTGCCCCCCTCGCTCTTCAGTTCGCGATCGCTCCTATACCCACTGTAGAAGATTCCTAGAAAGAAGACAGAGTTGGCAATAAGGTAAGTGCAAATTGCTTTTTATTTTTATTTTTTGATAGCCCACGGCTCAAGAGTGTGTGCAGCCTCTCAGCTCTCTCTCTCTTCTCGACTGGTCTCTCCCGCTCCCTTAAGACGGTGTCTCACCACCAAACCTAAACCAACCCCTCCCCCCCCCCATTCTGGACATGCCCCTTGGAAAGCCTCTGCACGGCCCTGGGTTCAGGAACTGAATTCTCCAGGACACCGGCCCTCAAGGACCGAGTTTGGACACTCCTGTACTAACAAGAAACTTCCTGGCAGGTGTGTTAAAGCAAGTTGGAGCTAAACTCAACAGGACACCGGCCCTCCAGGACTGAGTTTGGACACCCCTGCTGTAAACAGAGAACTTAGCCCAAATAGAGAGTGCTCATAGATTGATAAAATCACTCAAAAAGGGAACACACTTTACACTATAATATATCAGACCATTCACCAGTTTTATTAATAGTATTATGGAGTAAAAAGGAGTCACAAAGTGTGACACTACTGGCCACTCACTACAAAAGACAACTTTATATGGAGGTCAGCATACTATTATGTTTTCACATTATTTGTGAGAGATAGCATAATCGCTTGGCTGGCTCATATAAGACATTGCAAAACAGCAACATAATTTAAAACATGTGGTGTGTGTGTGTGTGTGTGTGTGTGTGTGTGTGTGTGTGTGTGTGTGTG
>CAIGQZ010001199.1:1120101-1134273 GCA_903798205.1 Danio tinwini | reverse complement strand
AATAAATAAATAAATAAATAAATAAATAAATAAATAAATAAATAAATGGCTGTGTTGCCTTGTTGTTGTTTTTTTTTTTTTTTTTTGCATTTTGAACCAAGTTAAGTGAACCAGTTTGACCATCCAAAACCAGCTATGTCCAGCTTAAACCAGGCTGGTCAAGTTGGTTTTAGCTGGTTTTACCCACTCTGCTGAAAAATCCAGTTTAAACCAGCCTAAGATGGTTGGCTGGTTTTAGCTTGTCGACCAGCCTGGTTTTAGAGGGGTTTTGGCCATTTCCAGCCTGGTCTTAGCCAGTCAGGCTGGGAGTTGACCAGCTAAAACCAGTTTGACAAGCCAAAACCAGCTATGTCCAGCTTAATCCAGGCTGGTCAAGCTGGTTTTAGCTGGTCATTTTTCAGCCTGACCAGCTAAGACCAGGCTGGAAATGGCCAAAACCCCTCTAAAACCAGGCTGGTCGACCAGCTAAAATCAGCCAAGCAGCTTAGGCTCGTTTAAGCTGTTTTTTCAGCAGGGATGTTGTATACATCTGCATAATTAATACAACTTGTTATACATTCATGTCAATACTTGATTTGTTGAGTTATTTTTTTTTTTGTTCTCTTCTGAAGTTACAATCCACCCGGAATGTAAAATGAATCAGCGGTTTCCGACGGACTGTTTTTAGTGTGGTACTTTCTGTAAACGGATGGACGCCAGCTCTAGATGCGCTAACCCAGTTATTTTTTATGTTCATACAACAAATGTGAGTAATTCTGTTAATATTGCTGAGTTAACGGTTGGATGGTTAGTGAAGTGTAGTGTGTAATAGCGAAGAGACTATGTATAATATGCTACGACGATCGCGGATATTTATTAAGCGCGCTAGCCGTGCTAGCATGCTAACACGATCCATATATTATATGTTACAGTCATTTAAAATAAACCAATCTGTTTGGAATTATTTTGAGAGCATATGAGCTAATGATAACGCTTAAAATAAAAAATGCATCAAATAGATTTTAATGTAAATTCATTTGAAACCATTTGTTTGGTAATAACTTGTGGTAACCATTTGTGGTGTAATAACTTCTGGCCACAACCGTGTCTGATTAAGCAACAGCCCTGTTTTATGACCAAACCAAGACATATTTATTCACAAGCTGTTTATTTGATTGTCAGACCAATGTTGAAACAAAAGGAGACAAGAACAGAGCGATTCAAACTGATATTGAAGCATTTTTAAATAGCTTTATCAACCTGGATTCGAACCCTCTATCCCTGCATGGTAGTCAGGAACCCTAACCGCTCCATTAAATTAGGCTACTTGAAGGTTCATTCCTCATGGGGTTTAATACCTCAATTTGCTGAACTGTTCTGTGCTGAAGCTGTTCTAGTGCAATACATTAAAAAATTACCACTAAGTGTCACCGTAGAGTGGGGTTTCGAAACGTTTCGAAGCTTCAACACATTTGCTTCAACTGTTTCTGTGTTTCATGAAGCCATTTGCCCACCACTAGTTATTTGTGTGTGTGTGTGTGTGTGTGTGTGTGTGTGTGTGTGTGTGTGTGTTAGTCATGGGCTGGTATAAGATTCTGATGGTGAGATAACCTTGGATAAAAATATCACGGTTTCACGGTATCTCTGTATTGTGCTCACTGCTCTAAAATATATTCTTTTTAAATGTCTGCCCTGCTGAAAAATCCAGCTTAAACCAGCCTAAGCTGGTTGGCTGGTTTTAGCTGGTCGACCAGCCTGGTTTTAGAGGGGTTTTGACCATTTCTGGGCTGGTTTCCAGTCATTTCCAGCCTGGTTTTGGCTGGTCAAACTGGTTTTAGCTGGTCAACTTCCAGCCTGACCAGCTAAGACCAGGCTGGAAATGGCCAAAACCCCTCTAAAACCAGGCTAGTCGACAAGCTAAAACCAGCCAACCATCTTAGGCTGGTTTAAGCTGGATTTTTCAGCAGAGTGGGTAAAAAAAACAAAACCTTTTTCCCCTTTGAAAACAATATATTTAATTTTTTGAAAGATTTATAATATTTTGCAGCAGTAAACATGTCAGGCTGAATAATTTAAATAAGTCATCTGCTGTCTTCATTAGTTTCAAAAGCACAGATTTCTTTACAATATAAAATGCCATCTTTTGATTTTTTTCTGCTGAAGAAACTGTTGTCCTAAAAAATAAACAAAAAATGTAAATTAAATGTATTACACATACTTTAGGAACAGTATTACAGAAAATTTTTCCAAACCGCGGTATACTTGAAAACGGTTATCGTCCAATGCCGTGTGTGTGTGTGTGTGTGTGTGTCTGTGTGTGTGTGTGTGTGTGTGTGTGTGTGTGTGTGTGTGTGTGTGTTGTACTGGATGCCTTTATGTAATACCCTAATTCAGTGATTCCCAAAGTGGGGGTCGGGACAATGACGAGGGGTCGCTTGGTAATCAAACGTCTCCGCGTCGCACGACACGACGAATCGCTTATGAAATTCATTGCCAACACTTTCAGTAATCGATTTTAATCCATTTAATCGATTCGATGTTGCAGCCCTACTAATGAGACTTAATTGTAAAGTGTTACCTATTGAACTTTTATAGTTCTTTTAAAATTTTATTAGGTTGACACATCTGTGAACGTGTATATACAATAAAACAGTACGCTAGGTGTTTTTTTTTCGTCATACCTGTTAAAATAACTTGTTTTGCCAGCTTGATCTCACAAGGAAACGTAAGTATGTTACGTTTTGTCAGTTTAGTGGCGAATTCGTACGAGTTGATTTTCGTCCGATTTTAAAAAGGAGGCGTGGCACTCAACCCCGCCCCTAAACCCAACCGTCATTGGGTGATGAGCAAATCATACTAAATGGTACGAATTAGATCATACGAATTAGCCACTAAATCAAAAAGTTACGAAGTGCCGTGAGATTGTATTGGTTTTGCAGCTTGGATCAACATTGTGATAATACCGCATATATGATCAAAAGCTTAAGAAATTAATGCAATACAGGCATTGAGTCTAATTAATACAAACAATTACTCGTTAACACAAAACCATCAGTAAACTCTAGCAGTGTATTTAGCCTGGTGTAATCATGGTTAAATGGCCCATTTTACCTGAGGGCCCACTTACTCTGAAATCACCCTATCTGAAAATGTACACACTCCATGTGCATGTTTCGCATGAATCTAGACCATTCACAACCCGTTCTCACCTATTTCCCCAGTGACGTCATGACCTCTAGATAAATAGCATCCATCATCACGGACGGCAAAGACATTTCAAGATGACCAAAGTCACCAAGCTTCATTCTGAAGACATCAGGGCCATGAGGTCTGCGGGGAAGTCCACTCAAGAAATAAATGGCTATCTGAAGTCTGTGGGCGTAAACACAACGCTCAGCACCATCAGACGACATTACAAAGAACGCATAATTCACAAACGCAATCCCCGCAAAATGAAGCAGTAGGTTTCTTACGCTTATTTTTATGAAGTGATGTGTGGTTTTGTTAGGCCCTAAAGTGGACGTGAAGCAGTCAGTCAAGTTTACATCACATTGAAAATTGATTTCTACTTCAATGAAAATATATATTAATATAACCGTTTTGAAGAAAAGGGTATGTTTTACTATAGCTTTTAGAGCAAGGGAGCCACCATCTTGAAATATGGCTGCGTCCGACGTTTAATTAAAGATAAAGTGGAAATAATGGACTGATCATGGCCACTGGAAAGCCTAATTTAACTCAATGCATTAAGTCTTCACTTTAAAAGGGGCTGTTGACACCTGGTTACTTACCGCATGGGTTTTTTTTTCTGATTGGGTCGCTATAAGATTTAAAAAAGTACAATGTAATTGCCCTCAGAAATGCATTTGAAAATCTTACCGAACCGTACCACTCAGTGGAAACCAGCCATTACTCACAGAAGAGGTTCTACCAAAATGTCGATATTGTAAAAGCAACCAAACGGGTAAACATATATTTTGGGAATGTCCTAATTTTAAGGTTATCAGACAATAGTGTTTTTAATCTGGAGAGACTTTAAAGGAAATATTTTAAAATGTAAATCCTTCACAAATTTTTGAAATTTTATCAAAAGCAACTCTTAAAAAACTGTTCCAGGTTTTTATCTTATGTATTATTTATCGCTGTTGATGTCTTTCTATTGTTATAATTAGTTTATTATTATAGAAAAGTGATATTTATTAAATGTTGTAAATTTGATCTGGTTTTGCTATGAAATGGCCAGAGAAGCTGATATGGTAATACATTCATAACTCTCTCTCTCTTTTGTTTTTGACTGTAAAATGATCATTTAAATGTTAAATGAATATCAGATGGGAGAGAGGCAGCACTGTAGTCTATATCTCAGTGAAAAGAGAGGAATAATCATAGAAAAATGCAGAGTTTTGTTTATGTGAAAAGGCACATTTGGTTTTTTTGGGGGGGGGAGACTAGGTTATGCACAAATGAACGTAAACCCTTTACAGTTGTGAATTATATCCTGCATGTGCCTTTATGACAAAAATAGATTATTAATTTAGCCTATAACGAAAGTAATTGCGCAGCCTGCCTTGTGTGCTTGTAATGATGTTTTACACATTAATATAAAATAATTTGTTTGCCAAATAGACATGAAGCTTACATTTCTGTGAATAATAATGATAATTAAATGTGGTGTACTGTAGGTTAAACCTAGTTAAGTTGGCAAATAGTGCAATTTGAAGATCAATTTTACATCCGTTTAGTGGAGATGCATTCATGTGGTCAAATGTAAACGAACCCATTTTTAGAAATCAGATCAGACAAAACATATGACCAATTGTAAACAGGCTGTAAATGTCAAATATTTAATGTGTGTTTGTTTTACAGGGACATTGTCGCAGCCATAGATAAAATGATGAGCCAAAACCATAAAACAACGTTAAGCTCAGTGAAAAAACATATCTGGCATGACAACGGAGTGAACGTCAGTGAGAGAAGCATTCGCAGAATCAAGCAGAAACTTGGTTGGAGATATAAGAAAAATTTATTTCGTCCAACGATCCCAGACACAGATAAAGAAGCACGTCTCCAACTAGCTCAGAAATGGATCAACGAAAAGGAAATGTTTCACGACGTCATTTTCTCCGATGAAATTACGTTGACTTTGGATCACATTTCCTCTGTTTGTAAAACAGGAAGACAAGAGTTTAAACCCAAGAGGAAGCGTTGCATCAAAGTTCATGTTTGGGCAGCCATTTCCAGACTCGGACCAGGACCTATCGTCATCTTTGACGGGATATTGGACAGGACTTTCTTTGAAGACACTATCATAAGAGAAACCGCTGCACCGTACATTAGAGAAAACTTTGGTGTTTATCACCAATTTATTCAGGATAACGACCCGAAGCACACGGCTGCAGGAAAGGTGATCGCTGCGGAGGAAATTAACTGGGCGAAGACCCCAGCAGAGTCCCCTGATCTAAACCCGATTGAGATGGTGTGGCATGAGCTAAAAGAGTACCTCCGGATAGAAGCTAAACCGACCATCAAGACTGAGTTAACAGCTGCCGTTCATAAGTTCTGGTTTGAGGAACTGACAGAAGCCAAATGCAACAAGTACATTAATCGGCTGTTTGAGGTTCTCCCAGCGGTGATCAAGAATCAGGGAGGATACACAGGGCTGTAGCTGAAACTGTAGTAATATCACAAAGGAAAAATAAAGATTTTTTATTTTTTAGATAACAGTAAAAGCTTTAAGATCATCAGTGTGTTTATTTTATTTTAGTGTGTTTTCAATAGATAAAACTAAAGTACTTTTTATTTATTTTATGTTTTGCTTTGGAAGAAATGAGGTAGAGACTCTTGTTCACCCAAAAATTACAATGATGTCATCAGTTACTCTCATTTCATTCATTCAAAGAAAAAAAAGAACTTTCTTCTGTTCAACATGAAGATTTTCTGGTTCCCCATTTCACTTCACAAATCTTCTTTGCATCAAAATGGTAGCAGTCAAGGACTGTCTGCAAGTTTTTTAATATCTGCACATTTGTTTCTTGTTTGCACAATTTGTACAATATCTGCACGTCTCCAGCTATTTCCCCTTTTTGCACCATCGATTTTAAACTATCAGACAAAGAATTAAATCTAAAAATAATTGGTTTGATGAAAATAATATGCACTTAGGAATATTTGTGTTTATTATTTTTAAACCAGATTGTAAATATACACTTCATCTTTTGCACATTTCTCTTAAGTCCCTTTTACAAGTGTTTCAAGAACAAAACGATTACATTGTAGTATCAGTATTAATACGCTTGGCCCGTTTCTGAACATGTTTTAAACTATATATATATATATATATGCATAATATTTGTCTTGCACAAGGATGGGGGTCGTTTAAACTCTTTAAAAATGAGTCAAAATACAATTTACTGCCCAAATAAAACTATTAAAATAACAAAAAAAATCAGTTTTATATTTAGTCAGGATTTGATTGAAGATTAAGCAAAGTTTTTTTTTCAGAGAACTCGCACGGATTCGTTGTTCACCTTAGATAAACACCACATTTTGATATCCTGCAGACAGTAAATATGAAATAAATCTTTTAAAAATAATGTTTTAGACCTATTTATAAATGTAATTTGTGTGTCACAGTGGCGCAGCGGGTAGCACAATCGCCTCACAGCTAGAAGGTCGCTGGTTCGAGGCTCCTCTGTGTGGAGTTTGCATGTTCTTCCCGTGTTCGCATGGGTTTCCCTCACAAAGATGCATGTGGAATTGGCTAAAATGACTAGTGTATGGGTGTTTCCTAGTGATGGGTTGCAGCTGGAAGGGCATCTGCTGTGTGAAATATATGTTGGATGATACGCTGTGGCGATCCCAGCTTAATAAAGGGACTAAGCCAAAAAGAAAATTAATGAATAAACAAGTGCAACTTGTACAGCATCAATTGGGTCTTTACACACAATTTTTTTAGATATCATTGATTTGACATTTTCGGATGAAGGCCTCATTGCTCATGTTGTCTAACAGGTATTTTGTTAATGTTCATGTGACTTTGAAAGCAGCGTCCCCTTTATTAGTTCAGTGCATGAAGTGATGATAACATTACACATTTTGTTCGTTCGGTTAAATTAGTGCTTAATCTGGATATTGAAGTTTTTTATTTGGGATTTCCAGTGTGTGAACAGTTTTTTTTTTTTTTTTGCTCAATTTAATATATGGAAACGGAATTAGTAGTTTTAAACGGGACTTTTATCTCGAAGTGGATTTATGACGTCATAAAACAGCGGCGCGCTCTGTACATCTGTGATTCGGCTGCAGAAAGGTATGTGTTGAAGCGTTTTATCGAGCTGATTTATACAATATAGAGACTTTTTTTCTAAGTAAAGCGCATGTTTGGTTGACTAACACTATACACTTCTCATTTCGCTCCCCGTAACGTGAATCAGTTAAATATGGACATAAATGTGATCAAGCATTGCAGCTAGAGACTGAGACCCTTTAGAAACTCTTTAGGGCAGGGCTGTCCAAACGCTTTCTTATGAAGGGCCAAAAACCAAACATGATTGAGGATGGTGGGCTGAAGCTAAATATAGCAAACTGTAGCTGTCATGATAACTTCCTAATTTAATAATATTTAAACATATAAGTACTTTAATCGTATTAATAATTATATATAATTTTACAATGTACTTACAATAAAACCACAATCTCATTTAAATCACAATGGAGTACTCTATGGTGAAATATGTGTCCTAATAGTGTTTTTAGCAATGTGCCACATGTATGTCAACATCTAAAAAATGTGTTTTAGGGTATCACGACCCAAAATCTGATTAATTCACATTTAATTGAAACATTTCATTCTAGTTTAGCTTTTTTTTTAGTAGCTCAGCAATTAATCAAACAAAAAGTTATGTTTAATTAGAAACGACAATCTCTGAGGGATTCGCCACAACCTTCCTCATCATTTGTCCCCATCTGATGGTTGGCGGGCCAAATCAAAGGTTACCATGGGCCAGCTTTGGCCTGCGGGCCCTAGTTTAGGCATCTCTACTTTGGAGATTTGGAAACTCTGATTCAATTGAATCAATTACTGTTCATAATGATCGTCCAGATCACTGCACGCTGAAGTCGGTTGTAGTTCAAAAACAGATTAAAATGTGATCAAACATAAACATGTAATAACGACTCCTGTTACAACCAGCATGCAGATGTTTTCATCATATAAGTGCAGTCAGTTAAATGTAATCTACAAGTTACTGAAGTAATATCAAATATCTCGGACGGTATGCTCGGGCATTCTGTCTGAAAGGGGAAACAGCAAATTCTCCAAAACTACTTGCCAAGCTTACGATTACATTTCATATTGGGAATCACCAATAAAATGAAACAACAGCTGTCTATTTAGTTTCATTTCTAAATGTTAGTATCACACAAAATCTGCAGAAAGTCACGTCTGGTACGAGCCCCTCCCCCGGAGCATTGTCATTCTATAGCGATCGCTGATTGGCTCCTGTACTAGAAGGCAGGCTTTATTTGCATATAGTGATAGCTGATTGGCTTCTGTACTAGAACGTGGGTTTATTCGCATATGTCGATCGCTGATTGGCTTCTGTACTAGAAGGCGGGCTTTATTTGCATTTGTTGATCGCTGATTGGCTCCTGTACTAGAAGCCGGGTTTATTCGCATATAGCGATCGCTGATTGGCTTCTGTACTAGAAGGCGGGCTTTATTCACATATAGCGATCGCTGATTGGCTTCTGTAATAGAAGGTGGGGCTTTATTCGCTATATTGACCGTTATACTTTTCCCCATTCAAAAGTATACAAGTGACACGACTTGTGTATTCTATAGGCTGTGTCCGAAACCACATACTTTCATACTATACAGTACGCTAAAATCAGTATGCTAGCCGAGTAGTACGTCCGTATTCATAGAATTCGAAAATTAGTATGCGAAAAGTTCCAGGATGACCTACTACAGCCGGGGAGATTCAGAAGTGCGCATCCCATGCACACTGCACTATCCCATGATGCCCCGCGAGAGAATTCATGAATGGGAGTGAAGCAACGCAACTGACGTAGGTAGGCCACGTGACCATGACAAAATGGCGGATATAGGCTGCGTCCGAAACCGCCTACTACTCAGTAGGTATTGCATTTGAATATGCAATGAGTGTGTGTGTGTGTGAATTAGTGTGTATGGGTGTTTCCCAGTACTGGGTTGCAGCTGGAAGGGCATCCGCTGTGTAAAACATATGCCCAAATAGTTGGTGGTTCCTTTTGCTGTGGCGACCCCTGATAAATAAGGGACTAAGCCAAAAGAAAATGAATTAATATGGTCTAGTGCAGTGTATCCCAACCCTGTTCCTGGAGGCACACCAACAATTCAATTCATCTTTATTTCTGTAGCGCTTTAACAATGTAAATTGTGTCAAAGCAGCTGAATATAGGAGTTCTAGTAAACTGAAACTGTGTCAGTCCAGTTTCCAGAGGTTATGTTCAGTGTATTTTAGTTTAGTTCAGTGTGGTTTAAGTTTCACTGCTGAGAGTCCAAACCCTGAAGAGCAACAAGTACACATTTTTAAACTCTCGCTAATCAAATGCATCAACCCATCAGGGCATTACTCCAAAACCAGAAATGAATGGGGCAGATAAGTAGACATCCAAATTATGTTCTGTTGGTGTGCCTCCAGGAACAGGGTTGGGAAATGCTGGTCTAGTGTCCAAACCCAGAAAAACTCCTGCTGAAGTGACGGAGCTCCACGTGACAGACTGTTCTAAAGATGGCGTTTATCAAAGAGGAGAGTGAAGACGTGAAGGTTGAAGAAACAATCGCAGTCAAACATGAAGATCCTGAGGAACAAACAGGTTGGTTTTCATCCTCAAAGCTCCACTCACTCATTTCAGCCTTATTTAAATGTCCAGCTCTACAGAAAGAGAGAAGTAACAAGATAATACTAACTAAAACAAATCTATTACTATTATATTATATTGAGCACAAAAATATCTGACAACACTAAGTAGGTATCACACACACATATATACAGGGCTTGGACAATGAAACTGAAACGCCTGGTTTTAGACCACAATAATTCATTAGTGTGGTGCAGACCATCCTTTTATGGCCAATGTGGCGTCAGTTTGTGTCGGGAATGACAGATACAAGTCCTGCACAGTGGCCAGAGGGATTTTGAGCCGTTCTTCTGGCAGAATAATGTCCAGGTCATTGTGTGATGCTGGTGGAGGTAAACGTTACCTGACTTCCCTCCAAAACACCCCAAAGTGCTCAATAATGTTTGGTTCTGGTGACTGTGCAGGCCATGGGAGATGTTCAGCTTCACTGTCATGTTCATCAAACCACTCTGTCACCAGTCTTGCTGTGTGTATTGGTGCATTATCATCCTGATACATGGCACCACCTTCAGGATACAATGTTTGACCTATTGGTGCACAGGGTCCTCCAGAATGGTTCGGTTGTCCTTGGCAGTGATGTGTTCATCTAGCACTAGTTTTAATCCTAGGAAATGCTATACTATTGCAGCCCAAACCATCACTGATGTCTTACTCTGGGACGCTTCCCTACACTGTAACTCTCCTGGATGTGGGAAGGACAGTGAAGGTGGACTCTTTAGAGAACAATGCATGTTTCACATTGTCCACAACCCAAGATTTTCACTGCTGCCACCACTGAAATTGATGTTTGCCATAGGCACGAGTGAGCAAAGATTTGGCTAAAGCAACCAGCCATGTATATTGACCCTGGGGAGCTCCTGACCAACAATTTTTGTGGAAAAAGTTGAGGTGCACATTTAATTGGGCAGTCAGTTGGGCAGCTGTGGTTTTGTGTTCTTTAGATAAGATCTGAGTTAGCACTCAGACATCCCTTTCAGACAGCGTCCTCTTAAGTCCACAGTTCCTTCTCTTGGATGTGGTTCTTCTTCTTGGTGGTTTGCTGATATTACTCTTGATACATCACAATGACTTGCTGTTATGGTCACAGATGCGCATCAACAATTTGTCCTCTTTTGAACTCTGAGGTGTCACCCTTGTTATGTGCATTGCAATATTTTAAGCAAAACTGCTCCTACTGGTGAATGTGCAATCAATGAAGATTGGCCACCAGGCACCAACCTCCAACACTAAATTGGCCACTGCTTCAGTTATAGTGTGTAACCTCTGTTTATATCCATGCAATATCACTGGAAAGCAACAGGCGGCACGTGTGTTGGATTAGGGTTTGAGCTAAAACTTGCAGGGCAGTGACCCTCCAGGACCCAGTTTGGACACCTCTGAACTAGACTCTGTCTCCAAACCAGAACTGGAACTACTTTGGCACCAAACTTTACAAAAGTCTTGTGAGATCTTGTCACCTCCTGATTACGTTACTAACAATTTATCTAACCTATGTCAGCATCCAAACACATTGACCAACATGCTTGTGCAGTGCCCTGTAGTTTGCCTATGCATGGATGGACATTACATATAATAACCCCCCTCCCCTTATCCTTGATGTAAGTGGTTCTTTCTTCCAGCCCAGCAATGTTTTTGTCCTACATAAGAATATTTTTTTCAGGTTCAGAACCCATGCTTTGGGTGTCAAAAGACAAAAGGTGCTTTCACACTTGGTTCAATTGCCTGGACTGAACCCAAGTTCAATTGTCCCCCCTTTGACACGGCTGTTTTGTGTTCAAGCCATCTTTTTTCTATCTAAACCCGGTACGCTTGCATCATCAAGCTGCTGTTTTGTGTACAACTGTTGCTAGGTGACGGCAACAAAAGCAAAGCACCAAAATTGAGACGCACGGTTATTCTGCTTTTACTGAATCTTTTGGTTCCACTTTGGATGCCACTTGCATCTATGTGGCACAAAAAAAAAGCATATTAAAAACGTTCAGAACATCACTCAATGTCTGCAGAAGTTGTTTTTGGTGGAGACACCAAGGTAGGTGATACACAGACAAACACACTAAATGATTGTTATGAAATCTAAAGTTTGTTGTACAGTTGGTGGTTCACTTCCGTTATTTGGTACGATTGCAAACATATCAGAAGTGAACCGTACCAGAATTTGCACGAACTGTGTTCCAGATCCAGACTTTGGTACGGTTTATGGGTGCGCACCCATGTTCAGAAGACACATTCACACTAGCTTAACGTATCGTACTTTGATGTCAAACGCACCCGGGTGCTGACCAAAAGTGCTGTAAAAGCACCCAAAAATAGATTTGGAACTATGCTCTAGCTTAGGGCTGGGTAAGTAATCAAAAAGAAACAGATTTATAACCTACAGCCATTTTTTATTTTATAAGTACTCTTTCCAACGTTCACATCTAACCCTAATAACAACAAAATAAAAAATGCAGACATTGTCAGACACATTGCAAAGTAGAAGCAGGTTTAAGCTGAACTCTGCGAAACCGACAAGCTGAGTTTGACACTCCTGCTTTAGACATAGACATGCAGAAGTAGCAGACATGTATGCGAAGCCAAGCCTGGTCACGGAAATAAAGAGGAACTGTATAAGAGGGCTGGGCCACTTAGAGAGACCCCCCGAACAAAGAGCTGTTAGAAGAACATACAAGCTAAAACTGGAAGGAAGGAGACATCCTGGTAGGCCACGGTGGAGGTGGTAAGATGACGTAGAAGATGATCTACATATCCTAAGAGTGCATGCTTGGAAAAAACAGGTTTTGCATCGGGAAGACCGGAGAGGAGTGGTGGAAGAGGCCAGGGCTCTACACGGGCCATAGCGCCGCTGGAAGAAGAAGAAGCTTTAGACATAAGTGGTTGCTTTTGGTTCTTTGCTTGCTTTTAATGTTGGTCTCTTTTCACCCTAGGTCTGATTATGCCAAAAGAGGAGAGAATAAGATTTGATCAGAGAGTATACCTTAAAGTCAACACAAGGATTCACACCAGAAAGAAGCCTTACACTTGTACTCAGTGTGGAAAAGGTTTTATGCAAAAACGTTCTCTTAATGGCCACATAGGAATTCACACCGGAGAGAGGCCTTACACTTGCTCTCAGTGTGGAAAGGGGTTTTTATATAAACATTCTCTCAGTGTCCATACAAGAAATCACAGTAAAGACAAACTTTTCACCTGCGATCAGTGTGGAAAAGGATACAGTATAAAAGGAAACCTTGAAATCCACATCAGAACTCACACTGAAGAGAAGCCTTACACTTGCCATCACTGTGGAAAGAGTTTTGTACGTAAACATACTCTTCATGCCCATGTAAGAATCCACACTGGAGAGAAGCTTTTTGCCTGCCCTCAGTGTGGAAAGAGTTTCTCTCTTCAAGGACATCTTAAAACCCACATGAGGATTCACTCTGAAACAAAGCCTTACAGCTGCTCTCAATGCGGAAAGAGTTTTCACAATGAAAAATCTCTTGATGCCCACACAAGGATTCACACTGGAGAGAAGCCTTACACTTGTCCTCAGTGTGGAAAGAGTTTCGTTCATCAACATTCACTCCGAATTCATTCAAGATTTCACAGTGGAGAGAGGCTTTTATCGTGCCAGGAGTGTGGAAGATGTTTCAGTATAAATGCAAACCTTAAAGCCCACATGAGAACTCACACTGGAGAGAAGCTGGTTACTTGCGGTCAGTGTGGAAAGAGTTTCGCTAATCAAAGCTACCTTACAACCCACATGAGGATTCACACCGGAGAGAGACCATTCGTCTGCAAAGAGTGTGGAAAATGTTTTCATAAAAGAGAAAACCTTACAGCCCACATGAGGATTCACACTGGAGAGAAGCCTTACAGCTGTAAAATATGTGAAGAGACATTCAGAACAACACAAATGCTTAAAGGTCACATGACCATTCACACTGCTGAGAAATCTTCCACGTGTCATTAGTCTTGAGTTTCAGATGTAAAGAAACATGCAAATGATTACTGATAATGATTCTGTGGGAATGCTTCTGCATGCCTCTGAAGCAAGTAACGTCAGTGGTGATGTACAACATCATGTTGAGGTGGCATAAGGCCTAACAAGCTTACAAGTGCACCAGAAACAAAGCTAGATTTACAAATTGCTTGAAAAATTGATCCTGAGATTGTCAGAATGCATTGTGATTCTCTCTTGAATCCATTCTGTAACAGCCGATGGTGCTCAAAGCTAGTGTTTACTAGGAGACGACGCTCTAGGCTAGTGTTTAGTAGCAGACGACGCTCTAGGCTAGTGTTTAACAGCAGACG
>CAIGQZ010001199.1:1081711-1113411 GCA_903798205.1 Danio tinwini | reverse complement strand
AGAGAGAGAGAGAGAGAGAGAGAGAGAGAGAAAGAGCAATTCCAGCGTTATGGATGTGACGTTTGCAGTAAAAACCCAAAATATAAATTCACATATTCAGTATGTTTACATGATATTGAAGCATCTGTTTATATTTTCCAAAGCAACTACTCAGAGTTATAGGATCAGAAAAATATCAATCTGTAAAAAAACAATATTTTAAATCTGGAAAATAAAGATGCGTTACGGATGTGACAAAAAAAGCCTTGAGTTTGCAGTATACAACATACTTTGTGGAAATTCTGTGAATTAAACTGCACAACCCAAAAGAAATAATAATCAACAGGATAAGAGTCGGCTCACTATAGAACGAACATTGTTGACTTTGTTTTGTTTGACATTTTTGCATTTGTGAGGAAAAAGCTTTGTTATGGATGTGACATCTCTTCATTATGCATGTGACAGATGTGAAATTGCCACTTGTGTGACTTTGGTAAATCAAATATAATAGTTTGAAAACACTGACAGATATATTTTTGAGTATTTCTAAAGTACTGTAAAACACTTGCTTACACAAAAAATGTTGAAACGGTTTTGCTATTTTGGTGAAAATTAATTTTTTTTTCATGGCAAGGTTGACATTTGCATGAAATTGCTCATATATACATATAAATAGTAACCATTGGTTAATTCAGTTTAAATGTAACTTCACTTTTTTGTTGAATATGGTCTTGTGTCCAAACCCAGAGAAACTCCTGCTGAAGTGAATGATCTCAGACTATTACAAAGATGGCGTTTATTAAAGAGGAGACTGAAGACATAAAGATTGAAGAAACATTCACAGTCAAACATGAAGATGCTGAGCAACAAACAGGTTGGTTTTCATCCTCAAAGCTACACTCACTCATTTGAGCCCAGCTCTACAGAAAGAGAAATAATAATACAGACATGGACTAAATAAATCTGTTATTTTGTGAAACTTCAACCAGACATCATTTATAAAATATTAAACGGTGAAACCGTTCGTTTCTGTTGGTTAATTTGGTCTGCAAACACTGGAAACAAATACAGGTGTAAAAACACCACCAGATTAAGAAAACAACATCATCCATTTGATAACACACATGCTGCAAATCATAGCACAAATAGAAAAACACATTCAAACTAGCACAGGGCAGAATGCAGAGGTTTCAACGGGACTACAAAAAGGATCAAATGATCTTTTGGATGTTATTTGCCAAATAATCTGTCGATTTACACACCTATTAAACATTATTGTGCAAATATTATTGTCTGCAGTATCTGATTTGTCAAACAGTTTTTTGTTTGCCGGTTTTAGTATGTTAATACGGAAGGTCCACATTGACCATATTTGGAATGGTCATGAGTATTAATGAGCTCTCAGTACTTGCTCTCTCTCCCAGTGTGATGTAAGCATGTTGTAATAATAATGTAATAAACTTGCAAAATAATCATACTTTATTCATCAATGAAAAAAAAATGTAACAGGGTAAATGGCTTTCTAAATCTTAAGTTGTGGAGAGGTTTATTTTAGCTTCGAGGAAGTGAGCTATTGAATATTAATCTGAGTGATCTATCGTCTTCTGTGTTATGGATAAAACAGGCAAAATAATAATAATTAAGCTTAACAAAAAAGAGATATAGTGTTTTATTTTGAAGCTATTATGTTAATGTAAACACAGCCTAGGAATTAAGATCATCCTCATAAACAGATGATGTTTAACAAAAAGTGGAGAGTGTGTGACACGATGCTTCAGTGTGCGTTAAATACAATACTCAGCGGTCTACATTTGTCTACATGTGTGGCAAATATCACATGGCAAAAAGATACAGTAGACTATGCCTAGGAATTTTCTTTATAGGGCATCTTTAAAATCTGCAGCAGCGCAGTTCAGTTCTCATTGAACACACCTAAATCAAGTTATTCAAAATAAATAAACTTTTATGTTAAGAAGTTTTTCCCTATTGTTCGTTTAAAATCTTTTCCTCACAATTGTGCCCATAACAAAAACACCATATAAAGCACTGTCAAGAGCATCATAAAGGCTGATTTATACTTCTGCGTGAAACGCACAGGTATGCTACGGCGCAGCCTGTGCGTGGACATAGCCCCTCGCCGTGGCCGTCTGCGATGTTGTCGCGCACCTCTCAAAAAATGTATCGCAAGCTCTGTGATTGGTCAGCTTGGTGAGAGCCGCGCGCCCGATGCAGCGAGTGTTTACAAGTGTGGAGTCCCGTGAAGGAGCTTCCGGATGGAGACTGTTGTTTTGGGTTTACCTTATGATTAAAGTTGTTGCACGTCCGCCGGTTCCCACCTCAAAATGAGCGAATTTGAGCCACTTGTTCATTAAGGAAGTGTTAAAAAAAAACACAACACCAGCGAAGAAACTCTACACAGAGAAACATAATCACCTACTGCCAGCTAGTGTTTCAGAAGTGTATTGCAGAGAAACAGAAACAGCAGCAGAAGTATAAATGTACGGCTACACACGAGGCTTGCGCCGTGGGTCATGCTGATCACTTGACGTAGAAGTATAAACCAGGCTTTAGACTTGACAGGAAGTTCGGATCATTTTACAGACTCTCTGACCTTTGATTGATTGATTGATGTAGAGCTGCAGGATTAATTGAAAAAAGATTGTGATCTTGATTTGCCCCCACACCCGCTCTTAATTCAGCTTTTCTGCGATTTAGCCAGTTATATTTTCAAGGTCAAGAAAGAAGCGTAAAGGCGGTCGCACAAGTCTTCACATTGTTTTATATACGTTGTTCAGCAACATGGACACCTCCAAATGGTGCTAAAAGTGTCACATACTGTATTTATAAGGCATAAATCACCTAAAAATGAAGTTTCTGTCATATTGCAATGATGCATTCACGGCCACAAAATCACACATGTTGTTACGAGAGGACGCACGCGTGCCCATGATGTCTTACACTTTAGTGAACAGAACCTGCATAGACTGTGAATAACAATAACGTTCAGTTTGTTGCAAGCTGAACTCAAAGTGACGGCAGTCATGAGCCGTACTCTGCAGTGAAAAGTGAGACCGAAAGCGTGCACATCATTTAATCGATCATATTGCATTTTAGAATTATGATTACGGCAAGCATTTGATATGTGTTGTGCCTGAAAATAAATGTTTACGTGTCAGTATAAGTACTCTAGCCTATATAATGATGAATTAATGCAGGAGGGAATCTGATAATGACAAATGAACAATTTTACCAGTGAAAAAATTGTCTAATAATGTTCTCAATGAGAGATGACAAACACGTCTCAAACATAATAATTCAACTTCAGAATTATGACTAGTTGTATTCTGATGCCGTCACTTTACTGTGCATTAATGATCAGGACATATTTAAGTCTGTTCAAGTCCAGCGTTCCAAGTCTATACAAAATTGAGCATTTTAACCAACAGTAGAACTACACATAGACCTAATATTATTGATGTTTTACCATGTTTGAGAATAACAATAAAAATAGGCTACTCATATTAACCTTAATTTTACAACTACTTTCAAGCAAAAAAAAAAAAGATTCACATTTTAGACAGAATCGTGCAGCCCTAAATTGATTAATTAGTATGATTAAAATGATACGGGTTTCTTCCAAACACATCTACAACCAGCCTAAATGTTGATCACACTACAAACAAGTCAAAACATGAATTCTATAAGAAAGAGAAAATAATTCTTCATCGTTTACTTGGTCTTAAGTCTATGATTAGCTCAACAAGTTAGAGGCGTTCATGTGACACAGAGAGTCATATACACTTTAGTAGTGCACAGTCTGAGCTGAAAGAGCCCATGATTAGTTCACCATTCATGAGTCATTTGTTCAGCATGTAAAGAGATTAATTTTTTTTCTGTCTCTGACTGCATATGACTGGGTTATATATTTCACATGAACAACTCTAATGCATTAGAATTGAAAGGAACCAATCTTCTCCTCCAACTGCACAATGTGTGCATACACAAATTAACAAAATCCCTCCCTGAAAAAAACTCATCGTTCCTGAATCACATTAAAGATTTGTTCAGGATGAATGAATCATCACTAGTTAAGACTCAAAAAAAGGGTTATCACCACCAATAAAATAACCCTTATAATATAAATTAGGATCCTCTAGGATTTTTCCAGCTGTGGCGGCAGACCTTTTACACAGATCTACCAATGGCGTTATTTCAGTGACGAATGTCATGAGCGCAGTATTACAAGTGGAGATCGCATTTATGTAATACGTGCATGCGAATCTCTTTGCTTGTGCGCTGATTTCCTTTGTTCGTGCACAAAACTTCTTGCATGCCCTCAAATTAATGCGTTTATCTAGCAAGGATGTCTCTAACATTTATTAGATTGGCTATAGGAATATTTATGAATGTCTCCAATAGACCTACAGAGCGGCATAAATGCGTCCTGAAGTAAAACGGCTATAAACTCCAGCAAGATTAAGTCTTTGTATGCAGAGCCATAGACCTTTATCTATAAAGTATAATAATGGAAACTGTTCATCATAACTGAAAGCTACATCGTGTTTTTTGGCCTTACGCATTGCACAGCCCTGTCTGTCAGCCAGCATGTAACCTTTAAGGGTTAAACAAATAACGCACAGCACTACTACGATTACAGAAAAGTTTGCGCTGTTATAATTTACAACTTTTAATACATTTTGGTGTGATTATAACCTGCTATAAAAAAAAAACAACCACTGAATGTTTTGAATGAGAAGCTGTGATGTAGCCGAGGTGGGATGAATTTATGTGTGGCGCCACGCCATGGAAGAATGAATGTAGCGGAAACCATGTAAGTGTTGTTATATGCTGTCAACATGATAACGTTGACCTATTTCTAAATGTCATGAGTTTGGCTCTCATACTTTGTCAGATTAAAGACTTTATTTTCTGTTTCCCAGTTGCCTCCAAAGAGTGTTGAATTGTCTCTTTTCACCACAGATTTGATTGTGCCTAAAGAAGAGGGTGAAGAGAGCACCAGTGAAGAAAAAGAGAAGCCTCACATATGCAGCGAATGTGGAAGCAGTTTCACAAGTAAACATTCCCTTTATCTCCATAGTAGGATTCACACAGGAGAGAAGCTTTTCACCTGTCAGGACTGTGGGAAGTGTTTCAGTCAGCATGGAAACTTCATGTACCACATAAAAACGCACACAGGAGAGAAACCTTTCACCTGCCAACAGTGTGGGAAGAGCTTCATTACTGAGGGAAACCTCAAAAACCACATGAAGACCCACGCCGGAGAGAAGCCTTTCACCTGTAAGGAGTGCGGAAAGAGTTTCTCTCAGCACGGACACTTCATTTACCACGTGAGGATTCACACTGGAGAGAAACCGTTCGTCTGCCAGCAGTGTGGGAAGAGTTTCAGCACAAACGGCCATCTTAAAGTCCACACGAGGTTTCACACTGGGGAGAAACCCTTCACCTGTCAGCAGTGTGGAAAGAGTTTCACTGAAAACGCAAGCCTTAAAGCCCACATGAACGTCCACACCGGAGAGAAGCCGTACTCGTGCACTCAATGCGGGAAGAGTTTTCCATATAAAAGATCCCTTTATTCCCATCAAGCGCTTCACATGGAGGAGAAGCCGTTCTCGTGCTCTCAGTGTGGAAAGAGTTTCATTAATCAAGGAGACCTCAACAGGCACCTGAAGGTTCACACCGGAGAAAACCTTTACATTTGCAGTCTGTGTGGAGTGAGCGTCACGACGAAACGCAACCTGGAGTGTCACATGAACATTCACACTGATAAGAAGCCGTTCTCGTGTCTTCAGTGTGGAAAGAGCTTCAGGCATAGTGGATCACTTACTAGGCACAATAAGACTCACTTGTCTCCGCAATAAAAAACAGGATGAGCGTTTAGAGAAGCGTGTAGACTTGTGAACTGTGTGGAAAGAGCCTCAAAAATGAACTTTAGGTATCACATGAACAATCTCACACTGCAAAAAGTGCTTTTCTTGCTTAGTGCCGGGACACACCAAGCCATCAGTCGGCTCGTCGCCTCTCAATGGCTTAGGCCCAATACCAATTCTACCCCTTAGCCCTTCTCCTTACCCCTACCATGTGAAGGGGTAGTGGTGTCCCAATTCTCTTTAGCTTGAAGACGTAGGGCTAAGGGGAAGGGGTAAATACCCCTTCAAACTAAGATTTTTCAGGACCACACTTGTTACCAGGGGGTAAGAAAATTTCCCCGAATACACCAGCCACAATGACAGTTTCGCTGCACCCGGAAGTAAGGAGAGCAACAAAGTAGTATTTTTTGTCATTATTATGAATTTAACAACAAACACACACATATTCATAACCTCAGTCATGTTTTACCGTCATACTTTTATAAAAAAAAATGCTAAAATTAAAGCCGCTTAATTTCGCAATCTATAATCCCTAATAATAACTCCTGTACAGCAGTCCCACAACATTCTGTCACTCGATGACTCTCGAATACCCTGTCAGAAAAGTCTAGTGGCTGAGAATGAGCTTTGTACAGTGTCTGTTATAATGTTAATGTTGTTTTTGTGTGTTTACATTGATGAATATGGCCACTGTGTAAATGCGCAGTATAGTTACGATCTTATTGCCACATTAGATCGTTATGATAACATAATATCTGCCTTCTGTGATTTCCTGAAGATAAACACCAATAAACAACACAACTGGAATAACTACAGCAGTCGCCATCGCCTGATCTCATATGAAGCAAGAGATCGTGATGACGTGTGCAGGTGCTGTAGTGCTGTCCAATAAATTTTGAAGCCCTTCCCCTTCACACTCGTTTTTAAGGGCCAAGGGGTAGGGGTACAAAAATAGAATTGGGATTGGGCCTTAATGTCAGAGCTTATTGGGTCAATGGTGTATATTAGGGTTGTCATTGTACAATCCATAGCGAAATTTTAGAAACATTTATTTCCCGCTAACATTTAAGCGCTGTTGAGCGTGTTCTTAAAGGGTCACGAAACACCAAAACACATGTTTGGAGCTGTTGACAGTCATATATGTGTCCCACGCTGCTATAAACACTATTAGGAAACATAACGCACTAAAGAGTAAAAATTGATAGTTTTTGCGTTATTTTAAGCAAATTCGTTCTTCCGGTTTGAAACTAAATTTTGAAGCTGCGTCACGATGATTAGAGACTTGCGTGTAATCCGTAGAATGGATGTCTGTACCGGTGAGTACATCATGACGTCTCTGAGTGTGCAGCAGTAATTCACGAGAAAGACTTGATTCAAACCAATCAGCGCGCTCTATTGTGTATGCGGCGCAACTTCATTAATATGCATGATAGCCTTAAGACCTGTTTACAGTGTTCAGACGTTCAGCCACGTTGTGTTGCCAAAACAAATGGAAGAACTAGAATTTGGAGACATGGGTCATCAGTGTTGTGTTTATTAATGTGCTGCAACGAAGGTTTTGTTTTTTTATTTCCCGCTATGAGAGCTCTGCTGCACTCACGTGTGGATTACAGTGCACTCGACAGAAATGCATTTGTAAGGAACTTTTTTTTTTTACCCGAGAGCTTTTCACATACGCGAGACAACAACACCGTTGGGTTTCGTTGGTGGTAGTTGTTTGGCGTCAGATTGGTGTGTCCCAGCCCTTAGAGGTTTTGTCTTGTTTCTAGAACAAATATCTAAAAATTCTCAAGTCAAGAAGCAAATCAAAGAAAGGATTGTACTGACGAGTAAAACTGATTTATGAAAACAAGACAATATTATGTATGTAAGATTGTTTTGCTTACCCCATTGTAGGGCTGCACGATTCTGGCTACAATGAGAATCACGATTCTTTGCGTAAAATCAAGATCATGATATTCTCACGATTGTGTAGATGTAAAATGGGCAATGAGCAGGCTATTATTAATATTTCTCAAACATATGGTATAATAAACTATAATATTAGGCCTTTGTGTAGGTCCACTGTTGGTTAAAATGCTAAATTTTGTATAGACTTGGAATGGATGGTGGACTTGAACAGACTTAAATATGTAAGTGATGACATTAGAACACAACTATTAATAATTCTGAAGTTGAATTATTATGTTTGAGGCATGTGCTTGCAATTTGCCATTGACAACATTATTAGACCATTTTTTTGCTAGTAAAATCAGCCATTTGTCATTATCAGATTTCCTCCTGCATTATATTTAACATATAGGCTAGAGTACTGTAGCTATACTGACACTGTTACACAATTATTCTAATGCACAACACTCTGAGTTTACTATGAACGAAAAAACATCAAATTCTTGGTGCGGTTCATGTCATGGCTGCTGTGACTGAGAAAAAAAAACGCATACAAATCGCACGGCTCCTAAACGATCGCTCTGTTCAACAAACTATTTTAGCAATTTATTACCTGTTATTCACAGCCTATGCAGGTTCTGTTTTACTAAAGTAGACGCAGGCGTGCACGTCTGGTAAATGCACAGCTTGAGGTCAGCTCATGTGTGAATTTACAGCCACAAATACATCATTACATGAAGACAGAAATGATATGTTTGGCTGAATTATACCTTATAAATACAGTATGTGACACTTTTAGCACCATTTGGAGGTGTCCATGTTGCTGAGTAACGTATATAAAACAATGTGAAGACTTCTGCGACCGCCTTTACGCTTCTCTCCTGACCTTGAAAATATAATTGGCTGAATCTTAGATATGCTGGATTAATATCGTGTGGAGGGTCAAATCGAAATCACAATCTTTTTTCGATAAATCCTGCAGCCCTACTCTATTGGCAGGCTAATTCACTTGGTTTAAGAAAAGACTTAATTTAGACATTTTCTGAAAACAAGACAGTGTTGTTTACTTGTTTAATAATTTTAGAGTTTTTAGATTTTTTGACTAGAAACAAGACAAGAACTCTGAAGTAAGACAAGCATTTTTACAGTGAACTGGTGAGAAATTGCCTTTACATCTGAAACTCCACATCAGGATTGTTTCCATCCAAAGATGTGAATTAAAAGTTGAAATATTTCATAAAACATTTGCGAATAAAGCAGTGTTTCCATTCAATGAGTCAAAGAGAACACAATCATCCCTTCCTGATGAACTGGAGCAAATATCCAACAGAGAAATGTAGTTTTGTTTTGTAGGAGAAGCCCATGTGGTGTTGTTTCTTCTCTAATAAATGAGTTGCTCCTAAGAAGAGGAAACACAGTGAATGCGGTGGCTTTTGAAGGCGTGAGACAGATGCTCAAGACAGTTCTGGAGGGAATAATAAAATTAATACTGAGATAATTGGAGTTTAACAGCTTGGGCTTGAACATAATATCCTTAACCACAACCCCTCTGTCTGACAGCACAATGAAGCGACAAACAGAAATAATTTAGCATTATTGGCTTTACTTTTGTTTAAGGTATTACACTTCAGTCATTTCCACAATTTTCTCACATTTTAAATGAATTGAACATGCATTTTGGAATTGAATTGAATGTTTAGATGTTTATTTAATTGAATGTTTAATTAAAGGTTTTAAATGACTGGTAAGTGCTTTGTTTCGGTGACTGACATCACTGTGTTTTGATTTGTTGATTTAACTTTTTTCATGCAAAGAGCCACAGTGCTCCACTGCTCTGCATGTCTCAGAAGTAAATAGTTCTTTATTTATTGACCATGCACTCAGAAATAAATAGCAGCAGGTGTAAATGTAAGCCTTACTTCAAACAACACCAGACTGACAAAAATGTTTCGTTGAACCATCGTATCCTACGAGAATGATTTAACATCAGAATGTTGACTGAACTGGAGAAGGCTGTAAGCAGCAGCGGGTGCAGTTTGCGATGGACAATATTAGTGCGATGGTAATTCGTTACTTTTATGTTTTGTGGCTAATTTGTATTATTGCACTGGTGTTAGTATGATTTGCTTGTCCTCAAATGACAGGTAGCTAAAATTCCTCCTTTTAAAAAAAATTACGTTTTCGTAATTTGTACGAATTAGATACTTTTCTGACGATAATTGTAAAATAGTTCCATTTGTTTGTGAGATCGAGCTGGTTTGTGAAATAGAACAAAATAAAAAGCATTTGTATTTACTGAAATGGCGTCTTATGAATAAAACGCATCATCGTTTCGAACGCCTCTGTTTTCACACTGCAACAACTTTGCAAATTGATCCAGTTTGAACAGCATTTTCAGAAAGATACGCTTTCGTTTCCTAAAAGCAGTCTCAGTGTGGACGGAAGGCCGAACAAACTTATTAGTGTGAACATGACCTATATATTACTCATTTCTGTCAGTTTGTGTTTGTTGTTTCTGCATGCAGGTTGGAAAGTGACACATTTTTATACTCTCAGTTTCTGTGTTTGATTTTGTCAGAGGCAAAACGCAAACACAATATTATTTCACTTTATTATATTTGAACGTTTTAATGATGTTGTAATGTTGTTATTTAATGTAATGTTATCAAAATGTGATGTTATTTCAATAAATTTGAAATTGTCAAACTTATTTTGTTTCAGTGACTGAGGACAGACTTAAAAACCTGAGATTGCAGAAGCGTTTGATCAGTATAAGTAATTGAGACGTTTTTCTCTGAAATTGTAATTTACTAAGTTGTTTTTTTTTAGAGTGTACTTTTACTTTCCTTTGAGTACATTATTAGTGCTGTATCTGTACTTTTACTCCACTACTTTCCTTCAACCTGCAGTCACTACTTTATTATTTCTCGTCTATGAGGATTAGAAGAATCAGTCCTGTGATTCCTGTCCAATCAAATCACACATAGCAGCTAAATCACTCATACTGAACTACCTCAAGACATGGGCGATTTATAATTGCAGCAAACTGTTTGAAAGCATTGAAAGTGTCCAAGAAGATGTCCAAAATCTTTACACACATTGACCCAGAGACTGTTTAGTTTGATGAGAAGATGACGGATGTTTACTGTATAATGGCC
Source organism: Danio tinwini (assembly GCA_903798205.1). NCBI lineage: Eukaryota > Metazoa > Chordata > Actinopteri > Cypriniformes > Danionidae > Danio > Danio tinwini. The sequence goes on along the minus strand of CAIGQZ010001199.1, from coordinate 1,102,496 downwards.
TTAAACACCCAGCAGGCACAAGACCTCAACATGGCGTCAGATTGACGTTGTACCCCAATGTCGTGGGGATGTTGCATTTTGTTTAGAAATTAAAATCGGTTTTGACTTCAGAACTCGACGTTAGGCCGACGTCTATGTCCAACATCCAACCTAAAATCAACCAAATATCAACGTCTAATGATGTTACAGCTGACGTTGTGTGGATGTTACCACTATAACGTCTATCGGATGTTGGATTTTGGTTGCCGTACCTGACGAATAAATATAAGTATTTGACGTCAATATGACGTGGGTTTAAGATGTTGGCTCGACATTGGATTTTGGTCACTTTTAACGACATTTGATGTCGTTAATGGATGTCAAAATAACATTGTCCTTAGGCGCGCTGGCTAGACATTGAATTTTGGTCACCTGACATCACAACCTAAATCTAACCTAATGTTAAAGGTGCAGTATGTAAGTTTGACACCCAGTAGTTGAACTAGGTATTACACTCCTGGATCTAAATAATGCGTGGGATGCCAGATTGAGTACAAGAGCGAGTGATTTAAACTGTGCTCTAAATAAAAGCAACGACACGCGACAGAGGGAATATTCTCCATATTAAAAGCTGTTTTGGTTCTAACCAACACCTCGAGTTGATATATCAGAAACGGCTTCTATTTCTCACAGCTGAACATGTGAAGCCTATGACAGTGATCACCTCAGGTAAACCTTGTGTGCTTTATTCAGTGTTAAATGCTAACAATGTGAGTTTGAATAGATTATAATCCTTACCGTTTGGTGAGTGAGTGCATATTCTGTTCTTCTGAATGACTGTATTTACATTTCTGTCGTGTTTCGTCTGGTGCAAACAGCCAAACTGCTCATCACTGCGTATCTCGTCATGAAGCGTGTTGTTGGGACACACGGTTACAATGTGACCTGCTCACCTAATGTTTACACTCGTAATATTTATATCATTTGCTAATTAATAACCTCATGTAGAACTGAATCTGTCTCATTTCGACGTTTGATACTGTTCATTTCGATCACGGACACATGCTTTCAGAGGCTTTCTGAATGAATGAATGAAATACGCTGTTTTCCAACAAGGCAACCCGGAGTGCTGAATTATAATTGGCTAAACTGGCATTGTGCAGGTTAAATTGACCTAAACACAGACAGCGCTCCCGCATGGAGAAACCATTTCCAAAGCAGAATATCTGACTTCAGCATTGTTTTTCAGATAAACAAGCATGTTCACTTGGGATGTTTCTTAAATATCTGCACACATATTATGGTGTTTTCATGCTTTAGAAGAGTCAAAAACTTACATACAGCATCTTTAACGTCTTATGATGTTGTGTGTCTGCTGGGCAATAACTAGATGAACTACAGAATGTTACGTTTACACATGTTCACAAACTACATGTAAATGCATCAGCTTTATACAGCGTAATACTCACTACTCTTAAGTACTTTTAAAATGACTCTTTTTTTACTCCTACTTTGAGTAATATTTACATCAGAGACTTTTACTCTACTTGCACTACATTTTTAGGCAAGTAATGATATTGTTACCTAGGTGTGATTTTTCAGTACTCTTTCCACCACTGCGCTTGATAAACATTGGTTTGAATCTTTACTATGTTTGAAGGTGAACGTGAAACAGACTAATGGTCATCATGCAGGGCTGCCAGAAGAATTATTTTTATTATTTTTCATAATAACATTACAGATAAAGTACATTATTTTATGCACCAACATCAGAACCAAAATGACATTTAGTGCTGAGGTTCATCATATAATCATCTTCACCTTTACTACTAATCATATCACAAATGAGAAAATTGAAAATTAATTCTGTATCTTTAATGACAAATCTATATCAGAAACCAAAATAGCACAAATGTGTTAACATATAGAGACTGGCTAATAATTGTATAAAATATGTTAATTCCACAGTAATATACCAGTTGACAGGGTTTCTGTATAGTTTAAAGACTGTTCTGGAGAGTTTTGCTCTAATCATATAAAAGTACATAACCTTTTCGTTTTAATGTTGTCTGTTTTTGCTACTTTAATGTAAAATATATATATAAATAATTTAAAATATTTAATCTGAAAGGTCCTTTGCATGAGCATGATCATATTTGGGATCCAACTCATCTACAGAACTGAGAGTGCTGGTCTGATGTATGAACTTTATATGATTATTTGGCATGTTTTATCGTGTTATTCTCAGTCAATTTATTCTAAAACGATTTATACAGAAGAAACTGAATAAATAATTTGATCGGGACTTTTATCTTGGTGTGTGTGTGTGTGTGGTGACGTCATAAGTATGCGCCACACGCCTGCGTCTGTGATTCTGCTGAAGGTTTGTGTTTAAAAGGATTTTCAAACATATATATACTGCGAATTAAAGAAATGTGCGTCTCCTTTCGCCGCTCCCTTGATTGTGAATTGGGTATGAAGATGAATTTGGTCATTTGAGGTAGAGACTGAGAAACGGATCTTTCGAAGCTCCGAGTCAATTGAATCAACTACTGTGATTCACATGTGTGATTTGTTTACTTCGATAAACCGGGCGTAATGCAACACCAATAAAATACAACTACATAAACCTGTGAGTATAGTTATATGGCACAGGTAAAATACGTGCGAACATTTTAAACCAAATTAAAGCCAGGGGGCGGGATAAATATTATGTAACTATGCTAATTAATAATAATAGCCTAACTATGTTAAAGGACTCGCAAATGGAGACGTTTTTAATTGCTTATTATGTTACTCGACAATAGTTTTGACATAAAATTTGATTTCTTATTCAAGAACCAACACTAAAAGATTGGGTTACTATACTTACACTCGGATGGATATGAAATTTGGTGAATAATTTGTTAATGCAGTGTTATTTCCTTTTATTAAAGAGTAAAATATAAGTAAAACTTGTTCTAAACAAAGACAGTGTAGGGTCAAATATTATCAATAACATATCTACTCAAGTTTATTAACATGATTTGCCGTTTTGAGTCGTTATAATCGCAGCACGCTGGTTTACATGCAGGTGAAATGTGTAAATGAGGAATGTTTTGTGTTCTTTTTTATTAAAGTGTTGTGATAGATGAGACTCTTTTTATTTGTGTTAAATTTGGTGTTTTTTATGGTTATTAACTCTCACTCTGACCAGTTCCCTCACTAGTGTGCACACTACTGAACTAGGGGGCTGATTGAGACACTCAACCCTTATAAACTAAAAGAAAAATGGTGATTAATGTGTCAAAAACGTTTACAACTTTAACAATAATAAAGCTGTTGTTCTTTTAATAATACAGAGATGTGATCTGTATTTATTTATTTGTATGTTTTGTTGAATATATTCTTGTGTCCAAACCCAGAGAAACTCCTGCTGAAGCGACTGAGCTCAGACTGTTTAAAGATGGCGTTTATTAAAGAGGAGCGTGAAGACGTGAAGATTGAAGAAACATTCATAGTCAAACATGAAGAGACTGAGGAACAAACAGGTCAGTTTTCATCCTCAAAGCTACACTCACTCATTCATTCAAGCTTTATTTAAAAGTCCAGATTTACACCATAAGAGATTTAAAAAAAAAAATTATACACATGGGCTGCGTCCGAAACCGCATACTTCCATACTATAAAGTACACTAAAATTAGTATGCGAGCTTAGTAGTATGTCCGAATTCATTGAATTCGAAAATCAGTATTTGAGGACTTCCCGGATGACCTACTACTTCTGGCAAGTTTCTGAAGTGCGCATCCCATGCACGCTGCGCTATCCCATGATGCCCCGCGAGAGAATTCATGAATGGGAGTGAATCGACGCAACTGACGCAGTATGTCCGAATTCCATTCATACTTCTCACATTCATACTGTACAGATTGCTCCTTTTTTACAGCCAAGTAGTACGTTTAAGTTCAAATGCAGTACCGACTGAGTAGTAGGCGGTTTCGGACGCAGCCATGGCCTAAACAAACGCTAATATTTTGTGTAACGTTCTTTATCATTATATAATATAAAAAAACAGCAAACAGGTGTGCACTCGAGTTCAGAAGACAGCGTTCACACTAGCTAAACGTACCGTACTTTGACACCAAAATTGCTAGTGTGAAAGCCCCCTTACTGTAAGTTCACACCAAAGGCAGCGAGAGTGTCAAAGTAGAGCTGCACGATTCTGGCTAAAATGAGAATCGCAGTTTTTTTTTTTTTTGTTGCTAAAAATAAAGATCAGGATTTTCTCGCGATTCTGTAGATGTAAAATAAAGGTTAATATGAGTAGCCTATTGTTATTGTTATTTCAGAATACAACTATTCATAATTCTGATGTTGAATTATTGTGTTTGAGACATGTGCCTGCAATCTGTCATTGACAACATTGTAAGATCTACTGGTAAAAACAGACATTTGTCATGATCAGATTCCCTCTTGCATTATACTCAACATTATATAGGCTAGAGTAGCTATTCTGACACTGTTAAACATTTATTCTCATGCACAACACTCTGGCTGTTTCCGAAACCGCATACTTCCATACTATATCAGTATGCGAGCCGAGTAGTATGTCAAAATTCATAGAATTCGAAAATCAGTATGCGAGAAGGACCCGGAGGACTTACTACTTCCGGCGAGATTCTGAAGTGCGCATCCCATGCACGTTGCGCTATCCCATGATGCTTTGTGGGAGAATTCATGAATGGGAGTAAATTGACGCAACTGACGCAGGTAGGTCACGTGACCATGACACAATCGCAGATGTAGTACGTCTGAATTCTATTCATACTTCTCTGTACAGAACGTACTTTTCTAACGGCCGAGTAGTACGTTTACATTCAAATGCAGTACCTACTGAGTAGTAGGCGGTTTCGGATGCAGCCTCTGTCTTCGCTATGAAAGAAAAACATATTATAAGCTTGTCATAATCATAACTCTAAATGCGATATGATCATTTGAATGATGTGCACGATTTCGGTTTCATTTTCACTTCATACTTTCCGCGCAGCTCCCAAACGATCGCTCTGTGCCACAAACTGAACGTTATTTACAACTTTATTACATGTTACTCACAGCCTATGCAAGTGCTGTTCACTAAGGTAGGCATCATTTACAGGCGCGCGCCTGCCCTCTCTGTGGTAACAGCTCACGGTCAGCTCACATCACGTGTGTTTTCGCGGCTGCGAATACATCATTACATGCAGACAGAAATTAAATATTTTGGGTGAATTATACCTTATAAATACAGTATGTGACTCTTTCAACACCATTTAAAGGGTGTACACGTTGCTGAGCAATGTATGTAAAACAACGTGAAGACTTGCGGCCGCCTTTATGCTTCTCTGCTGAACTTGAAAATATGTTTGGCAGAATCGTATAAATGCTGGATTAAGATCGTCTAGGTGGTCGAATCGAGATCACAATCTTTTTACGATTAATCATGCAGCTCTACGTCAAAGAAAATGCTGTCTACCTTCATCGCTCCGGCAGCGAGAGCGTCAATATTCACTATATTGATCTCATATTTAAAGGGGCCGTTGCGGCATATCAGCCAATTACTTACATTCCCGCATAAAAACCTGCTTTGTAGCGTGAAAATGTTGCACACTTTTTTCAAATTCACTTAATAATGGAAGATCAAGTTGTTGCGTGTGGTGTGGCTTTGCTCCACTTATCTAATATATGTCCATATGTTTAAAATATTCTGAAGTCATTATAGTTAGCATGAGATTCCCACTTAAAAAATATATATATATATATGTATATAACATCAGTAATTCGCCAGTAACTTTTTAAACGCAGGTCTCTGTAAGAAAACATAAACAACTGGGAATCTGGCGACCACAATACAGTATAAACCCTTGGGAACAACTGTGGTCGGATCCAAAGTTCACAGGAATGTGTTCTCTGGACTCCTCTCAAGTGGTGGACTTCAACATTCCGATTGGTTGGCGCCAAACTGCGTCACAGCTCATTACCATAAAGTTGACTTGATTTCAACTCTCCTCTATGCCCAATCTGGCGAAGATGCGCCACTCCTCGCTGCTTATTATCATCAGCTTCATTTGAAAATGAATGACTTCCGTCTACTTTGACGTTGTCTGCGCTTTCGGTGTGAACGTACAGTAAGAAACTCATGGTGCAGAGAACATGAGGCAGATATAAAAAGCATGAGAATGTCTTGGAACCAACTTGACAAGAGAGCCCAGGACAGAGACTTTTGGAGATGTCTTGTCGTCAGAGTAGTAGGCATAAGAAAACAGTACAACAGTGCTAATGAATGAAAACATCCAGCTGAGGTTTAAAACTGGAAGTGCAACCTTCATCAAGCTATTGTCTCTCAAAAAAAGTTGACTCAGAGTCGCTTAAATGATTCACCATTATTTCATTTTTAATTTCAGTGGTTTGACTCGCAAGGCCCAGAACACACCTACGACAGGCTTGCAGGCTCACAGTCAATGTTCACCGCTGTGTTGATTTATACTGAATGAATGATGTTGTTATTACTTGAAGTTATGGTTAAGAATAGAGCAATATGCTGGTGTAACTGCACCACTTTATCAATGCATTCCTGCATTGGGCTCAAACTTATACTCTTTATTACCACTTGGTAAGCCATGATGGGATTTCACCACAGCACAGAAGGAATGCAATAAGTAATACAGTAGGATATACTGTATGTAACCCTAAGAAACAGTAAGGGTTGCATTGAATAGTGTTGGTTCTCTTGCAATCTCTAGTATCTTCAAGCAGGATTCTTTATTGAGAACTCAATGTTACTGCTGTCATCGAGAAGTCTAGTCCAGTCTAGTTGTGCTCTATTCTATACATTATGGCGCTGTATACATACTGTAGAGTTGGAGACAAATCTAAACCAAGCATTCAAATGCAGTTCAGGAGTCAGCACAGTAAGGGAATATACCCAGCCATGATCAGATCAGCATAACAGTACCAATTCAAATGAATTGATGCTAATCCAGTCAGCCTGACAGTATCGCCAAAACCAGGTGTGTCCAAACTCGGTCCTGGAGGGCCGGTCTCCTGCTGAGTTTAGCTCCAACTTTCTTCAACACACCTGCCAGGAAGTTTCTAGTACAGGGGTGCTCAATCCTGCTCCTGGAGATCTACCTTCCTGCATAGTTCAGCTCCAACCCTGATCAAACACACCTGAACCAATTAATTAGGACCTGAACAGCACTTGAGAATTACAGACAGGTGTGTTTGATATGGGTTGCAACAGAAATCTGCAGGAAGGTAGATCTCCAGGAACAGGATTGAGCACCCCTGTTCTAGTATATATAGTAAGAGCTTGATTAGCTGGTTAGGTGTGTTTGATTAGGGTTGGAGCTAAACTCCTGGACATCGGCCCTCCAGCAACCAATTTAGACACCTCTAGCCAAGACCAACATAGTAGCATTTACATTTAACTTGTGACCCTCCTTGTTGGTTAGGATGTGCATTCGGACAATGTCTCAGACATCTGGGCTGTCTAGGTTGATCTTACTTAGAATTTTAGGGCGTACTCACACTATGCTATCCGAACCGTGCGCAGGCACATTTCCCAGATCGTTTGAGAAGTGTGAGTGCTCTGAATCGGGCTCAGGCACGGTTCAGTTGGGCGGCCCTGGCCCGGTTGGAAGAGGTATACCAGAGCGCGGTTCACTTGTAGTGGGAGTGCAAAGCGCGCCTAAGCCCGAAACTGAAGACCAGATGTGACTTTTACGGCACTGTTTCATATGTGTTTATCAATCATTCTTACTGTTCAATGAACGCTAACTGTCGCATTAAAGATGCAAACCCCTCACTGCATGTCACCTGCATCTTCAGCAAACCTCCGAATTCCTGCAGCACGAGGACTTTATGATTGTTTATGAGTGTCAAAAGTGGCTGATCTGTTTGGCGAAATATTTCACTGCATATCAAATGACTTAAATGATTGAACTAAAGAAATGTCCACTGTGCTGAGCGAGAGCGCTTACTGAACAGCGCATCATCCATTATGTAAGCGTGCTCAGGCCCAGTGTAATGTAAGTGCGGGCAGTCGGGGGAGACAGGAGGGGAGACAATCGTGCTTTGGCCTGATTCAAGGCAACATAGTGTACGTCCTTATTCATATGACAACGCCAATGAGATGGATGGATTATCTCGGCAAAGGGGAAATGCTCACTAACAGATTTAAACAAATGTAGACAAGACTTGAGAGAAATCTTCAAATGCATTTAAACAGTGGTTAACCAGTATTTGTTTCTCTTTTCCCTAGATCCGATTGTCCCAAAAGAAGAGAGTGAAGCGAGCACGAGTTCTGACCAGCAAGTAGAGCTTGAAGATCACACAAGCATTCACACCGGACAGAAGCCTTACACCTGCTCTCAATGTGGGAAGGGTTTTACGCATAACAAATCTCTTGTTCTCCATAGAAGGTTTCACACCGGAGAGAAGCTGTTCAACTGTGATTATTGTGGAAAGAGTTTCACTCATCAAGGACACTTTATAACCCACATCATGATGCACACTGGAGAGAAACCTTTTGTGTGTAAGCAGTGTGGGAGATGTTTCAATAAAGAAGGGAACCTTAAAGTGCACATGAGAACTCACACCGGAGAAAAACCCTTTGTCTGCCAACAGTGTGGAAAATGCTTCAATAAAGTAGGAAACCTTAAAGTCCACGCAAGAATTCACACTGGAGAGAAGCCTTACAGCTGTCACCAGTGTGGAAAAGGTTTCAATGAAAAAGCAACCCTTAAACACCACCTGTGGGTCCACAGCGGAGAGAAGCCTTATACTTGCCCTCAGTGCGAAAAGAGTTTTAGACGTAATCGCTCCCTTTGTTCCCACATCAGAAGTCATATCGGAGAGAAGCCTTTCACCTGCCAACAGTGTGGAAAATGGTTCAGTAAAAACAGAGCCCTTCAAGTCCACCTGCGGATTCACACTAGAGAGAACTTTCACGATTGCTCACAATGCGGGAAGAGTTTTAGACACCATCATTCTCTTTGTATCCACACAAGAACTCACATTGGAGAGAAGCCTTACACCTGCCAACAGTGCGGAAAATGTTTTAGTACAAAAGGAAACTTTAAAGTCCACATGAGGATTCATGATAGAGAGTGATATACCTTATACCTGTCGATAGTAAGTGTGGATAATATATCAATACCGCAGGGTGCAGGTATCCCTAATGCTTGTACACTTTTTCCTTTCAACATTTTCCTTTACCTCTCAATAATGTACTTGGACACAGAGCTCTGCGAGCAGCCGGCCTCTTTTGCAATGACCTTTTGTGTTTTGCCCTCCTTTTACAAGGTGTCAATGATGGTCTTTTAGACAACTCCGGTCAAAATCAGCCATCTTCCCATGATTGTGTAGCCTATAATACTAGACTGAAGCCGCGGTCACACTTTCAAGAGTTCACACTTAGCTGATGATTGTTAATAAAGCGTGTTTGGCATGCTGAGCCCTGAGCTCAGAATATCCTTGAGCCCGAGGCTTCCTCCCATTTGGAGGGCAAGAGGAGAGTTTGAGCTCAGGTGGGTCTTGAGAACTCCCCTACTGTGAACTGCTGGGATATATTTTACTAAGAGTTGCCTTAGAATGCTATTTTGATTAGTCAATTTAATACGGTGCTTGTCTTTGAATGGTGGGAGGAACCTGGGGAAAACCCACGCAAACACGGGGAGGACATGCAAACTCCGCACAGAAATGCCAACTGGCCCGGAGAGAAACGGACTAGCGGCGTTCTTGCTGTGAGGTAACCGTGCTACCCACTGGCCACTGTGCCGCCCTATCGGTGAAGGGGAGGAGTAGGGGTGGAAGGGGGGATTCTTCAAAACGAAGATGACTAGAGCAAAAGGCTCTGGTAATTAATAATGTGTCAGTGTTCATCTGATTGGTGCAATATGCAGAGTTAATGCGGTACCAGCTGTGTTCAATCATAAGCATGTGATCCTCTCGAAATTAGTTTATAAATAAAGCACACAAAGTTTAAGAATGCGAAATTCTGTCGTGCGGTGCTGCGAAAAGGGACAGGATTAAATAAGACGAGCAGTTGCTCCAAATTTAACATTTCTGTACAGAGTAGTCCAGTTTTAATTGGTTTCACGCAATCACATGATGCGGTTTCGTAGAGTTCGCCAAGCTTGAACTTTCGAAAGCAGCGAACTGTGAAAGCTTGTGTTTCCACTCTACTGTATTCAATTGCATATGAATAGAAGTCTATGGGGTGAAAAGTGCAGTGTAACCATGGCTTAAGAGACCATTCAAAGGCCTTTACAGGTGTTTCGAGTTCATTAGCTGATTAGAGGGGTGTCATGGTGGTGCAGTTGGAAGCATGATTTTCTCACAGCAAGAAGGTTGTTGGTTTGAGCCTGGGCTGGGTCATGTGTGGAGTTTGCATGTTCTCCCCGTGTTGGCGTGGGTTTCCTCGGGGTGCTCCGGTTTTCCCCACAAGTCCAAAGACATGCTCACACTGTGAGATATCAGCCACGATTTTGTCATCTGAGACAAATTTATGAAGTACTACAAGATTCCTGAAATCCTGGGCTAAAATCTGTGATCTTTAATCGTTGGTTTGACATGTTCACTGACAGCCGCTTAGTGTTTATTGCGATAAAATTTTTCCTCTGATGAAGTTCTGGCATTGTCAGAAGATTTCAGACACTTTCCTGCAGTGTGACAACAGCTGAGATGAGTGTCTATCCAAGCACCAATAGGAGCGCAGAATCTGGTGACGCAATCCATGCATCAATTCAAATGACCGCGGGGAAATGTCAACAGTTTTTTTTTCTTCCTGATTTTATTGTTGAGGCGTGCTGTGTGCAAAATAGTCACTACAGTTTGTTTACATTTGCTGTGAGGAATCATTTCAGAATGCGGAATAGTGAAAGTGTCATGACTGGATGACGTCAAACTCCGGGGGCGTTTTCTTTCGTGTTTGGCGTGCCTTCATTGTCGTCCAGTCTGACTTTATGACAGCTGAGATCTTACAGTGAGACATGAGAGCCATGTTTGTGCAGTCTGACATGCTACAATCATTCAGTATTATAAAAAAATCTCATAGTGTGAGCCGGCCTTTAGCCGAAAATAAAATGAGTGAGTGAATTAGCTGATTAGTGTGGCACTGGGTGTCCTCAATACTGAACCTTTTCACAGTATTCTCATTTTCTGAGATACTGAATTTGAGGTTTAGAGCAATAACCACTTAACATTTATATGTGCATCAGTCTGTGTGGAATGAATGTAAGAAAGTTTCACTTCTTGAATGGCATTAGTGAAATAAATCAACTTGTTGAAGATATCCTAATTAAATGACCAGCACCTGTATATGTCCATGTCTATTGCAGCTGTTTATTAAACACTCTCAAATTCAGCTACTGGTTTGGTTTTTGTGTCCTGACCGGCACCCGGTTGTGACCATCATATGACAACTGATCCTACAATAGAAAACAGTACAGTCCTTTTAAGCCTCGCTAACAATTTAGTTCAGGGGTGTCCAAACTCGGTCCTGGAGGGCCGGCGTCCTGCTGAGTTTAGCTCCAACTGGCTTCAACACACCTGCTAGGAAGTTTCTAGTTTATCTAGTAAGAGCTTGTTTAGCTGGTTCAGGTGTTCTTGATTAGGGTTGGAGCTAAACTCTGCTGGACACCGGCCCTCCAGGACCAATTTTGGACACCCCTGATTTAGTTGATTAATAAAAAACTATTTCTTTACAGTCCGCTAGTTGAAGCAAGGTGCTGGAGTTTTTTTCTGGTGAGCGGGGTCATCTTTATTGCAGATATGTCCATACAACATTTATTTATTTTTCATTAAAGTGTTGGTCAGTTTGTCTGTTGGTAATCTATTTTTGCACTGCAGCAATAAAACTTGATGTGAGATAAACTGAGAAATGTTTGTTTAGTGGGACTTAATTCACAGCGAGGGAATAACATCCGATGCGGTACAGAGTTTGTTGTTGTATTAGAGATAAGTTATATTGATTATATATTATTTACATAATGCTTTCAGTGTATTATAACAGCACGTTACGCAGTAATAAGCACAGTTATTAGGCAAAATTAACGTTAAAGTGAGCGGCGTTCGTCTGACAGGTCCATTTGCGATAGCACCCTCCCAATTGATATTGGATAAGATGAAATGGCCAAGCATCCAGCACGAAATATACAACTATCTCACTGAAACTCCAAGTGATTTTACAAGAGAGAAGGCCTACAAGTCATTGGGTGTCTACAGTTTTGTTCTGTGTGGTCATGTGCAGTAAATAATGTTCCCTGATTACCAGATTCAAAACTATGTAGTGCTAAAAACCGAGGCTCTGCCGAGCCAAAGACAAGGAAAGAAGACGGAGCTGCACAAGACCTGATTAATCATCAACAAGATAAACAACTGCATTCTGACAGTAGGTCCTCACTCCATTCAGATCCCTTTTAGCCAAAGACGTCTGCAGTTGGCATTAAAAGAAGAGTGGTGTAAAAGTTGCTTTCGAATTTGGCATCCTACCGCACATTATCACGTTTGCTATTGCAACCGGCCCTTTTTTGCAACCAGTATGCACGGTTGAACCCGTGTGACGTAGGTTGGTAATTCCCCTATACATTTATAACAGCAAATCTATTGTATCGTGGTGCAAGTATCATGATTTGAGTCATTTATCAGTGAAAACACAATCTCAAACATAGTTAAGAGCCTAAACGAACTACCTAAAAGTTTTGCTTTGGTGAGCTGTTTCAAACTGCGGAAACTAACTCAATCTTTGCTTTGGCCAGATTTTGTTAGAAATGACAAGTTCAGTTCGTTCTTCCATTTCGTTTGAAGTATACACGAGCCTTAACAGTGAAATCTAATGATTACACCTCTCTAGGAAAGCATGACAAGGAGAAAAGCAGAGGAACTAATACTGAGCCCTGTGGCCCTCCGTTTATTTATTTAATGAGCTGGCTCTATTTACACAAAGGGAAACAGTGAGCACATTGTTGTGGACAGGACTACAGATTGCTTTACATATAATATACAACTAGAGTATGCTGTTTTGATTGCCAGGCTTTCAGTCATTCACTATTCAAAGAAACTGGGAAAAATAATAACAAATCTATTAATATGTTTGGTTTTTCATGAAAGAAGCTAAACTAAAAACCATTGTAAATATTAGTGATATAAGTAGAGGTATAACTGTTTTTGGAGTTTCAGAGACAGTAAACAAAGCAGTGGTAAAATAAGTTATTTTATTGAAACGATTAAACACAAATCAATGAAATATTTTACTGTCATCAGATGTAGGTTTGCATTTATTATAATTGTGATCAACATTGCAGTGTTCATAGTGCTTTCTGACCTTTAATTTTACTACAGTTGATCACATTTATGTACAACAAAAAGAGAAACAGTAGCATTGGTCATTGTCTGATCATCTGATGACTTTTCCCACACCAACAAACTTGTATAATACAACTACTATTAACATTAATGTTACTTTCACAGCATAAATACAACCACAAAGCTCTTAAAGATCAAATGTAGACACCCATAATTTAAGGTAAATTAATAAGTTAAGTGAAGTTTATTTATAAACTAATTTCGAGAGGATCACGTGCTTATGATTGTTAGCAGCTGGACCCTCATTATCCAATTCACTACGCACCTATCAGATGATCCCTAAGCTACTATAAATACCCTGGGTTTCATATCACTGCTATCTTCGCTTTGAAGAATCCCCCCATCCACCCCTACTCCTCCTCTTTCTAGACGGGTGACATGGTGGCCCAGCACTTAGTGCTGTTGCCTCACAGCCAGAATGTCAATGGTTCTAGGCTTTACCAACCAGCGGGCATTTCTGTGCGGAGTGTGCAAGTTCTCCCCGTGTTCACGTGGGTTTCCCCCGGGTCCTCCGGTTTCCTCCCACCGGGTAAAAACATGCAACCTAAGTTATTGATTAACCAACACTATAGATATGCTCAATATATTGTACCTATATCATTAAAGAGAACTACTATCTGCTCTTCAATCACCACAATAGGGGAGTTCTCGAGATCTACCTGAGCTCAATCTCCCCTCTCGCCTTGCAACGGGAGGGAGCCCCGGGCTCGAGGATCTCATGAGCTCAGGGCTCTCTCCCGGGACTGCATGCCAAACAAGCTTATAATAAATCATCAGCTAAGTGTGAACTCTTGAAATTAAAGCTGCTGCATTATTGGTAGCCTGTGATTCCTGTAAATAGTTTTAAATGTAAATACGCCTGATGGAAATCCATTTTGGAAAAGCAACAACAAAAAGTTTTACACTTGCATGATGTGGTTTTTCAGCTAATTCAGAAAACCAATATTTTGCATACATTCCAATGACTTATTAGAAGAGGGCCGCTTTAAGTGGCTTATTGGATGGAAACATCGTCTATTAACAAGTTACTGTTTTTTCATTCATTCATTCACTTTTCAGCTTAGTCCCTTTATTAATCTGGGGTCACAACAGCAGAACGAACTATTCCAGCATATGTTTTACACAGCGGATGCCCTTCCAGCTGCAACCCATCACTGAGAAACACTCATACACACTCTTTCACACACACACTACTGACAATTTAGCTTACCCAATTCACCTGTGGGGGAAACCGGAGCACCCAGAGGAAGCCCACGCTAAAAAAGGGAGAACATGCAAACTTGCAGAAATGCCAACTAAACCAGCTGAGGCTCGAACCAGCAACCTTCTTGCTTGAGGCGACAGCGCTACCCACTGTGCCACCATGACGCAATTTTGCATTCATCTTTGCAGAAATAATAAATTGACTGATATGAGTAAACACAATATCTTATCGCCATGATTTTTGCAATGACTTGTTACAAGAGGGTGAATTTTAGCAGCCTAACATATGAAATGCTGTTTAATTTTGCATTCATCTCTGGTGAAAACAAATATATATTTTGTTTACTCATATCACAGTCAATGCACCTTCACCATGATTATTGGAATGACTTATCACAAGAGGGCCAGTTTTAGTTATTTATCAGACGGAAATATCATCATTTCTCCAGTTTGTAATCGTTTTTCTCCATTGGTTTGGCTCATTTCTTGAAACTGGAATTAACAACATGGACAAACCTCCAAACCACTTGGCAATCTCATTCATTTCATCAAATTGCAAATGTCTAAGTACATCTAGCCCACATTTAGCACAATTTCCAAGTGAACAGATCCAGTTGATCTAAACTGTTGTTGATTCTCAGTTCAACGGTTGTTCGCTCCAAAATGTGTCGGCGTCATTTCATTGTATAAGTCATCACATGCACAATAGTCTGTTCAATTGTCGAAATAACCCAAGAAGATAATACCATGAATATCATAAATGAATTTGTGGAACATTTGATCCATTTATTACAGCAACTGGCAGTCAGGAGACGCTAGAACTAACAAAGGAGGAGTTTCACACATCTCAGATGACCAATCAAGCACTGTAGGCTGCATATCACTTTCATAGTTTTTTGTTTGTGTGTTTATATTACAGTATATTATGCTGCACATTGTGTGTTAATTACTTTATGTGTGTGATTGATTATAGCTACATTTCATTGGCAGTATGAGTGCAATGTAATGTATGATGTCAAACCTTGGAGGCTACTCTTAACCTATAATCCCAACAGTATTTAAAGGCAATTCATACCTTTTTGATTTAGTGGCTAATTCGGATGAATTTGTATGATCTCATTCATAACTTAATATGATTTGCTTATACCCCAATGATGATTGGGTTTAGGGGTGGGGTTGGGTGTCACGCCCCCTTTTAAAAATCGTACATTTCAGTACGACTGAAAATCCTCATCATTTTTTAAGTCTTATCAATTTATTTTATTTAGTTTTTTACACAATTGCATTGTCAAAAAAATAAATAAACAGTTCAGTCATCATTTTCAAAAACTGGGCTAAGACTTTCAATGGTCCTCTGTCAGAGTGACAAAACATCTGAACATTTTGACAATGCCAAAGGGACAAAGGATTTTGGGGGCACTGACTGTTTAAATGAGAAAGAAATTTAGTTTTGACACATGAACGAACAGTTTTGGGAAAGATATGAGCTTTTGCGAGTGAGCTGTAGTGTTGTGCTGAACTGTAAGACTGTTTTGCAAATCAATCTTAAGAGTATTGAGAATGTAATTCCTGTTTCAAGAACTGAGCCAAACCAATGGAGAAAAACTGTAATGGTTTTTAATTTTGCATTCATCTCTGATGAAAAAAAGTTCATTGACATACTAGTAAAATATCTATCACCATGCTTTTTGGAATGGATTATCACAAGAGGTAAATTGTAGACACTTAATGGATGAAAAACTGTTGTGAAATGATGTTTACTTTTTTTGTCTTTGCAATTTTGCATTCGTCTCCATTAGAAAAATAGTGCATTGACTGTGATACGAGTGAACAACATATCCATCACCATCATTTTTGGAGTTACTTATCACAAGAGGGCCAGTTTTAATCGTTTATTTTTATTGTATTATTTTTAATCGTTATTATTATCAAATGTCTCAGTTTTGTTAAAAATAATTTAATTGCATTTATCCTCATTGATAAAATAGTGCATAGACTGATGCAAGTAAAAAAAAAAATCTCTCTCGCCATGATTTTTGCAATGGCATTACAAGAGGGCGAATTTTAGTTGCTTAAGATATGAAAACGCTCTCATTTCACAATTATTTTTTCCAGTTTTTAATTCTGCATTTGTCTGAGGTGAAAAGAAAAAAAACATTTGTTTACTCGTATCACAGTCAATGCACCATCACCATGACTTTTTAAATGACTTATCCCAAGAGGGCCAGTTTTAGTCATTAGATTAGACATCATCATTTCACCAGTTTTTTTATTTTAAAGTTTGCATTTCTAATGAAAATAGTCCATTTAATGCAATACTAGTAAATAAATCTATCACCATGATTTCTGGAATGACTTATCACAAGAGAGCAAATTTTAGCTGCTTAACAGATGTTAACATTGTCATTTCACAACAGTTTTTTAATTTTATTGTTTTTTTAATTTTGCATTTGGCTCCATTGAAAAATAGTGCATTGACTGTGATACGAGTAAAGAAAATATCTATCACCATGATTTTTGAAATGACATTACAAGAGGGCCAACTTTAGCGTACTTCTCAGCAACTTTTTAGATAAACTAGCTGTGGTTCAGTTGTCGTCACTTCTGGCTGCCGTTATCAGTCTCACACAATCTTTTCCTTTTTCTGAAAGTGTTGATAACACTATAGTGGAGCTTTTCTTTCATTATGGGAGCAAATGGGAATGCAAAGTTGTTTTATTCTCGCATTTAACCAGCATAGTTTACCAATTATGACCACTTCTGCTGCTGAGAAACACACAAATGTGAAAAGGGTCTGTATAGTGAACATCTCAGATCACGGTACGCAGTTTTGAATGCATTAAAACATGCTTGTTTGTTGTAATAATGCAGTAAAATACTTATCGGTGCATCTCCTCTTTGGCGTGTGCAGCCATGTTGCTGTATTCTGGGAAATTTTCATACCTCTTGGTTTCGAGTGTGGTCCTGGAAAATCTCTGTATCAAGGGCTATCTAGTGCTTCTCTATAGCCCTACGCATTCAAGATGAAGAGAATCGGGACACCTCGAACCCTTCACCTAAGCACGCAAAACCTTGAGAAAAGGAAGGGTTAAGGGGAAGAATTGGGATTGGGAATAAATGTCTTTTCACCAGTGTGATTGTTCAAGTTATAAATAACGTTTGGTTGTGAAGCTCTTTTCATTTGCAGGGGATTGGTTTCTCTCTGTTGTGAATTTTCATTTGCTATTTATTGCTTCATTTCTGAGTGAACCTTGTTGTGTCTAGTAAGGGACCTACTATGTCTGAAGCTCTTTCCACAGTGAAGACAAGCAAACGGCTTCTCATCGGTGTGAGTGATCATGTGACGTCTAAGGTTTTGTTTTGTTGACAAGCTCGCTCCACATGTTTTGCAGGAGTGAGGCTTCTGTCCGATGTGAACCGATATATGGTCATACAGAGATCTTTTATGTGCAAAACTCTTCCCACATTGAGGGCAAGTGTATGGCTTCTCTCCTGTGTGGACATTCATGTGGCAATTCAGAGCGCTTGTACATGTAAAACCTTTCCCACACTCTGTGCACGAGTAGGGCTTCTCTCCAGTGTGGACACTCTGGTGGATTTTAAGCACAGATTTTTCCAAAAAGCATTTTCCACACTGTGGACAGACGTAAGGCTTCTCTCCAGTGTGGATCATTTCATGGCGTTTAAAAGAAGTTTTATAATGAAAACTCTTTCCACAATAAGAGCAAGTGTAAGGCTTCTTGTTTTCTCCAAACTCTTCTTTCAGCGCAATCAGATCTAGAAAGAAAAAAAGACAATTAAACGTTGTTGTTTCTTTTAAACAAAGCCTAAAATCTGCATCTTGTCTCTAAAATAGGAGTGTCAAATAGGGTTAAATTAAAAGGGGTGTCAAAATTAATTGTTTCGTCGATGCACCGCGATGCAGACGCAGACATTTCGATATCGGTTCAGTAATAGATCATTACCGGTTATTATGTACTGACGTCATTTATCTTACATTCGCGATATTGCGGTAGCTTACTGTGGCGAAGGAGGTGAGGGCGAGTAAATAAAATGCTCCAACTACTTAAAAAGCTAATAATTGTGCACAATTCACTGCTTGTGAGTTTGCTGGACAGTCTTTTACTGACACCGAAGAAGGTACAGCAAACCAGCTGCTATTTCACTAGTAGGAAGAAATGAAAGCTTTTGACATTTGACCCGCTGGCATGTTCGTGAGGTAACTGTTCCTCTCCTCTCAGCCGTTAAAGCGATAATGATGATATGATTGATTATTGTCTTATTCAGGATGTCCAATAATCTGCTCTGTCCTTCTTCCACCACCTCTCTATCAGCTGATTGGCCTCATTTTTTTTGCACAAAAAACATTTTAATCAGCAGCCTGTTTTCCATCACATCCATCTCTATTCTCCATCAAGAAACACCCTCTGCTGAGAATTAACTCTCATCCATCTCACTCCTTACGGTGGTAGAGGTATCTAAAATTGTCCACTCTGCCCACCCCACAACATGCACTCTGGACCCAATTCCCTCACACATCCGTTATGACATGTCCCTGACCATAGTATTGCATACTGTACATCAACACTTTACTTCACACTGGCAAACTCCCAACTACATTTAAGCAGGCCCGGGTTACCCCACTGCTCAAAAAAAACATCACTCAACATCTCACTGGTTGAAAATTACAGACCAGCCTCTCTCCTTCCTTTAATTGGCAAAACACTGGAAAGACTGGTTATTAACAAAATTTCCACATTTTTATCTCACAATAATCTGCTGGATGCAAGCAAACCAGGCTTCAAATGTGGACATTCCACTGGGACTGCACTACCTTTAGTCACTGAAACCCTGCTGGTTGCCAAAGCACGTTCTAAATCATCCATTCCACTTTTACTAAACCTTTCTTCTGCTTTACATATAGTGAATCACCAGATCCTACTGTCCACCCTCTCCGCAATGGGTATCACTAGAACTCGGCTCTGCTGGTTGAAGTCTTACCTCATCGGCAGATCATTCAGAGCTGCTTGGAGAGCTCATCAAAGCTCATCATCTAGCCACTGGAGTACCTCAAGAATCTGTTCTAGGTCCCCTACAATTCTCTATTTACACCACATCATCCAATCGCATGGTTTCTCTTACCATTGCTATGCTCTATCTTTCATTTCATCTAGATGACCCCATGATAGCTTCAAGAATCTCGCACTGCCTATCTCGGCTTGGATGAATGACCGTCACCTACTGCTTAACCTGGCAAAAACTGAACGTCTTGTCTTCCCTGCAACATCACACATACAACATGACTTCTCAATCCAACTGGGATCATCCACCATTACCCATGCAGTTCAGTAAGAAATCTTGGAGTGATCCTGGATGGTCAGTTGTCCTTCAAAGAGCACATTGCTAGCACTGCTCGATCATGCAGAATTGCATTCTTCAACACCCGAAAAAAGCGAGCGCTAACTTGTGGTGCCACCGTAGAGAGGCTCCACGCTGCTGGAATGATTATCCCATTCCCACTTGGACTGCCTATTCAGTGGTATCCTTCAAATGACAATTAAAAACCCATCTCTTCCGAGAACAGCTGAACCCCAGTGAATAAAACTAGAAGCACTTTCTCACTCCCTATATACAAAAATACTTTGTATAACTAGCACTTCTTGTGTGTATTGCCTCTTCTTGTTGAATCGCTGAATACCTCCTCAATTGTAAGTCACTTTGGACAAAAGCATCTGTTAAATGACTACATGTAAATGTTATTTTTAAGGTTTTATAACCTTAAAGTGGTTGTGTGACTCTTTATGTGACAAATAAAATGTGAATTTGATCTTAATACGAGGTGCTTACAGGATGTAAATGACTTCTTACCGGTGTGAGCGTCCATATGACATCTAAGGCCATGTTCAGTTTTGTAGTTCACTCCACATATTTGGCAAGTGTAAAGCATCCTTCTGCTGTGCATGGTTAGGTGGCCTTGAAGAGCTGCTTTTTGAGTGAAACGCCTTCCACATTGTTGACAGCTGAAAGGCTTCTCTCCGGTGTGAATCCTCATGTGCACTTTCATGTTTTCCTTGGTGCCGAAACTCTTTCCACACTGATGGCAGACGAAAGGTTTCTCTCCAGAGTGAGTTCTCATGTGGGATGTAAAGTGTCCTTGCTGAGTAAAACTCGTTCCACACTTCAGACAAGTAAAAGGCTTCTCTCCGGTGTGAATCCTCA
>CAIGQZ010001199.1:1058357-1072470 GCA_903798205.1 Danio tinwini | reverse complement strand
CATTTTTAGGCAAGTAATGGTACTTTTACTTGAGTATGATTTTTCAGAACAAACTGCCATGTTTAACTATTATCATCACCTTGTAGACTATTATGAACTCTGAATGATGGAGTTACTCTAACAAGAGGCTACACGTGCTGCTGAAGATTACAGACACATTTAATCATGACAGGTCTGACTGTGGGCTCTATTTCCTGCTGTTTTGAACCTAAATAAGGACTAAATGTCTGCTGTGTGTAGTTTTTCTGTAAGTGGTAACATATCGGAGACTGTAAGGGTCTGTATGTGTTCATATATGTTCATTTATTTATTTATTTTATATAATTGCAGACGTTACAGTAGGCTATTTCACACTGTCATTGATCTGCAGTTATAATCAAATCATGTTCATAGAAAAGTTAGTAATGAACATTTATACACAAGTATTTATGCGTGTAAAGCATCTGTTTTGTGAGAAGAGCTCCTCATATGATATGTGAGCGACCAGTACAGCTTTACTTTAGACATTTTCTCGAGCGAAAATGACGTCGACTGCAACTTTCTGTCGTACACCACGCCCACCAGAAGAGTACCATTGGTACCCTTTTAGCAGTGGAAACGCAAGCCTGATAAAGGTGACCCGTACCGTACCAAACAGTGGAAACGAGCCATAATAAGGCTCAAATGAGTGTAGGTTTAAGAATAAAAACCAACCTGCTTGTTCTTTAGCATCTTCATGTTTGACTGTGAATGTTTCTTCAATCATTATGTCTTCACTCTCCTCTTTAATAAACGCCATCTTTATAATAATCTGTCATGTGGAGCTCAGCAGGAGTTTCTCTGAGTTTGAACACTATATTCAACAAAACAGAAATATAAACCCGAGCTTTATATATCTCTATCTTAGTCAATTTAATAAAGGCTTTGTTATAATGTGTCTGTACCATTTGAGGAACACTGATTTTCAGTTTATAAGAACAATATTCTACAAAACACAAAGCTAAACCACGTTTACACTACAGTAAACATGTGTGACCTGCAGATGACGATGGCAATAATTACAACGATTGAATTAGTGAATCATTTAGCACAGTAATTTATTCAATTGTGTCTCAATCATTTTCCAGCAAATGACCAAATTTCCTTTGTAAACTGATGACATCGCGACTAAATGCGACGCATGTGTTGTTAAATAAATGCGGCTGCGCTTACATATAAAAAAATGATCATAAAGTTGAATTAATCGTCACTTAAAACTTAAAAACAAACACTTCTTCTGCTGACGCAGGAGCGCCACCTTTCGCCAAGATAAAAGTCCCGAACAAAATATCAAGACGCCACTCCGTTCCTGTAGAAACAATCGTGCAAGTAAGCGTGTTCCATTTGGGACGACACTACATACATATACTATGCTGTTGAGTGTGTAAGTGCATAAGCACATAGTGTGCCATTTGGGACGCAGCTTCTGTGATTTTTTTCAAACGGGACTTTTATCTTGGTGATAAGTTGTGACGTCATTAGTCGGCGCCGCGCTCCTGCATCTGCCACTCGACTGAAGAACGGTTTGTGTTTATATTAGTTTAAAGTCACGATTCATCGAATGTTTATTAACCTCATAGATGAATAAAGCGCGTCAGCTCAGTATTGAATCAAAATATGCGTGTCGTTTCACATCGCGAATCAGGTTATTATGAAGGAACATGAATCTGCTGGTAGAGATTGAGCTTTTAGAAACGAGTCAATTGAATTAGTTACTGTGCAAAATGATTCAATGCTTACATGTCGAACACGTTTCATTAATGTGTAGCGCTTATTAAATATTGTTTAATCTGGCTATTAACTCTCACTCAGGGGTGCGTTTCCCAAAACCATCATTAGCCAACTAAAGTCGTAAGTTCTGTCGTTACAAACATAGTTTGTTGATTTGCTGTTTCCCAAATCCATCGCTCCAATGAACATTCGCAAACTGCGTTGAGCACTTAAAACGACATCTCTGGAGCTGTAGTTAGAAACATAGTTCCTGGCTGTGTTCTATTCCCAGTTATCCCCCCTATGCCCTATTCATTTAGAACATTCTAACATTCAAAGTTGGAATTATAAAAAAATAAAGCATTAAAGTCATCTCTCTTAGGTGTAATTTGCTTTCAAAGTATTTTTACAGTTCATTTTTAGCGATCTTCATGTTTACAATTGTGCTCCCTTCGCAGTGCACTTTGAAAACATTGATATCATTTTGAACACAGCCTCATGGTGAAAGCTGTAGGTATATTTAAAAGCGGAAATTATGTACATCTCCAAAGCTTGTGAAAATAAAAACATAGCATACGTTAATTCTTTTATTTTATAGGTTATTTATTAAGCTTCTCTGCTGTATATGACATGAGCCTGTTGGTTAGAACTTTCTGCTGTGGTTTGCATGTGTCAAATTGTAAATAATAATAATAATAAACAATATTCTTAATAAGAATAATAATCATCATCATTATTATTATTATTAAAGTAAATATATTTATAATAAATAGCCTCATTAGTTATTTATTTATGACATTAGAATATGTGTGAGCTTTTGTAAGTGATTTTATGTTAAATTAGAATAGACTATGTAATGTTCTTAATAATATTAGTAAAGCAAACACAGGCTCTATATGTGCCATTTACATATATTTCAATTAATATAGAAAGCGAGTGCATGTTTTTACCAAAACTAATATTGGATTTTATTTTAATGCATGTTTGTGTAAAACAATATAATTTGCACAAATAAATTATGGGGTTGTTCTTTAAAGAAGTTCCTCCACCCTGTTTAGAGCATCATTATGGGCGGTTTACGTTGTAACTAATGTGGTTCAATCGATGGATCTGCGACAGAGAAACTACAGTTTTGGGAAACACTCGTCACTACATCAATCTTTTCCCAAACGATGCATCGCACTATGATAGTTCAGCTGCGAGTAACGTTGTTGTTTGGGAAACGCACCCCTGACTGACTCCCTTACACTGATGTAAAGTTGATATTACATTTGATAATATACTTTCAAAGTGTTATTTACAAAGTTCATTAAGTTCTGATAAACTTCTAATAAATATTTATTAAGTTCTAAATGGGAAAATCATACTAGCAGACAATGACTATTAAAGTACAGCATTGTCCAGTCAAATAAATAGTGCTAATGTTGTTTTGAAGTCTCTCCTACTTGTGATTTCAGACCCAATACTCAAAGTACCATGGTAAACACTATAGTTGTTGTTTGCTTTACTTAGAGCACATTTAAAAACAACAGATGTTGACCAAAGTACTTTACAAAACGACCAGCATACAAAATCTATACTTATATATAAGCAAAATATGCAAAACAGATTAAAATTAATATAAGGAGCATGTCACAAGTTGTCACTGAACAATATGCGAATATAAAGCCAACTTTACCTCAATCTTCCTTACTGCAGGGCTCAACAATAAGGACTGCCCGATGGGCTGGGGCCAGTGTGAGAGATGCTCGGGACAGTAGACAGGATCGTTACTGGCCTGATCGAGCCAGTGCTGCCTTGTCACTAAAGTTTCATTTTTAATTAATGTGCCTATTTGTCTTAGAATCGAGACTTTTTGTGCTTTTAAGCCTTTAAATGTTAACCTTTCTCTGTGATGTCATGAACACCATATTGCTTTTTGGTTCCTCTTATCTGATTGGATGTTGTGAGTTTGTTTTTTTTCCATAATCTGTTTTGACACGTTATTTAAAATATGTGGCTAAGAAAGAGCTATAATATTTCTTTTTGGTGGGGCCAGTGAACATTTTGGGCAGGGCAAGTAAAAATCTTAACCACTGGTCCGATCGGGCCTGTAGCAAAAAATTCCTTAGCGTTGAACCCTGCACTAGTGTGCACACAACTGAATAGATATAGGCTGCACGATATTGGAAAAACTACACGTTACAATATTGTTTTATATATGAGATATCTGAGATGGGGCGACGCAGTAGGTAGTGCTGTCGCCTCACAGCAAGAAGGTCACTGGTTTGAGCCTCGGCTGGGACAGTTGGTGTTTCTGTGTGGAGTTTGCATGTTCTCCTTGCATTCGCGTGAGTTTCCTCCGGGTGCTCCGGTTTTCCCCACAGTCCAAACACAAACACAGGTGAATTGGGTAGGCTAAATTGTCCGTAGTGTATGAGTGTGAATGAGTGTATGAATGTTTCTCAGAGATGGGTTGCGGCTGGAAGGGCATCCGCTGTGTTAAAAACGTGCTGGATAAGTTGGCGGTTCATTCCGCTGTGGCGATCCTGGATTAACAAAGGGACTAAGCCGAAAAGAAAATGAATGATATCTGAGATATGAATAGTTTCACTAGATGAGTTGAATAAATGTTTGTAAATAATCTATCATTTTAGATGGATTGGGATGATTCTGTTGTGCATAAAATATAATGAACAATCTACAAGCGTAAAGTAATTCAATAAGGACAAATATGCTAATTAAATAGTTTATTGTTTTCTGAATAGTCAAATTGTATTCAGGTATACAGTGATTGAATAAATAAATGTAAAATAAAACTGCAGTCTATAAACAATTCCATAAAATTAATCATTATTCATTTTTCAAAGTTACAAACGGGGCGACGTGGTGGTGCAGTGGGTAGCGCTCTTGCCTCACAGCAAGAAGGTCGCTGGTTCGAGCCTCGGCTGGGTCAGTTGGCATTTCTGTGTGGAGTTTGCATGTTCTCCCTGCATTCGTGTGGGTTTTCCTCCGGGTGCTCTGGTTTCCAAAAACCAAACACATGCGCTATAGGGAAATTAGGTAAGCTAAATTGTCTGTAGTGTATGTGTGTGAATGATAATGGGTGTTTCCCATTGAGGGGTTGCAGCTGGAAGGGCATCCGCTGCATAAAACATGCTGGATAAGTTGGTGGTTTATTTCGCTGTGGCGACCCCTGATTAATAAAGGGACTAAGCTGAAACGAAAATTAATGAAGTTACAAATGGTACATTTTCTTATGCCTGAATGCTTTTAAACCCTCACACAGTCACAGGCCTCAAAAAACACTTGCAAAATGGTCACGATGTGACTATTGCGAATGATCACATTTCGATATCGATGCTGAAACGATATATTGTGCAGCCCTACTACTGAACTAGCGATTATTGTAGACAAACCATTTAACAGGTTTATATTTGTAGAAAACTTTGATCATAAAAGTTGTAATCAACATGCCAACAGAAAAATCCTTTCTGCCATGATTAATACAATTTTATTACACTAATGCATAAGTTTATTTTAAAAAAGGATTTACTTTTGATTTATTTTTGTTTTTTTATAAATACCCAGAGAAACTCCTGCTGAAGTGACAGACTGTTATAAAGATGGCGTTTATTAAAGAGGAGAGTGAAGACGTTAAGATTGAAGAAACATTCACAGTCAAACATGAAGAGACTGAAGAAGCTTTCAGAGTCAAACATGAAGATCCTGAGGAACAAACAGGTTGGTTTTCATCCTCAAAGCTCCACTCACTCATTTAAGCCGTATTTAAACGTCTAGCTCTACAGAAACAACACACATGGGCTAAAATAAATCTAAATATTTAGTGAACTTCATGCTCCATAAATATTTTTTTATAAATTCCTAACTTAAATATATCAAATCAAAATTTAATTAGTAATATGCTTTGCTGAGAACTTTGTACACATTTAAAGGGCACCTATAATGAAAATCATCTTTTGGAAGCAGTTTGAACAGTGTGTAGTATAATGTGTCCGCAGTCAAATTGGAGAGATATAAACACAATAATTTTTAATTTCCTGATGTTAAAATAAGATCCAAATCCCTCCCATTCTGAGGCTGACAGCAACTTGACGTAGCAGAGCAGTTTCCCCGCCCACCGAATTGATTGACAGCCGGTTATTAACATGTCTCTGTAGTAACGCGTATAATCATATCAACAAGACAAGACGTGCGCAAAGCAACTGGGATTAAAAGATCTGTTGAGCTCTCTGTGATCATCATCAAATGTGATCAAGAGTGAGTTATACAAAAACAGTGCATGTGTGTAATGAATTACAGCGATTTACTTCAGCTTTACTTCATCAACACAGCCGCGTTTCAGTACAATTATAAAAGAAGACACTTCAACTCCAGTATGTGGACGTTAAATCCGGTTTATTTTGTACATTAACATAATGGATATCCATACAGCAGTGGATATTAACCTGTGTGTGTGTGTGTGTGTGTGTGTGAACTAGGGCTGTGCAATTAATCGTATCGCAATTTGAAACGTTGCGATTAGCTAAGCCTGTGATATGAAATATATTTGTATTATATGATTTCCCCCGCCCAGAGCAAATGCATGACTGCCGTCTGTGTGTGACAGTCGTGCAAGCCAATTGAGAGAGCACACTTTCACTCTGCCCAATCAGAATTGTGCAACTGAACTGTGGAACGCCCACAATAAAACAAACAAACAGGAAAGCGCGGACAAGTGGGATAATGGCGTCTGCCGCTTCAAAAGCATTAATAGAGGAATTCATATTACAGAAAAACAGCTTTTTGGTAATATTTTGATTTCAAAGTCACAGACACTGAACAAAAACAGGTAATTTGTAAGAGCTGTGGCAGAATTGTTGCCACATCACGAGGAAATACAACAACCAGCATGTAAAAAGCATCACAGGCGGCTGTATGAGTGTCTTGCTAAAAACTCAACTGATAGTATTGCCACTGGCACTCAAACTAGTAGCGAGCAACAGCAAAGTACAATTTCAGAGTTGTTACACCTTATGAAAAATCATCACAAAGGCACCAGTAGCTAACGAACGTCATAACTCACTCCTGCTTGCTCTAGAGAAAAATTAGCTGTCTGATTTATGAAAATGGTCTATTTATGTTTGACCACATGAATGCGTCTCCGCTGAACGGGTATGAATTGAGGCCAGTTTTAGTCGTTTATGGTTATGAAATGTCGCAATTTTGCAGTTAAAAAAAACTAACTTTTAATTGCATTCATCTCCGATGAAAAACAAAAGTGCATTGACTGAAACGAGTAAACAAAAAGTCTATCATCATGATTTTTGGAATGACTAAAGAGAGCCAGTTTTATGCCAACTTCAGACTGCATGATTTTAGCCCCGATTTTGACTCGCCGACAGACAGGTTTTGAGAAATCACAGACAAATCGGTGCTCGCTCACGCAAGTAACAATCACACAGTAGCTATGCTTCCATCCACCTATTTTTAAGTGCATTTTGCTTATGCGCATAAAAAAAACAGTTGATGGAAACGCCATGATGCGCATAAATTTTGAAAATGCACATAAAAAACACATGCACATAACTGAGTAGGATAAACTTTTTATTCGATAAGAAAAGATGCGCATAAACTACGATGGAAACACTTTTACCGCACAAATTCCAGTGTGCGCATTAAAAAAGGTCATGTGATTTTGTTATAAGAGATAATGTGATGATAAAAATGTGTGTAAATAGACAAACCAGCAGGCTGAGCACTGTAATGGCCCGTTTACACTAAGTGGTACAGTACGGTAAAGTTCGGTTCGGTACGCTTTTATGGCCGTTTCCACTGTCAAAAGCGTACCGAACCGTACCACTTTTTCTGCACCCTTTTGAAAGAGTACCAAAGGGTCTGTATGTGTTTATATGTTGCATTTATTTGTTTTATATAATTGCAGATGTTACAGTAGGCTGGATCACTGTCATTGATCTGCAGTTATAATCAAATCATGTTCATAGAAATGTTAGTAATAAACATTTATAAACAAGTATTAATATGTTTAAAGCATCTGTTTTGTTAGAAGAGCTTCTCATATAATATGAACAAACTGTACAGCTTTACTGTAGACATTTATTCGAGCTGGAATGACGTCGACTGAAACTCTCTGTAGTACACCACGCCCACCAAAAGGGTACGCTTTATAGTGGAAACGCAAGCCTGATAAAGGTGACCCGTACTGACCCGAACCGTACCATACCACTCAGTGGAAACGAGCCATAAGCCATTGGAAATGTAGTTTTGGTCATTCTAAAATGCTTTACTGTTTAAGTATTAGTGTTATTATATTAATGACCTCCAGTAAGAGTGTCTGTGCTCCGCGTCTGACACCTTCAAATGCCACCACGCATTCACTGCGTGTCAGGATTGCCTTTTGAGGCACAAGTCATTTATTAAATGAAAAAAAGATTGACGCAGCTTCTCCTACTGCAGCAAATTCAGTTTTTACTGTTGATATTTGGCTCCAGTTAATCAGGAAGTGACGATTTTGTTCGCTTTGACTCGTTGGGTGGAAACATAGCTTTATTCACACGTCTTTTATGCGATAATCCAGTTTTGCGAATAAAGTTCATTCGCATTTTTGGATAGAAACATAGCTAGTGTGTCATCGACACCCGTGAGATATTTGCCATGCTAAATATCTGGAGCTGTCGACGATTTAAATCATGCCGTGTGAAATGTGTTCTGATTGAAAATAACAGTGGCGATTACCTGCAGCCATTGAGAGAGCAGCATCCACTAGTATGGGTATCTGCAGGCGAGCAGGAGGTTGGGGGAGAATTCAAAAGGGCTTCTGTTTAGTCTATTTGGACCCAGTGGAAATTTGTCAGGAGCAGTCTGAACTCTGCATTACTTGACATTTGAATAAATTTGTTTGGTTCTGTGCATCTTAACAAAGAACCAGCTTTACTGACAAAATGCACAAAGTAATTATCTTCAAATAATCTCCCAGTCCTACTGTGTCTTACAAGGAAAGGACTTTAACAAATGTGTGTTTGTCTCTCTTCACCCTAGATCTGATTGTGCCAAAAGAGAAGAGCGAAGAGAGTTTCGATCAGCAAGAAAACCTCAGCGTTCACACTGGAGAGAATCTGTACACTTGCCCTCAATGTGGGAAGACTTTTATACATAGACACTCCTTTAATGCCCACATAATAATTCACACTGACGACAAGCCTCACAACACCTGCGCTCAATGTGGAAAGAGTTTCATACATAAGAAATCTCTCAATGTCCACATGAGGACTCACACCGGAGAGAAGCCGCACGTCTGCTCGCAGTGTGGAAAGAGCTTCTTATACAAACACTGTCTGAATGCGCATGTAAGAATACACACTGGAGAGAAACCGTTCAGCTGCCAGCAGTGTGCAGAGAGTTTCACTCATCAAGGACAGCTCCAGCTCCACATGAAGACTCACACTGGAGAGAAACCGCCTGTTTACACCTGCCAACAGTGTGGGAAGAGCTTCAGCACCATTACAATTCTCAAAGTCCACATGTTGATTCACACCGGAGAGAAGCCATTCAGTTGTGAGCAGTGCGGGAGACGCTTCAGTCACGAATCAGCACTTAAAAACCACCTGAAAGCCCACGCTGGAGAGAAGCCGTACACTTGCCCTCAGTGCGAGAGGAGTTTCTTATATAAAGGCTCTCTCAATGACCACATCAGAAGTCACACCGGAGAGAAGCCATTCGCCTGCCAACAGTGTGGAAAATGTTTCAGTAAAAATGGAAACCTTAATGCCCACATGAGGATTCACACTAGAAAGAAACCCTGAACCTGTCGACAATGTGGAAAATGATTTGTTTCGGAATATATTACGCCTTTTCACCTTTTGAATGTTAAAGGTTCATTTATATTTGCATCAAGTGCACACAGATGGCCCAGTGCAGCCTTCATACTGTCAGATACCCTTCATCGTAACTGACTCTGATGTGTAGCACAAGCTCTGTGATTGGTAGCAGTGAAGAGTCTAGGTGGGGCAAAGTGGTTAACAAGTGTCGAATCTCACTGAGGAGCTCCAGATGGATACTTTTGAGCAGATGTAACCCCCGCTGGTCCTACACCACCCAACCCGCTCTGAGCTGGGATCGAACCGGCGACCTTCCGCATGGGAGTTGGTTGCTCTAATAAGGAGCCTGAAGACCATGGCCTCTAGCATCTGTCGCTTGAGCACTTTTAGAGGTCAGAGTGAGGTTTACCTGCACAGCATTTCACTAGCTTGCCTCCACTACACTCACCTCTAAACCTTACTCCTATCCAGGTCATGGCACCAATGTAACCCCCACTGGTCCTACACCACTCAACCTGCTCTGAGCTGGAATCGAACCGGTGACTTTCCGCATGGGAGTCGGTTGCTCTAACAAGGAATTTGAAGACCATGGCCTCTAGTGTCTGTCACTAGAGCACATTTAGAGGTCAGAGGAGTGAGGTTTACCCCACAGTCCAAAGACATGTGTTACAGGTAAATTAAGTAGTTTATGAGTGTGTGTGGACGTTTTCCAGAGATGGGTTGCGGCTGGAAGGGCATCCGCTGCATAAAAACGTGCTGGATAAGTTGGCGGTTCATTCCGCTGTGGTGACCCCGGATTAATAAAGGGACTCAGTTGAAAAGAAAATGAATGAATAAATGTTCTCCGTGTGTTCACGTGGGTTTCTGCCAGGTACTCCAGTTTTCTTCCCACAGTCTAAAGCAGGGGTGTTTAACTCCTGGAGATCTACCTTCCTGCTGAGTTTAGCTCCAACCCTGATCAAACACACCTGAACCAACTAATCAGGATCTGAACAGCACTGGATAATTACAGGCAGGTGTGTTTAATATGGGTTGCAACTGAAATCTGCAGGACGGTTGATCTCCAGGAGCAGGGTTGGTCACCCCTGGTCTAAAGACATGAGACACAAGTGAATTAAATAATAGTAGCAGTCATAAGCACTTTACTATTGAGCTTCTCTAGGTGAATATGCACTTGTGTGGTTGGTGGTCTATTCCTATAGAGCCGTCTTTATTAATCAAGGAATAGGTCAATCGAACTGGGGAAGCTCACGAGAACTACATGACCTCGTATCACCCTAAATGCTGATTGTCCAGGCACGAGGCTTGGGCTCATCTATATCCGAGCTCAGGGTTCTCTCCTGGGACAGCATGCCAAACCTGCTAACATCGTCAAGCATTATCTAAGTGTGAACTCTTGAAATCTATATAAAATGTTGAGCTTCCCACTTCCTTTATTCAGCCGCAATGACTGCTGTGACTTCTCGAGCAAGTTCGGTGCTCAAGTCTGCATCAGTGCGTCCTCGATATCAAGAACACATCTGGGATCTTTCATGCATCCTCTGTTCTTGCGGTCTTGAGTTTTGGAACTGAACTTTGGCTGTTGATGATGACATTACAAGAGAACACGAGGACACAAGGTCACTGAAGAACTCATATTGAGAAACAGCCCATACCTGCCAACACTCCTGTTTTCCTGGGAGTCGCCGGCCACCCGAAACCTGGTCCATAGTACAGTTACTAACATCACAGACAACACACCACCCTGGAATTCATTCATTTTCTTTTCGGCTTAGTTCCTTTATTAATCTGGGGTTGCCACAGCGGAATGAACTGCCAACTTATCCAGCATATGTTTTATGTAGCGCATGCCCTTCCAGCTGCAACCCATCATTGGGAGACATCCATACACACACACAAACATTATGGACAATTTAGCTGACCCAATTCACCTATACCACGTCACTGGACTTGTGGGGGAAACCGGAGCACCCGGAGGAAAACCCATGCCAACAAGGGGACAACATGCAAAATCTACACGGAAATGCCAAAACTAGTTCACCTCACAGCAAAGAGGTTGCTGGTTCAAGCCTCAGCTGGGTCAGTTGCCGTTTCTGTGTGGAGTTTTCATGTTCACCCTGTGTTGGCGTGGGTTTCCTCCAGGTGCTCCGGTGCTTGTGCTCTTTGTCTTTTATGAACTGAAATTCCTCCATATTCCTTGAATCTTTTAATGATGTTTTGCACTGTTTAAAGTGAAATATCCAAATGTCTTCCTCTCTTTCTTTGAGGAACATTGTTTTTCAACATTTTTTCATGTATTTGTTGGCAAACTAGCGATCATCAGCCTATCTTTGCTCCTAAAGGACTAGACCTTTCTTGGATTCTGCTTTTGTACCAAATCATAATTACAATCACCTGTTGACATCACCAGTTTTACATCACATCATTGTTTCACCAGTTTACCTGATCACGAGCCCTAAACTGCTCCTGTCCCAACTTCTTTTGGAATGTGTTACAGGTCTGAATGACAGAAAAGGATGTATATTAACAAAAGAAATCAAATTGATAAGACAAAACATCAAATATTTTGTGTTCATATTGTCTGCAATGAAAGTAACTTGTAAATCACTACTTTTTATTTGCATTTTCCATACTGACCCAGCCTTTTCTGATTTGGAGTTGTAATACTACATGAATATGTGCACTTTAAAAGATAATACAATGCTGTACAATCATGTTATTGTTCTTTATTTCTTTATCCCCCCACATTATATGTAACAGTAGAAACTTCACTAAACTTCAGTGTCTGTACAGAATAGCTACAATAGACCAAAATACACATATAGTGGTTTATCACCATCCCTCTTTACATTGCCATATTGTCTGATTCAGTTTCTCCAATAAAAGCCAGGAAGGGCTGCCAGATTTTTATTAAATGTCCCAGTGGAGCCTCTGATTGCATAGCTGTGTCTGTTCTTCCATTTAAATACTATCAATCTCTAAGTCTGAATGAAACCAAAAGAACAACATGTTAATTTCTCAGTAATTAAGAAGGTTTTTCCACAGCAAGCAATGCAATAAATGAGGACAGAGCTACTAATTCTCCAAATACCTCAATCTCCAAAGTGTTAAGCAGAAGGTGAAGATTTGGAGATCTCCAGGACAAATGCAGGAGAATGGTGACTAATAACTAATTACCAGTGTGGATGTAACATCTAAGCTTTCAGGGTTTTTTTTGTGTAGTCTCATGTGGATATTGAGTCTTCCTTCTTGAGTGAAAGTCTTTCCACATTAAGAGCACGAGTGAGACTTATCTCCAGTTTGAATCATGTGTCTGATAAGGGATCCTTGATGTATAAAAGCCTTTCTACATTCGGAGCATGGGTGAGTGAGGCTTTCTAGTGAAGCGTTCACATTGAGAGCATGAGTAAGTCTTCTTGTCAGTGGGAGTTCTCCTGTGTTTGAGGAGGCATCATGGGTTTTTAAAACTCTTTCCACACTCAAAGCACAAATATGGTTTCTCGTTAGTGTGAACTGCCATGTGCATGTTGAGGCATGTTTGTGTAGAAAAACTCTTTCCGCACAGAGCACTAGTAAGATTTCTCTCAGGAGTGAATCTTCATGTGTCTGATAAGGGATCCTCGGAGTGTAAAAGTCTTTCCACACTTGGAGCACAGATGGGATTTCTTGTTAGAGTGAATTTTCCTGTGCTTGCTGAAGCTTCCTAGTGAAGGGAAACTCTTTCCACGTAGAGAGCTTGAGTGAGGCTTCTCGCCAGTGTGTGTTTTCATGTGCTTCCCAACACTTTGTTGCCTTTTAAAACACTTTCCACACTGAGAGCACGAGTAAGGCTTCTTGTCGTTGTGAGTTTCCATGTGCTTCTTAACACTTTGTTGGCTTTTAAAACTTTTTTCGCATTGAGAGCACGAGTAAGGCCTCTTGTTGCTGTGAGTTATCATGTGTACATTGAGGTGTCCTTGCTGAATAAAACTCTTTCCACATATGGAGCACGAGTAAGGCTTCTCGCCAGTGTGATTTACCATGTGAATTGTAAGAGAGTTCTTAAAAGAGAAGCTCATTCCACAGTAAGAGCACGAGTAAGGTTTCTCTCCTGTGTGAATCCTCATGTGACCTTTAATGCTTGTTTTGCTATTTAGACGTTTTCCACACAGTTGGCAGGTAAAGGTCTCCTTTTCAGAGTGAGTTCTGATGTGGGCGGTGAAAGGCTTGATTCCAGAGTGAATGCTTAAATGGGTATTAAAACGAGCTTCATCTGAAAAACTCTTTCCACACTGAGAGCACGAGTAAGACTTCTCGAGTTCCTTGCAAGAGTAGAGCTTTTCTCCGGTGTGAATCTTCATGTGTCTGATGAGGGATCCTCGAAGTGTAAATGTCTTTCCACACTTGGTGCATGGATAAGACTTCTTGTTATTGTGACTTTTCCTGTGCTTGCTGAGGCTTCCTAGTGAAGGGAAACGCTTTCCACACTGAGAGCACGAGTAAGACTTCTTGTCAGTGTGAGTTCTCCTGTGTTTGATGAGGCATTCTGGGCTTTTAAAACTCTTTTCACTCTCAGAGCACGAATATGA
>CAIGQZ010001199.1:1033181-1044156 GCA_903798205.1 Danio tinwini | reverse complement strand
TGTGTGTGTGTGTGTGTGTGTGTGTGTGTGTGTGTGTGTGTGCGTGTATTGTATTTATTTACTCAGCTTTTTACATATTTATTTATTTTTTTATACATTTGATCAGTTTTTATTTGATTTGTCAAAATTATTAATTTTTTTTGCAATTATAACAGATATACTTAGATTATTTAATATAAACATTTTTTTTATTAACATTTGTTATGGCGGCACAGAGGCTCAGTGGTGAGTCCTGGTTAGGTCAGTTGGCGTTTCTGTGTGGAGTTTGCATGTTCTCCCGGTGTTGGCGTGGGTTTCCTCCAGGTGCTCCGGTTTACCCCACAGTCCAAATACATGCGCTATAGAGGAATTGATCAACTAAATTGGCCGTAGTGTATGAGTGTGTGTGTGTGTGTGTGTGTGTGTGTGTGTGTGTGTGTGTGTATGTGTGTGTGTTTCCAAGGTTGCGCTGGAAGGGCATCCACTGTGTAAAACATGTGCTGGATAAATTGGTGGTTCATTCCGCTGTGGCGACCCCTGATGAATAAAAGGACTAAGCTGAAGGACAATGAATGAATGTTATTTTTTATATTATTTCAGTATTAAATAACTTCAGTTGTTTAATTTTCTAATAGTTTTTGTCATTGCTAAAATGTACATTTGGTACAGTAAAACATTTCAACACAACCATATAAATATAATTGATGCAAGAAGTGAAACATTAACTCTGAATAAAAAAAAGTGGTTAAAGTAGTCCATTTCCACAGAAACCCGAGAGGATCCAGCATGGGTTTTTGTTATAAATGTATGTAAAACAGGATCTGTTGTTATGAACACTGAAGGTGAGTCTCACACTGAGAGAAGAAAGATTATTGGCTGCTAATGGACCATCAGAGAGTAAATGAGGAGATTTGCTTGGTACTCGTCAGGGGCATTGCTAGACATAAAGCTCTCCTGGGGCACGCCCCCCTCAAAAAAAAAAAAAATATATATATAAATTATTATTATTATTTTATTATACAATTATTATATTAATTTAAATTAATATGTAACTGGAAAATAATGTAAAGGCACAACTGGAGTGATCATTTAAAAAATATTTTGCATGAATAATATTTGCATTTGAATGAAATTTTCTAATACAAAAAAGATGTTTAATTATCTGTTGTTTTAGACTTGACACATGGCAGAGAATCCGTTTAGTGTGACATTACGCGAAGCGGCTTCCGGGTCCAAGCGCTGAACTGGGAGACTCATCAAATGGTAATAATAAACGTTTACAAAGCGATGTAATACTTTCGAAAATCACCATCGCAATTTATTAAGTTTTACCTCTCTAACTGCATCCCTCCTTTGTGCTTCATACAAAAAAAAATCTATCAGGCATGCTTAGTATGATCACCATCATATTGTTTAAACTTTAGTTTTGTCGACTTGCAAAACTCACTGCGTGCCATCACCTCCATATAAAAGACTGTTAATGTCAACGCATAAGCGGTGCATGAGCAGTGGGTATTTTTTTCGGCGTGCATTTTAACAACCGGGACGCGCAGCGGGAGAAGAGCAGCACATCCGAGTCCAGCAGGAGTGGTGTGTGGGTGTGGTTTTCTGTGCACATGCAGAGATGCGTCAGTTTGCTTTTTGATTAAACTACATTGCTTTCACCAGCGTTGGTTCGGTTGCACATAGAGAATAACGTCTTTATTCCAGGATTACCCCTCTTCATACATACACTTGCATATGAAGTAAATCATATCTCAAAGTATTTACTGGGGCACATGCCCCAGTAAATTGGGTCTAGCGACGTCCCTACTCGTAACTGTTTGAAAAGTCTTTAGTTTGAGAGTTTCATTGAGTAAACAAAGAGCAGACAGGAGACCAGCTGATAAGTAGCTTTGTAAGTAGTTTATTGAATGATCTTAAATGTGTTTCAGAGCTTGGATTTTATCTGTGGGGGTTTTCAGAAATAACAATGTAACTCGCGGCTGAACTATCATAGTACGATGCATCGTTTGTGAAAAGAACGATGGAGTGAAGAGTGTTTCCCAAAACCATAGTTTCTCTGTCGTATATCCATCGTTTGAACCAAGTAAGTTATAACGTAAAACCTCCATAATGACACTGCAAACGGGATTGGGTAACAACTTTATAGAAAGTGCCCATAATGCTTTGTATAAAATTATATTGTTTTACACACACACGCACTTAAAAAAAATCCAATATTAGTTTTGATAAAAAAAGATACGCTCGTTTTCCATATTGACTGAAATATAAATAAACAGCACATATAGGGCGAATGTTTCCTTTATAAATAATAGCGAGAATATTCCATATTCCATGCTAAAACATAAAAACTACTTAGCTAACACTCTAATGTCATATATAAATCATATAAATTGTTAATGGTTGTAATTTACAGTAGGCATTATTTTATTTTTATTTTATTTTTTTAAAGTCTACTATTTAACAACTTTGACACATTCAAACCACTGCAGAAATGTTCTAACCAACAGGCCCATGTCATATACAGTAGGCTACAGACACATTTCCAATGAAATAACCTATCAAAATTAAAGGCATTAACGTAAGCTGTATATTTTGTTTTCAAAAGCTTTGGAGATGTAACGTAAATTCCGCTTTCAAATAATAGGTCACCTATAGCTTTCGTCATGAGCCACGTCTGTGGTCAAAATGGCATAAATGCTTTCAAAGTGCACTGTGAAGGGAACGCAATTGTCCATATGATGCAAAAAAAATGTTGGAACGTTCTAAATGAATAGGGCATAGGGGGATAACTGGGAATAGAACACAGCCAGGGACTCTGTTTCTATCTACAGCTCCAGAAGTGTAGTTGCAAGCGTAAAAGTATGCAACGCAGTTTGCGAATGTTCATTGTAACAATGGATTTGGGTAACGCCAAATCAACAAACTATGTTTGTAACGACGGAACTTGCGACCTTATTGGCTTACAATGGTTTTGGGAAACGCACCCCTGATTGGTACAAAGCCAATAAGTTTCATTATACAAAGAATTTGAAACATCAATTAACAATTACTGTTTTAAACCATTCTCCTGTTATGTTAAAAAAACAATAGCTCTTTCTTATAAAGACAACTTCACAAATTTTATAAAACAACATTTATATGATTAAAAATATAATTGAAAAAATGCAGAAATTGAAAATCAAAAGACAACTAAGTGAATGACAAAATCATTATAAATGTTTATAAAAATTACACTGGAATTTAAGGATTCTTGCTTGTGCGACTACTTATTTACAGTAAACATTGACTCACAGTAATTTGTCTGTTGCACACTTTTTAATTATTGTGTGATGTGGATATACCAGTTAAAAACAATGCTTCTCAGGACACACCTGATCTCTGAGGTGTTTGCCATAGCCATGTTCAGACACCTCTCTTCAGTCCACCCTGTGTACAAGGTAGAGTATACAGCACTTGGTGTTTTATGTCATGTATTGATAATATGCATTCAACTTGACTTCTATGTGATTACTAGTTCTGTGCCTCAGGAGTTCCTTCTTGCGTTTATTGTTTTATTACATTTTTAGCTGGGCAAACGCAAACCTTTCCTAACGCAAGAGCATTGATGTAAATGTTCAGAAGAATTCTGATTAATATTAAAGGTTTTATAATTCAGTTTTTGTGGTACAAACACTGAAACATGTTGGTCATATTTTCAAATGTCTTACTTTTTCACAGTTACTGATCCCTCATGTCTGTTTTACCATTGCCATAAACACAGCAGCGCGTGAAACACTCATCAATGACACTGGGGTCTTTAATAAGGTATTTTTACCACTTCCTAGTTCCTTAGAAGGAACCAAAAGTTAACTTCAAGTTTATCTCTTATGTCCTTAATTCTTTCACACTACTTGTTTAGAGGGTTAAATTACTCAAAAATGAAAATTCTGTTATAAATCACCCTAATGTTATTCCTATCTCATGAGACCTTCGTTCATCTTCTGAACAACAGTTAAAATATTTTTGATGAAATCAGAGTTCTCTCATCCTCCATAAACAGCAACCAAAAATGCTCAACGTCCAAGAAAGAAAACAAAACAGACTGTGTGGAACAGAGACAATGCTCATTAATCAACAGTAAAACTGTAAATAAGCCAGAATTTTCATCTGTAGCCTCTTACAGATTTTAAAAAAGGCAACCTAAAATCAAGAACACATTATTACACATACAATACCAGTATTACATACACCAAAAAGACCAAACAAATAGTAAGTTTCAGCAAAAGAGAAGAATTACACCTGATTTCAAACTTAATTTGCTTTTAGCCATTTCTTTAACTTGTATTTAAATGTTAAATGACATGGAGAATTTTCATTTTTGGTTAAACTACCGCTGTAAGGTCTAAAAACTGTTTTAATTTATCCTTATGACCGTGATATTCTCTGTTTCGTTTACAAGAACTCATCTGTGTTCTCATATTTTAAGGCTAATAGCACTGGAGGGATTGGAATTGGGCAAGTGATCCACAGGGCCATGAAGACTTTAACCTTTAAATCCCTGTGCTTCCCTGAGGCCATAAAATCTCGAGATGTTCACAACCAGGACGATCTGCCAAACTACTACTACAGAGATGATGGCATGATGGTTTGGGAGGCAGTAAAAAAGGTTACGCAAACATTTATAAATTTAAAGTCCTTAAAGCTTCTTGCTCATATTTGCTGATTCATCATTTGTCTTGACCTTCCTCCAGCTTTGTTTCTGATGTGGTCAAGATCTACTATAGTAATGATGAGACCGTTCAGGAAGATGAGGAGATCCAGGCTTTTGCTCAGGATGTTTGCTCCTCGGGTATGAAGAACTGTCCCAACAATGGTGGTGAGTACAGGACTATTTTACTATACAGTGAATGAGTCTGTGCAAGCATGCAAGTGTAAAGGTTTGTTTGGATTGCTTACATGAAGGTGCTTCTAAATGCACACTCAACAACATTATCAATATTTACAGAGTTTCCAACTTTCCTGAGAACCCGGGAGCATCTGGTTGAGTATCTGACTGTGGTGATTTTCACAGCTTCAGCACAACATGCAGCCGTCAACTTTGGACAGGTGGGGTTTCACACACTTCTTTGCATGAATATAAACTAGGCCTCTGCAAATATCCAGCCTGGTAACTGTGTGTCACTCTTGTGTTCTAGTTTGACTGGTTTGCCTGGGTCCCGAACACTCCGTCCACCATGCGGAAACCTCCTCCCACAGTGAAGGGCAAAGTGGATATGAAGTATATCATGGACAGTCTGCCGGATCGTGGACGCTCCAGTTGGCATCTAGGAGCAGTTTGGTCCCTTAGTCAGCTCCAGGACAACGAGGTTTGATGACTGAATCGTCATAACTAGCTTAAGGCTGATTTTTACTTCTGCGTAAATTGCATGCATATGGTCCGGTGCAGTCTTCGCGCAGTCGCATACCCCTCGCTGTCGCTGATGCGCACCTCTCAAAAATTTTTTACTAGACCTCGCCATGACGCATAGCACAAGCTCTGTGATTGGTCAGCTTGGTATCGCTGACGACTGTAAGCGGGGGTGAGAGCCATGCGAGCCTGATGGAGTGAGTGTTTACAAGTGTGGAGTCCCGTAAAGGAGCTCCATATAGAAACTTTTGTTTTGTCTTTACCCATGATTAAAGTTGTTGCACGTCTGCTGGTTTCCGCCTCTGAATGAGCGAGTTTGAGCTACTTGTACATTATGGTAAAGTTCAGAAAAAGCAAAACACCTGCGAAGAAACTCGAC
This sequence comes from Danio tinwini, assembly GCA_903798205.1. Classification (NCBI taxonomy): domain Eukaryota; kingdom Metazoa; phylum Chordata; class Actinopteri; order Cypriniformes; family Danionidae; genus Danio; species Danio tinwini. Next base: position 1,038,406 of record CAIGQZ010001199.1, on the reverse strand, counting down.
ACAGAGGAACATTAAAACCTACAGCCAAGTAGCATTTCAGAAGTGTTATTGCCGAGTAACACAAACAGCACGCAGAAGTATAAATGCACAGCAATGCACAAGGCAGGCCACGGTCACTGCAATCACTCGACGCAGAGGTATAAACCAGCCTTTACAGTATACTAGTTTCCAACATACTTGTTGATAAAAGTCAAAATAAATGCATTGTTTTGTCACAATCTTCTGTCCAGCTGTTTTTAGGTGTATACCGAGATAAGTACTTCACTGAAGCATCGGCCATTGAAGCAATTGAGAATTTCCATGGGAAATTAGTTGAAGTCACTAAGATCATCAGGAAGAGAAATGAAACTCTGGAGCTGCCCTACTGGTATCTGTGTCCAGACAGAATCCCCAACAGCGTGGCCATCTGAAGATGCACCTCTGCCAGCTCTTTGCAGGACATTTACACAGTATATGCTGAGCACTTAAAGAAAAGGCAGCTTGAGAGCATGATTTTAACTGGGATATTAGATCCACATCACAATAATCTAAATAAATGTGCAACCAACAAATTACTGCAAATTAATATTTACTGTACAGGTTGCTGATGAGAATCTTTACATTTCAGTGTAATTTTTATAATAATTTTTAATTAATTTGTCATTCATAGAATTTGATTTGTCATTTAATCACACATCACTTAATTATTATTTATAACATTGGGATTTTGTTTTACTTACTGTTGATTAATCATTTGTGGCAGTTCATAGATTTTGTAATTGTTCATAGATTTTGTTTATAGATAATCTTCACAAATAATAGCTATTTCCTGTTGTCTTTTGCTAAAACATTTCCTGACACATTTCTCAAAACTCCAACCACAAGTAAAATTTTGACCAGTTCAGTTAAATTTTTTATTAGTTGCAACAAAGTTGCTGACCATCGGGAAGAAGGCGGTGGAGAACCATCAAACTTCTGATATATTACTTACTGATAAATAAAACAAACAGTTATAAATAATGAGGGTGGGCAAACGGAAAGTTTTAGTTTAAACATTACTCCCTTTAAAAAGTGTAAAGAGACAGGATTGAAGAAAGTCCATCAGAGACCGGTGAGTTCATCTTTTTCTGTAATTCCTGGTGAGAGACCTGAAATTGGGCCTTCAAAATGGAAACTTTGGTGCCAACGTAGCTAGAGAAATCCTCACAAATCGCCAAGCAAGGACAATGAAAATATTGCATGAAAGCAGCCTCAACTTCAGCAGTGCCGGTTCAGTTCAGCCCCCAGACTCTGGCCAGTGTGTGTGAACCAATTCTGTGGTGTCATTCAGAAGATGCTATTTTTCCCTGATATCTAAAACTAGTAACTAGATAGACAAAGATTAGGAGTCAGCGAATCAATTAAATAAAATTAGTACCCATTGTAGGACTGGACATGGTTAAGGCCCAATTCTACCCCTTAGCCTTACCCCTCGTTTAGCCCTTTGAATGGAGATTTTTCAGGACCACATTCGAAACCAAGAGATAAGGAAATTTCTCTGAATACACCAGCCACAGCGGCAGCAGAGCTGCACCCGGAAGTAAGGAGATCCACAATCTAGTATTTTTTTGTCATTATGAATTTTTACAACAAACAAGCACATGTTTAATATATTCATAACCGTGTTCATGTTTTACCATCATGCTTTTAAAAAAATGATAAATTTTGACATCTATTATCCATAATAATAACTCCTGTACAGCAGTCCCACAACATTCTGTCACTCAATGACACTCGAATCCCCTGTCATCAAGCTGAGAATGAGCTTTTACAGTGTCTGCTATAATGTTAATATTGTTTTTGGTGTGTTTACCTAGATGAATATGACCACGGTGTAAATATGCAGAATAGTTACAATCTTATTGCCACATTATATCATTATGATAACATAATATATGCCTTTAGTGATTTCCTGAAGATAAACACCAAAAAATAACACAACTGGAATAACTACAGCAGTTGCCATCATGTTAAGCAAGAGATCGCGATGACATACGATGACGTGTGCAGGTGCTGTAGTGCTGTCCCAATTCTTAGGGGTACATTTTAAAGGGGTACCCTTCCCCTTAACACTCAGTTTTAAGGGCCAAGGGTACAAAACAGAACTGGAATTGAGCCTAAGTGTTGCATTTTTTGACAGCATTTAAACCACCTTAAAACAGGTCCACTTAACCCAACACAACACTACAGCAATTGTTTAAATGAGAATGTATCAAATGTAGAGGACAGATCTTACAATAGTCCCCCTAAAATGTTTCCTCATCAGTATAACTAAGAAGTTTCTGTGCTGTGCAAAGATTTAAGACCTGACTGAAACGTATCAATCCATCCAATATCTTGGATATGAACGGCAGAACAGACAGTGTGAAATTTTGATGGAATACAGGAAACGAGTGAGGGTTTCTTTAGTGTAGGTGTACGTGAAGCCTTGTTTAAACTTGAAGGTATTGCTCCTTAAAGTAAAAATTTGTTAATTATGCTAGCCCAGGGCCAGTAATATAAAAAAAGTCTTAAATAATGAGGGTGTTAAGTGTCAAATGGGCAAAAGTAAGGTTTGAGTTTAAAGATTGTGTAAAGAGACAGGATTGAAGGAAGTCCATCAGGGGCTGGTGTGTTAATCTCATTCTATAATTTCAGCTCGGAGACCTAAAATTGGGCCATCAAACTGGAAAGTTTGCTACCAAAGCAGCTACAAAAATCCTCACAAATTTCCAAGAATGGGCAATAAAAAAATGTGCGACCTAGACCCTGGCCATTGTGCCTGCCAATTCTGTGGTGTCAATCAGAAGATACTGTTTTTCCCTGGTATCTAAAACTAGTACAACCTGCCAGAAACAAGTCTCACCTTGTACCCCTAATAACCCAAAACTAAACAGTTAAAACCAATGATCTGGAAAGATGGACAAAGATTAGGAGTCACAGTTAAGTGTTGTAATTTTGCCTGCATTTTTTTAACAATCTTAAAACAGATCCACTTAACCCAACACTAGACTACAGCCATGACATAAGGATTGTGTGATCGACGGTATCAAGTGCAGAGGACAGATCTTTCTTTAGTAGGATTAGAGTCCTCAGATTCTGTTGCCTCATCAATATAACTAACAAGTCCTAAAATAACTGTCTATATGCTGTGTAAAGCTTTAAGACCCGACTGAAACTTTTCAATCCCCTCCCAATATATTGGATAGGAATGGCAGAACAGAGATAAAGTGAAAATGTAATGCAATAGATGTATTGAGTGAGGGTTTCTTTAGTATAGGTGTAACCGAAGCCATGTTTAATCTTGTTCCTTCAAGTAAGAATTGGTTAAAAAGTGTCAAATAATGGTCTTAAATAATGAGGGTGAGCAAAAGGAAAGTTTGAGTTTGAACATTACTCCTTTTAAAAAGTGTAAAGGGACAGGATTGAAGGAAATCCATTGGGCCAGTGAGTTCATCTCATTCTGTAATTCCTGCTCAGAGACCTGAAATTGGGCCCTCAAACTGGAAACTTTGGTGCCAACGTAGCTAGAGAAATCCTCACAAATATCCAAGAATGGGCAATAATTGTGTGATTTAGGCCTTGACTCCAGCAGTGTCGGCTCAATTCAGCTCCCAGACCCAAAACTACTAACCCAAAGGTACTAGAGAAGTTTAGGAGAATAACAGTTAAAACAAAGATTAGGAGTCAGAGATTCAACTGAATAAAGAAAATAGTTAGCAGTTTTGTCAGCAGAAGCAAGCTTCAACACTGAGTTCATAGGCAGACTCAAAACAACAACATATACAAAAGGTCACATATAGGTGTTTTGAGCTGATGGGTTAAAGCACAGATAAATTTAGACAATCTCCAATTATGAATGCAAAAAGTAAAGCTGTATTTTCACTGAGATTATTTAGGCAACAAGAGGCAGAGGGGTGTCTTCCAGAGGCTATTCAGTGCAGTTGCATTGGTTATCAATCAAATACAAAGAAGAATGCAATGTATGTGAAGAGCGGGGGAAGGATGTGCGCGCAACATATTTCAAGAGTTCACCCTAAGCTGATGATTGATTATAAAGCAAGTTTGGCATGCTGTTCCGGGAGAGAGCTCTGAGCTCAAAAGGTACTGAGCCCTGGGCTCCTTCCCATTTGCAGGGCGAGAGGAGAGTTTGAGCTCAGGTAGATCTCGAGAACCCCCCCCCCTTTTTTTTTTGGATTCTTAAAATCAAAGATGACTGTAGTGAGAAACCCTGGCTCTTTATAGTGGGTTAGGAACTGTCTGATTGGTGGACCATACATAGTTAATGCAGAACCAGCCATGTTCAATCATAATCACGTGATCCTCTCGAAATTAGTTTATAAATAAACTTCACTTGAAGAGCGGGATGGGGAGGAGTCTCTATGCTAATCACTCGGAAATTGTATATATAAATCATATATATAAATCACAGAGACTCTCTATGCATATGCAAGAGACTCACAGAACTTCTGGGAGACTTGGGATGTCTGTGAGAGGTCTCCATAACCTCTGACCTAGCTTGAAGATCCATCTGAGAGCATTATTATGAAATTAGGTGAGTATTAGCCTCAAAATCATGTCAAATTTTAAATACTGCAACATAAGGATTGTTTGATCGATGGTATCAAATGCCAAGGACAGATTTAACATTAGTAGGATGACAGTCACCTGAATCACAGCATTCCAGAGGAAGAACCTGCTCCATACTGTAAAATATGGTGGAGGGTCCATCATGCTGTGGGGATATGTAGCAACAGCTACTGTAATCCTTGTCAGAGCTGAAGATGGATTCCCCAAGTATCAGCAGATTTTTAAGAACGATGTTCAGGAATCAGTCAAGAGGATGAAGTTATGCCAGGGTTTGATGTTACAGCAGGACAATAAACCAAAGCTCAGTTCCAGATCTACCAAGGAATTCATGCTCAAACACCATACAGTGTTCTAGAATGGCCATCCCAGACTTGTTTTTGTGTGTTCCTCATGCAGTTGTTCTCTGTACCACACCCTAATTATTCTAGATGACAAACCTTGCTAGTGTCATTTATACCTAATTATTTCCACCCCTTATCTTGTTTGCCCCATCATCTCCCTTTTGTAAAAATGTATTTTTGGTTCAGGGATAAACAGGAATCAGAGAGTGAAATTCAATTGCTGAAGATTTTTTTTTATTTTAAAACCTCATCCTCGGTTGTAGGTTTCAACCGGTAACATTGGTAACATTTTAACTT
>CAIGQZ010001199.1:1004994-1032781 GCA_903798205.1 Danio tinwini | reverse complement strand
ATATTTGAGGCCTTATTGGATATTGTCTTGTTTAAATATTCAGATATTGTCTTGTTTTAAGAAATAAAGTGTTAAAATTGAGTTTTTCAAGATAATCCTTCTTAACTAGGAAGTTTTAAATATTTGGACTAGAAACAAGACCAAAACTTTTTTCAGTGTGTATGGGTAAGTTCAAGGTTGTGTCAAGGTAAAGAATAGGTCAACAATAATGTAATTACAAGCAGATAATTTTTTTAAACAGTAGTACAATTTAAAACCAGTGCTGTCGCCTCACAGCAAGTAGGTTGCTGTTTCGAGCCTCGGCTGGGTCAGTTGGCGTTTCTGTGTGGAGTTTGCATGTTCTCCCTGCGTTCGTGTAGGATTCCTCCGGGTGCTCCGGTTTTCCCCACAGTCCAAACACATGCGGTACAGGTAAAATTGGGTAGGCTAAATTGTCCGTAGTGTATGTGTGTGAATGAGTGTGTATGGATGTTTCCCAGAGATGGGTTGCAGCTGGAAGGGCATCCGCTGCATAAAACGTGTTGGATAAGTTGGCGGTTCATTCCACTGTGGCGACCCCAGATTAATAAAGGGACTAAGCCGAAAATAAAATAAATGAATGAACAATGTAAGTAAAACCATTCATGTACATAATAACAACATTGTACTACATGATTACTTTAAATGTAGGTTTATAGTTTTAAGGCCACTTATTATGAAATGGGACTGAAATTTCTGTATTTTGTTGTACTCAGTCATCTATTTTGTTCTATGCAGATATGAATGCAAAAATTATAGTATTTTCTACCAGTGGCGATGCCTATATTTAAAATTTTTACCTCAAATATTTGACAGCAAATTTCTTTAACCTGCTTACTCGTTCTCATTGATGCAGATTTATAGTATTATGCTGCAAAGTTAATCAAGGTTGCTCTAAACACATTAATTTCAATAAGACTAAACAGTTTTGTTGTTTATAATGTTGACTGTGTGAAATGAGTGCTTAATATCAACTTTACATGTCTAGTTGATGACTGTGAGGCTCATTTGAAGGTAAAGTTTGCATTAAAACAAGGACAATAAATCAGACTTTAGAGGACTGAGTGGGTTGTTTGACATCTCCATAAGACAGAAAGATCACATTGGCCTCAAGTAGAGAAAAAAACCCACCACCATTTATTTTCCAAACATATTTAACAATTGTGATAGATGTACCTATAGTTCAGCAAAAGACAATTGTGTAAAAGTCAAAAACCAGTTTAGCATTTCTCAGTAACAGGAAGCTGTTGCTCAACAGTACCCATGAAGAGCCAATCACAGTAGAGGATGATGAAATGGTCATTTTAACGGTCCATCTACTGCTCTATATATACTGCATCTTCATCTGGAGGATTCCCACTGATTTATGATATTTTCCTGGACGGGATTGAAGCACATTCAGAAGCGTCGCCTGGAGTCTGAGCTGCAGGTTAGTTGATCAACCAATGGTTTACCATGGGAAAAATTAAAAGATTTCTTCAGGAGATGCTGAGATTTCACACTGATGTTTGTGAAGAACCAACAAGACAGACTAAGATTAGCGTTGATCGATTTATTGAGTTTATTTTAACTTTAAACAGAGTTCATATGGTCATGGAAAACCTGGAAAAGTCAGGGAATTTTGACATGGCATTTTCCAGGCCTGGAAAAGTTTTGGAAAAACAGAAAAAACCCACAAAGTTTTTTAAAAAAAGTCATGGAAATTAGTTTAACAAAGATCTGTATAGTTGAATTAGGGCTGCACGATATTGGAAAAATCTGACATGACCATATTTTGTATGTCTGTGATATATATTGCGATGTGAATACAACTTCACCAGATGATTTAACAGGTTAATTTGGATTGATTGGGAGGATTTTGTAGAGGAGTGAATCTCTAATAATATATAACAAATGAATTACAAGCATAGATAAATAAAATACAGTAAAAGTGAATTATAGTTTTCAGGTATTCACTTTTCTGGTACAGATATTGAATAATCAACACTGCACAGTCTTCATTGTATATTAATTAATCTTTATTAAAGTTACAAATACTTTCTTGTGGCCGGATGTTTTAAAATGTGAAATATTAAAATGTTCACACAGTCATAGGCCTTAAAGCAGGGCTGCATAGTTTAGCTCCAACTTACTTCAACACACCTGTCTGAAAGTTTCTAGTATACCTAGAAAGAGCTTGATTAGCTGGTTCAGGTGTGTTTAATTGGGGTTGGAACTAAAATATGCAGGCCCTCTAGGACCGAGTTTGGACACCCCTGCCTAAAAGGGAGAGTTTACTCAAAGATTAAAATGTACTCACTATTTACTCACACTTGTTTCAATACTAGAGGAGTTATTAAATTATGCTCTTTTTGTGTTCATTTAAAAAAAGAAAACTCATAAATGTTTGAAACTAGTGAAGGGTGTATTGAAAATGGTGAGTAATGTTTGGGTGAACTATCTTTTTAAAAATGATCAACTTTTACTCCATTATGTTTAAACTCTATATTAAACTATAATCCCAACATTGCACACATTGCAATATCAATGCTGAAACGATATATTGTGCAGCCCGAATTTGAATATAGGTTAGTTGTCGTTACTTCTTTTCTTGTCCTTGGCCAAAAACCTGCTCTCACATTGTTAAGCTGTGTAAGCATTATTAAAATCAATATAAAAACAAATTTAAACAAAATAGATTGCTGATGATATGCTGTAATAAATTTGAACGTCGTTGTTTTTCTTATTATTTACTATGTATTTGTAGACATTATATGAAACATTACATCATGAAAATGTACTTGAAAGTTCTGGAAAAGTCTTTTAATTTTAGTAGTTTAGAAATATACCACAATTTTGTCAAGCCAACAAAATTCTATAGTAATTAGTCAATACTGTGTTTTCTGAACTGTACTAAAGTTTCTCACACTGTACATATTATAGGATTTACAAAACTAGTATGAACTATGGTAAACTTTAATAAACGCTTTAGTTTTTTACTAAACTGTGGTGTGTTGTAGTGTTGGGTATTTTTTTATATTGTACAAAAATCAAAACGGGGGGGAGAGAAACAACAACACCAGGCCTTATTTGAGAAACAGCAGCATCCATTGCATTCTGTTAAACAAACATTCATTGAGTGACGATTCTGAAGCTGACTGACAATCTTTATTTACAATCAGAATTTAATAATAATATTAAACTAATCAACTGCTGCAGCATCCATTGCATTCTCTGTTAGACACTTACTTTCAGCAGGTACCAGTCTAGCCCTACTGTACATCTTAACTCATTCCCTGCCAGTGTTTTATTATTATTATTGAAATGCCAACCACCATCAGCATTTTTGATGATTTTACCTAAATTTGACAGACCTCAGAATATTTTCTGGTAATAATATATTAGCCATTTATATATCAAAATAAAGAACTGAGCTTCTGCTTTAAACAAAGCAATTTATTCTATGTTCTTGTGTTGATGTATTATCGCCAATTGAATGTACATAGTTTCATCCAAAAAACACAACATTTTGACAAACAGTATTGTTATACATGTTAGAAAACATTCTTTTCCATTTCAGCAGAATGTTCACGTACACAGTGTCTGTCGCGACTGGAAACCAGCCTTTTGCTGGGACTCTGAACTACATTTACCTGACACTGGTGGGTAAAGAGAGAAGCAGCGACCGAACTCTGCTGGACAAATCCTGGTTTGAACGTTTGGACAGAGGAACGGTAATATGTTTTAACTCTATATTAATTCTTCTTTTAACAAACAGAACTGAAACCAGTTTGTATTAATGTTAAAGATGACCGTTGGCTAAAATTTTCCTTGCTGCTGTAATACTGTAGCTTTTTCCAGTCAAAACATCTGCACACTTCTTAACTTGATCACTTTATTTACATTTATTTGAAGTCCTCTGACAAATAATCATGTTTGAAATATGTGTATTTAAAATGTACAGGGGTTATACAATGAAACTGAAACAATGGGTTCTAGACCACAATAATTAATTAGTATGGTGTTGTAGGGCCTCCTTTTACTGCCAATTCATCATGGTCTTGGCCATGACAGATACAAGTCCTGCACAGCAGTCAGATTTTAAGCTGTTCTTCTTTTAGAATACAGTTTGGGTCACTATGTGACGCTGGTTGAGGAAACCCATTCCTGACTCGCTCCTCCAAAACACCTGAAAGTGCTCAAGAATGTTTAGTTCTGGTGACTGCAGGCCATGGGAGATATTCAACTTCACTTTCATGTTCATCAAACCACTGTCACCAAGTCTTGCTGTGTGAATTGGTGCATTATCATCCTATATATAATAGAATGTTTACTACATTGGGCCACATGGTCCTCCAAAAAGGTTCGGTAGTCCTTGACAGTGGCACAGTGCCCATCTAGCACAAGAATTAATTCTAGGTAATGCCATGATATTAAGCCCAAATCATCACTGATCCACCCCCAAGCTTAACTCTGGGCATGCTACAGTCTGAGTGGTACGCGTCTTTGGGACTTCTCCGCATGGTAACTCTCCTGGATGTGAGAAAGTGAAGGTGGACTCATCAGAGAACTATACATGTTTCACATTGTCCACAGCTGAAAAGTTTAGCTGCTGGCATCATTAAAACCGATGTTTGGCATTGGCACAAGTGAGCAAAGGTTTGGCTATAGCAGCCGGCCATGTACACTTGAAGTCAGAATTATTAGCCCCCCTGAATTATTAGCACCCCTGTTTATTTTTCCCCAATTTCTGTTTAACAAAGAGCAAATTTCTTCAACACATTTCTAATCATAATAGTTTTAATAACTCATCTCTAATAACTGATTTATTTTATCTTTGTCATGATGACAGTAAATAATATTTTTATTGTTCAAGACACTTCTATACAGCTTAAAGTGACATTTAAAGGCTTTACTAGGTTAATTAGGTTAACTAGGCAGGTTAGGGTAATTAGGCAGGTTATTGTATAATGATGGTTTGTTTAGTAGACTATCCAAAACAAATTGCTTAAAAGGGCTAATAATATTGAGCTTAAAATGGTTTAAAACAATAAAAAACTGCTTTTATTCTAGCTAAAAAAACAAATAAGACTTTCTCCAGAAGAAAAAATATTATCAGACATACTGTGAACATTTCCTTGCTCTGTTAAACATCATTTGGGAAATATATAAAAAAAATGATTGAATGGCTAATAATTCTGACTTCAACTGTATATTGACCCATTGGAGCTGATGACCAACAGTTTTGGTGGAAACAGGAGAGTTGAGGTGTTTTTTAGATACAATCTAGGTTAGCACCTGGACATCGCTTTCAGACAGCTTCCTCTTGTGTCTGAAAGAGTTACACAGTTACTCCTGTTGTATGTGGTTCTTCTTGGTGGTTTGCTGACATTAGCCTGGATACTGTGGCTCTTGATACATCACAAAGACTGTCAGCGAGGTGTGCACCAACAATTTGTCCTATTTTGAACTCTGATGTGTCACCCATAATATTGTGTGCATTACAATATTTTAAGCAAAACTGTGCTATTATGCCACAGTCACACTGAGTTTGTGCATGCGAAATTCTGTAGTACGGCGCTGCAAAAAGAGGCAGGATTAAAGAAGATGATTAGACATTAAAAAAAGCGAGCGATTGGTCCATGTTTTGAATTCCTGTACAGAGAGGTCATGTTTTGATCCTCGATTGGTCTCACGCAATCATGTGATGTGATTTTGTAGGTCAGAGTTCACCAAACTTGAACTTTCCAACGCAGCGAACTGCAAAACTTGCCACGCGAGCTTGCGTTTCCGGTCTGACGCATCTGCGTGCGCATGAATGGAAGTCTATGGGGAGAAAAGTCCAGTGTGACTGCAGCTGAACTCTTAACTGCTCTTACTGGTAGATTGTGCAATCAATGAAGATTGGCCAGATTTGGCCATAAAACCTCCAACACTAAATTGGCCAGTGTTTCAGTTTTGTTATCCAACTCCTGTATGTTATAGGGCATCTACTGTTTAACTCAATATTGAAAATAAATACATTTAAATCAGACTTCAACTCTTTTGAACCGAACAAACTAATCATACATTGATCGTTTGAACGGCAGTAACAGTTCAACGTCCAAAAAATGGATAGTTTTATCTGAAGTAGATTAAAAAACATTGAATACTTAAGCATGATAACAGTTTCTTATTTTAATGCAGTAGATTCATAAATATACCCAAAATACAACAAAAATAAACATACACCACATTGCAGATTTTCAAATAGTCGTATCTTGAACAAATTGCATTCTTCCCTAACAAACCATACATCACTGGAGGCTTGTGTAATAATCGTTTGCTTGATGAATAATTTTTCTACATTTAAAATGTAGAAGTTTTGGCCTGGAAATTTTGTGGTCCAGACTCACATATCACATACCCAGAGCATCTCTGTGCGGTTGAGTTATCTAACAGACGTTGTTGTTGTTAAAGGTGGTCTCCATTGACATCCATGTAAAGGAGATTCTTGGAGAGATTCTGCTTGTCAGACTGGAGAAAAAGAAATTTCTGATCAATGATCAATGGTACTGCAGGAGCATCAGTGTAACAGCACCTACTGGAGACTGCTTTGAGTTCCCCTGCTATCGGTGGATAGTTGATGAAAAGAAGCTGGTTCTCCGAGAAGGACGAGGTAAAGTCCTGAATGAAGAACAATACACTCTTTGTGTACGCCTCTGTATTTGTGGGTGTATTTATGGATGATGTATGTGTGTGTTTTTCTTTAGGTCAATTGCCTCAGGATGAAAAGCTCTCAATACTGAAAGAGCACAGACACCTGGAACTGGAAAAAAGACAAAAAATGTTCAAGTACAGTATAGACCAGAAATCAGTCATTTTGTGGATTCCCCACACAATTCACTCATTTTCCTTTGGCTTATTGCTTGCTTTTTCAGAGGTCGCCACAGTGGAATGAACCACTTAATATTATGCCAATTGTTTTACACAGCTTTTAATTCCCTTCCAGTAAAACCCTCAGAGCTGGGAACCACCCAGATTCTCTCATTCACACACACATGTAAATTGTGACCAATTTAGATTATTCAATTAACCTATATCACATCTCTTTGAGCTTAAGGTCTAAGTGAGAAATAAACCACATAAAAACAGAACCACTACATAAAATATCCCAGGACCAGGATGCTGGCTGAACAAACTCAGGATTACTAGATTAGTTGTGAGTTGACAAAACCAAACCAGTGCAGTCAGATTTAGTTGGTTTCTGATCATCGACTTTCTCTGTTAACTCTAATTGAGTTCATGAGCATGTACAGATGAAGGTGGGACATCAGTGGCAAACAGCCAATCACAGGCATTGAAATAGGAAGACACTGTGATTGACACGAGTCAGCATGAACAAAAAGGATGAAAAGAAAATGAAAAAAACCGACTAGACAGGTTATTAAAAAGATTGCTTGTGTGTAATGGATTGTGGATATAACGACTATAAAAATCTTTTTAAATATTTGTAATAATCCATGTTAAAGTCAGAAGTCTTTTTATTTAAAAGTATTTTATTCATTCATTTTCCTTCAGCTTAGTCACTTTATCTATCAGGGGTCGCCACAGCAGAATGAACCACCAACTATTCCAGCATATGTTTTATGCAGTGGATGCCTTTCCAACCACAACCCAATACTGGGAAACACCCATACACTCTCGCATTCACACATACACTACTGCCAATTTAGGTTATGCAATTTCCCTATAGCACATGTGTTTGGACTGTGGGGGAAACCGGACCACCCGGAGGAAACCCACGCCAACACGGGGAGAACATGCAAACTCTACACAGAAATACCAAATAGCCTAACCGGGACTTGAATCAGCGACCTTCTTGCTGCGAGGCGACAGTGCTACCCACTGAGCCACTGCACCAAGCTAAAAGTGTTTTAGCAACCTTTAATTTAGCAAGAGGAACTGGGAAAGTGTCTTTATTGTCACTGCTCACAGCTGATTGGTTGAATTGGTTTATGATCTCTAAACCAGAACAAAATCTACCCTAGTGAAGGTTAGCTGCTTAGTGCAAGTTATCAATGCAACAACAGACATTAAAGCAAAGCTACCTTCATGGTTCCTAAAACCCATGATTGGTGTAGACCAGGGGTGCTCAAACTTAGCCCTGGAGGGCCGGTGTCCTGCAAAGTTTAGATCCAACCCAATCAGACACACCTGAGCTAGCTAATCAAGCCTGCTAGGCTTTCTAGAAACAACCCTGCAGGTAAGTTGAGGCAAGTTGGAGCTAAAATCTGCAGGACATCTGTCCTCCAGGACTGAGTTTGGGCACCTCTAGTGTAGACTAAACTTAAATTTAGCTGACTAGCCAATTCAGCTCATCCGCTAATCTGGCTTCATGGTACAGGTCAGTCCTCTGTGGATTCAAGATTTGTGTGTCTCTCTCCCATGACTCTTCTGCCCACTTGATATCATCAACTAATTAATTTCACAATCCAATAACTGAAACTGTCATTTTTGCAGGTGGAATGAATGGAAAAAAGATTTCCCAATGTGCATGGTCTCTGAAGTTCCACTGGATGTTCAGTTTGATATGCCTAAATCAATGGAATTCAAATCAAATGCCCTTAAAGCGTAGGTTACCCAGTTCTCGTTTATTATTTTGCAGATATTCCCATCAAATGTGAGTAATATTGATGTCACATGAACATGAAATACAAAGTGGACGCTGAAAATCTGATTTTGATAATTCTGCTTTATTTTTCTTTTTTAGAGTTGAGGATCTTGGTCTTAATAAGCTTGAGAGTTATTTTCAGTATTTGAACAATTTTGCAGACTTTGAAAAAGTATTCATAACAATCAAGAACACAGTGTCAGGTACGAATAATTTATTCTTAGTTGTTTTATTCACTTTTAACTGAGCCATTCACTGGTTATAGATTTGCCCATTAAGTCAGCACCTGACTATTATTCTCTTTGACAGAGTATGTGATGCAGAACTGGACTGAGGATGTAGTGTTTGGTTATCAGTTCTTAAATGGCTGCAATCCTGTGATGATCAAAAAGTGCACGGAACTTCCAGACAAATTTGCTGTAACGCAGGAGATGGTGGAGAACTCCTTTGATAAAGGAATCACACTGCAGGCGGAATTACAGGTCAGGAAAAAGACACTTACTAAAACAGTGCTAACCATTAAACAAATCAAATGAAAATTAACTGTGAACGTCAATGACTACCATGATAGCCTGACTGGGACCTGGTTTATCTGTGTTGTAGAGCCAGATATAAAGAACAGCTGTAGGGCAGTAAAAACAGAAGCGGTATGTTTAACTAGTTAAGGGAATCAATATTTGGCCTGTGATTGACTTCTGATGCTACAAACTCACTGCTCTGGACATTACCCAGCAGGCACACAACATCATAAGACGTTATTAATATAAAGATAGATTTAGGTCATGACATCAAGTGACCAAAATTCAATGTCTAGCCAGCATCTAAGGACAATGTCCAATAACGATGTCAAATTATGTTGATATTTGGTTGATTTAGGTTGTGTTAGAAAGTGACCAAAATCCAACATCTGATAAATGTCATAGTGGTAACGTCCACACAATGTCAAGGTTCAACATGATTAGACATTGATATTTGGTTGATTTTAAGTTGGACATTGACGTCTGCCTGACGTTGGGTTTTGACGTCAACCCGATTTTCATTTCCAAACAAAATCCAATGTCCCCATGACGTTGGGGTACAACCTACGTCAATATGACATCATGTTGACGTCCTGTGCCTGCATGTATGTCTGCCTTATTTAACTGACCCAATTCAGATCATAAGCTCATTAGAAAAGAACTACATGAACTAAATAATATTGTTTACAAGTACAAATATTTTTTAAGGAATCCATTGGTCTATAACAAAGGGTCTCAACTCTGATCCTTGAGATTAGAGTTGAGTTTAGCTCCAACCTTGATCAAACACACCAGCCTTTATTTCTAGTGGGACCTGAAAACACTGTATAGTTTGTTCGTGTGTCTTCAGACTTGGACTTTGAGGGTCAGAACTGATTGATATCACTCACCCACTCGTACATAGATCCAGTTGAATTATCTTTTATCGTCCAGCACTCATTTGAACAGTTAGTAATAGTTGAGTCTAAAAAGAGATATTGCTATCCAAAATATAGTAAAAATCCTTTAATATTCAAGCAGGGTAACAAGATCTAAGTTTGAGGCAGTAGATTGATAAATGTGCACAGGCACTTCTATTTAAAGACAAAACAAACCTCCATTGACTATTCTAAGAGAGAACACCCAACGCAAACACATGCGCACACAAGCTCACACATTCATACTGGTTGTAGAAACAAGTAAAGGAAATGGAAAAAAGGAAAGGAAGGGTTGGAGTGGAATAATGTAAAACCTTGGGTTTTGGAAGAGCCATCCAAGCAAACCAACAATTCAACCTCTCTATTGTTCTTCAGGGTATATATCATTTGTACCAGTTCAGTATTAATTCAGAGGCATTACTTACATTACTTCTGTGGTGTGAACTCCTGTGGAGCCGATCTAAAGTGGTTTTGCTGATGGTCAGATTATTGAAATGAGTTCTTGTGAAGCTTGCTGGAGCGAAGTCTGGTAGTTTGAGGCAGCAAAAGGCGTCATGTTGACTGATTTCGTAACTTAACTAGACTCTTGGCAGAAAGAAAAGTAAAAGGAGATGGGGAAGTTTGAGGCTGATCTCATTCAATCTTAGGCCTGAAAAAGAACTTGGGCTGTAATGGCACAGGACAGAACTACACTTGCACTACTGGACAACGTGGGCAATGGGTTTTGTTAATAGAGATCACATGAGCGTCTTTATTACAGTTAACCATTTGTTCTGGTGTTAACTTCATTATTGAGTGGGTCACTTGTGCGTGAAAAAGCAGGTCCATCGTCTTAGTAGACTACATGGCAACTTCCCCCCAGGGCTTCTGCCTCCTGCTGGTTTGGACTTTAAATGTTGTGATCAAAACGACTCTGATTATAAGTGTAGACTCATTTATCTGTGTAAATCCACTGTTCCTCTAATCAAATTACCATGGCATTGACTTCATGTTTAGCAAGATTATCGTAGTAATTTGACGACGCTCTTGCATTTGATATCATGTTTGCCATGGTATTTCATATAAGCCGGCAAACAGCTGCTTTGTCATGACCCACTTTTTGAAGACACTGCTGCTCAAAGTATTTACTTCTCGCGTTCTGTGGATCACTGTCAGTAAATAGAAAATATTCTGCGCTGGGAAACTTAAATACTTTAAAGTGCTGGGGTCATCTTGTTTTGAATTTTTAATATGTTCATCTTCTACTGATGAACCTTGCACTTTAGTAATGGTGTAACCCCGAAAATACAAATATAAGCATTAATCAAATTAGATAATTTTGTGATTTTATTTACATGTTATTTCTCAACCACACCAACTTAAATGTGAAATATGTGTACTGAAATGATCTCCACTTACAGGTTAAAAACATCTAGTCTAAAAGTTAACCGTCTGGAATTTGGTTTATGATGAAACAGGTATTTGCTTAAAGTATTTCTACCCCTCAAACTATGGTTACCTCCAGAGTTTATTTTGAATATAAGATGACGTGCCATAACGAATGATGCTGTGGTGGTCAAGTCTGGATGTGAAAGAATAATCAATAGCAGGAACATTTCTGCAGTGTCACTGAAGTTTGTCTCCAATGCTAAAAACCTCTCCTTTACAGGCAGGAAACATCTACATAGCAGACTATGAAATACTGGATGGGGTGAAACCCAACGACACAGACCCCAGTACCCAGCAGTATTTGGCCGCCCCCTTCTGCCTGTTTTACAAGAACAGAGAGAATGAATTCATACCAATTGCCATTCAGGTGCCTGTAGAAAAGTTTGTCAAATATTACTTTGCAAAAGATGTTAGTGTGTAAACTTAATGTGGCAGGATGGCAGGAAATCTTCTGCTTTTATCTCTGGAACGAACAGCTCAGTCGCGAGACTACCGCAGGAGGGAAGAACACAGTCTTTCTTCCTACTGATGATGAGTATGACTGGTTGTTTGCCAAAATGTGGGTGAAATCCTGCGACTACAACATACACCAGCTGGTCACACACCTTCTCAGGACACACCTGATATCTGAGGTGTTTGCCATAGCCATGTTCAGACAGCTCTCTTCAGTCCACCCTGTGTACAAGGTAGAGTATACAGCACTTGGTGTTTTATGTTGATAGCCACATAGATGATAATAAGCATTTAGGTTGACTTTTGCAAAAGCAAACCTTTCTTCTTGAGTATGCACATGTAAGAAGACAACAATGAGGCTCTGAAGGGCATAAGCGCAAGATGGCTACTCTATAGACTGTAACACCCCAATTACTCAACAATTAATTGTGTTTATTTTTAATTTATTTGATTAGAATTTGATGTAACTCTTCATATGATTATTAATATTAAATATGTTTATAATTCAGTGCCTGTGGTACACTGAAATGTGTGGCCTAGAGTATCTTATTGATCTTATTTTTAAATGTCTTATTTTCTTCTTACAGTTGCTGATACCTCATGTCCGTTTCACCATTGCCATCAACACTGCAGCTCGTGAAACACTCATCAATGAGTCTGGGATCCTTAATAGGGTATCTTCACCATCACATAAGTAGTTCCTTGGAAGGAACCAAAACTTTCCACGTTTATCTGTCATGTCTCCAGTTCTTTCACATTATATATTTATGGTTTAAAAATGCAAACTCTATTATGACTTTAATATTTTATCATCTAGCTATTTCTGTTTTGTGCACAAGAACTCATCTTTGTTCCCCTATTTCTTAAGGTTATTAGCACTGGTGGAACTGGAGTTGAGGAAGTGATCTACAGGGCCATGAAGACTTTAACCTATAAGTCCCTGTGCTTCCCTGAGGCCTTGGAAACTCGAGAAGTTGACAACAAGGAAAATCTGCCCAACTACTACTACAGAGATGATGGCATGATGGTCTGGGAGGCAGTGAAAAGGTAGTTAAAAATATGCTAACATTTGCAAAGTCCTAAAGTGAACATGAATTACAAAACAATTAACTGGTAAAGCATTTAACACATATATTTGCAGTATTGTTTATTTATTTGTATTTGATGATTCATCATTTGTTTTGACTTTCCTCCAGCTTTGTTTCTGATGTAGTCGAGATTTACTATAACGATGATGAGACCGTTCAAGAAGATAGGGAAATACAGGCATTTGTTCAGGATGTTTGCTTCTATGGTATGAAGAATTGTCCCAATAATGGTGGTGAGTACAGGATCTTTTTACTATAATGTAAATGTCTGCACAAGTCTGCTCTCTCCTCAGTGAAGATCACTAAATCCCCACTAAGCTGATCGGAGTCTTACCTCACCAGCAGATCATTCAGGGTTTCCTGGATTGTACAGGTTTACAAGACACACCAGCTAGTCAGCTAGTCAGGGATCAGTTCTTAAACCTCTCTTCTTCATTTTACAGCATTTCACCTAGGTCCATAATTCAAAATTGTACCTTTTCTAACCATTGGTACATCATAACTGTACATTACTTTATGATCAAACTAGAATCATTACAGTTATCCCATCCAATTCAATTAGGAATCTTAGGGTGACCGTTGATGAACAGTTGCCCTTCAATGATCCCACTGCAAACAGAACATGATCATGGAGGTTTGTACTATACATCATAAGATCAGGCTCTTCTTCATCGAGCAGTGGGCACAGCTTCTGGTCCGAGCGCTTCTTATTTCTTGACTAGAGTACTGTAATGTTGTCCTAGCTGGACTTTCATCATCTTCTTTGCAACCTCTCTAAATTATCCAAAATATTGCAGCTCAGCTGGTTTTCAATGAGCTCAAGAGAGTCCACATCACACCTCTGTTTATCCCCCATGCACTGGTTACTGAATAAAGTTCACACCAAATTCAAAACTCTGATGCTTGTATGCAGAACAGCCACAGGCACTCTCTTCCATTTACTATTTCAAATCTACATTCCCTCCAGAAGGTACTCATGGTACTATCACAACAAGGCTCTAATGGCCCATTTCCACTGAGTGGTATAGTACAGTACGGGTTGGTACGGGTCACCTTTATCAGACTTGCGTTTTCACTGCCTACATTTAGCATATATTTAGTCCTTATTTGGGTTCAAAAACATGCAACATATAGCCCAGTCAGTGCAAACCTCTGTATCTGTAATCTTCACCAGCATATGTAACCTCTTGTTAGAAAGTAATGCCATCATTCCCAGTTCATAATAGTCCAAAAGGTGATGATAATAGTTAAACAGGGCTATTTGTTCATGTTTTAGGTCGCTGAAAATCATAATTTGCTCCTTAGTTTTTTCGGGTTTCTCCTTAGTTTTTTTACGCTTTACTCTCGCGTTTGTCCATTTCTGAAAGGATCAAACAAAAAGTTTGTTATTTCAAATATAGACGCGTGGCGAAGTGAGAAAGCGAAACCGCTTGCACTTTAGACTACCTTGTAAACAACAACAGGGCACAGAGTAGATTAAGCTCTTCTTCTTGGCTTTGTGGCAGTTAATCAAGACTACGACAAGGTTTGTTTGAGCTCTGGTTGACCATGGCTCATTATTATATGTATATATTATTACGGTGTAATGTCTCGGATATGTATTTAAAAATGGTGGTTTCTTTGTTTTTATTCTCCTGGCTTGTTGCACGAGCGAGTGTCGTATCTCTGTAAACCAATAGCATTCAGCTGCGCGTCTTGCTCCAACTTTTGGTACCCTTTTGGTGTACTTGGGTACCCAAAAAGTGGTACAGTATGGTACGGTTTGTTTTTAAGGTGCCCTTTGACAGTGAAAACAGCCATAAAAGCTACCGAACCGTACTGTACCATACCATATCACTCAGTGGAAACACTCATAAATCACTTTCCAGAACCTTTTCGTTAACTGTTCCTCGCTGTTGGAACTCTCTTCATAATCCCATACAAATTGCTGAATGCCTGGCAACAGTCAAAATGCACCTAAGAACAAATCCTTCCCATGAATGCTGAACTTAAAAAATAAAAAAGTTAATCCATCACTACTCTAGCTCGTATTTTTTTTTTACTTTGTATTTGCAGTACTTGATGCAACTATTGTATTTTTACAATGAATTGCTTGACCCTTTGCTGCTCATTTTAAGTCATATTGGATAAGTGTTTGCTAAATGACATTGTAAAGTTGAATGTTTGTGTGGTTTCATGTGTGTTGTTTACCTGGTGGCACTTTTTTAAATGTTTACACAGAGTTTCCAAACATTCTGAGAACCCAGGAGCAGCTGGTTGAGTATCTGACCGTGGTGATTTTCACAGCTTCAGCACAACATGCAGCAGTCAACTTTGGACAGGTGGGATTTCACACACTTCTCTGGAGGAATATAAACTATGCCTCTGATATCTGTGTGTCTTTCATGTGTTCCAGTTTGACTGGTATGCCTGGGTCCCGAACACTCCGTCCACCATGCGGAAACCTCCTCCCACAGAGAAGGGCAAAGTAGACATGAAGTATATCATGGAGAGTCTGCCGGACCGCGGACGCTCCAGTTTGCAGCTAGGAACAATTTGGTCACTCAGTCAGTTCCAGCATAACGAGGTTTGATGACTGAATCTTCATAACTAGCTTACAGTATACTTTCTTCCAATGCTCACTGGTCAAAGGAAAATAACTCATTGTTTTGTCTTAATCTTCTGTCCAGTTGTTTTTAGGTGTATACCCAGATAAGTACTTCACTGAACAACCAGCCTTAGATGCCATTAAGAATTTCCGCAAAGCGTTAGTTGAGATCACAATCACCATCAGGAGGCGCAATGAAGCTCTGGAGCTGCCCTACTGGTATCTGTCTCCAGACAGAATCCCCAACAGCGTGGCCATCTGAAGAAAACATCTAATATTTCCAAAACATCAAAGGTCACACTTTATTTTGATGGTCCGTTTGTTACAGTGCATCTACATGCCAGCTAATTCTCATTAGACTATAAGTAGGCTGTTAGGTTGGGTTTAGGGTTAGTGTAAGTTGATATGTGCTTGCAAAGTTTCTCATAGTCAGTTAAATGTCTATTGAAGGAGCATATCCACAGATATTGAGCAGATAGTCTACTAATACTCAAATGGACCATCAAAATAAAGTGTTACCATGTCAAATATTTCCAGAAGCTGGTAGCTGTACATTTACACAGTATATGCATAGCAATTAAAGAAAAACAACTTAACAACTTGGCACTTAAAGAAAAACAACACCTTGAAGAGTATGATTTAATTGGACTTTTTAGATCTGCATCAAACAAAATAAATTTGCAACAAATGACTGCATTTTCAATGTGATTGAAATATTAGGATTCTCATCAGCAGGTTGTGTCTGTATAATTTCAATAAGAATAATAAAAATGTTGTATTTTTGTTATATTTGAATCCTTTGAATGTGGCTTTTTGTTGAATATAATAAAGGTTTTCACAATTCCACTGTTTTTACATCACCTTTTTGATACAGTATTAAGGAGTACTTTTTCATTGATATTTCTTTATGTGTACTAACACTTGTTGGATTTGTACTGGTCAGATAAAGTTTGAGCTCTTAAACAAACACAATTAAGAACATTCAATAAATCAACGGCTTTGCCATTGTTTTGTCCCCTGCTTTCTGCACTTAGTTCTCAGACTGAAGACTTTTCCACATCAGGTACCAGGCAAGATTTAGGGCTCTATTTTAACAATCTAGCCACAAAGTCTAAAAGCGTAGGGCACAGGTTCAATTGCTGTGTCTAAATCTATTTTTGCTATTTTAAGGGAAAAACGGTCTGTGCACCCAGAGCATGATCTAAAAAGGATGTTCTTATTCTCATAATGAGTATGGGAACATGAGTGATTTTGTAAGCAGGAAAAAATCCAGAAAGCTAGCAAGAAAATGGTTAAAGACCATCTACAGAACAAGCCTCTTCCATTCTGTCTTTTCCTTTCGACCAGGGTTCATGGATAAAGCAAATATATGTTTTAAAGAAATGTCTAAATTCAGTTCTAATTTCCAACAAACTAATAAATGAACAATAACAATGAAGTGTTGTCAAAATCTGAGTTTTATTCTTTATCTTCTTGAGTCTCAAAAACTCGACAGGTGGGCAAATCTAAACAAAAAATATAAATACAAATATAAATATGCATATAATAATAATAATAACACAAAACAAATGTAAATCATCTTAAACTGGCTACAACAGAGCTGGACTCTGTCAAAAAGCCAGCCGATGTGAAGGCGGCGTGGGAGGAGGAAACATATTTATGTCGAATATAACCTTTTTTTTAACATTTTAATCCTTTAATTTTTCATATTTAAAGATATTTGTGTAATGCTGTACATCCCTGTGTGTGTAATAAGCAATGACTATGCAAGTTTTGGACCCGCATATGCACGTCACTAACATGCTATTCAAATAACAAATAAAAACCCTGCGCAATTGACCTTAGAGGAGCTTTTAGTTGATTAAAGACCAGCACACACATGGATGAACTTATGGCTGCAAATGCATTTGCTATTTAAATAACATAGAGCAAAATGTGAAAATGACACCTGCGCCAGTCAGAAACTAGCTAAAAAACATTTCAGTCACGTTTGGTGCCCCATTATGCCAGATGTATGATAGAGCCCTTGGTATCTAATACCATTTTGTACACTGTAGTAAAACATAACAGTTGTTCTGTGTAAATGAAAATGTTCTGTTAGTACGCTTCTTGGCTTCAGTTTCATTCTTACTCCACATCCAATAAAGAAATCTATGTAGCCCGTTTCTAGTCAGATGTCATCTTTTAATCTTCAGTCAGGGATACATAAACAATTCAA
The DNA here is from genome assembly GCA_903798205.1 of Danio tinwini. Lineage (NCBI taxonomy): Eukaryota > Metazoa > Chordata > Actinopteri > Cypriniformes > Danionidae > Danio > Danio tinwini. The sequence goes on along the minus strand of CAIGQZ010001199.1, from coordinate 1,014,922 downwards.
ATGAAGTAAACAAAACATAATCTTAAATTTCAAACATCACGGATGCAGTAAAGAAAACGGTGTGACTCCGCTGTCTTCTAAAGAACGCACTGTCGTAAGACTTAACAGACGCAATTCTTAAAGAGCATGCTACATATCCTTAATGCAAAATGCACAGAATATTCATCTGAACAACACATCTGAATAATGTAAATTCACAAAAGCAAACAATTCAAAACAAAAATAATCAAAACTGAAAAGCATCATATAATATAACATTAGTTATTAAATCCAAACAAATAGGCTCCTACATGTTCTATATGAATTTATTCCTGTTAGCTTTAAGAAAAAAAGATAAGCCCATTTTTATGCCATATAGTTCTTCAAACACACAATCAGACATCTACAGTTGAAGTCAGAATTATTAAACCCCCTGAATTATTAGCCTCCCTGTTTATTATTTTCCTCAATTTCTGTTTAACGGAGAGATTTTTTTTCAACACATTTCTAAGCATAATAGTTTTAATAGGATTCAAATCCCTCCCATTCTGAGGCAGACCACAGCGTCACTTAGGAGTGCGGTTTCCCCACCCACTGACTTGATTGACAGCCGCGTGTTAACATGTCTCTGTTGTAACATGTATAATCATATCCACAAGACAGGACGTGCGCAAAGCAACCAAGAATAAAGGATCTGTTCAGCTTTCTGTGTTCAGCTGCACCTCAAGAATGAGTTTTACAAGATTAAAACGTTTCTAAAACAGTGTATGTTTGTAACAAAGACGGTAAACTCGCTTCGCAATTCTTCACCACCGCCGCATAGTGTCAGTACAATTATAAAAGAAGACTCTTCAATCCCGGTTCATGGACTTAAATCAAGTATATTTTGTACATTAACATAATGGATATCCATACAGCAGTGGATATTAACATGTATGCTGTCACATTTGCTGCTCAAAAACAATGCAAAGCTAAACGTGTGTGTGCGTGTGCGCAAACTTTATAGCAACATTGTGTGTGACTTGTTGTTGTAGAAAGGCTTGAATTAACTCCACAACTAATACATCAAACAACCGTTGGTAAAGTTTATACTGTAGTACAGGAGATCTGCTTCATTCTTGTCTGTCACTGTGCTGCTTTTTTGCAGTGTTAGGCCGAGTTCAGACTGCAGGATTTTAGCCCTGATTTTGACTTTCCGACAGGTTTTGAGAAATCGCCGACAAATGCCTGAATTCACAGGTAAATCGGTGCTTGTGCATGCGAGTGACAATCACACAGTATAAATGATCAAGGACGCATTATGAGAGAATCGCAGATGAGTCGCCGATGCCTGTGAGATATTTGGCATGCTAAATATCTGGAGCTGTCGGCGATGCAAATCATGCCGTGTGAATGTGTTCTGACTGAAAATAACATCCGCGATCACCTACAGCCATTGAGAGAGCAGGTTACCTGCAGGCCGGCGGGAGGTTTGGGGAAAAGCTAAAAGCTTTCATTTTCAGTTTATTTGGACCCAAGAAATGGAGGGAAAACGAGTGTAAAATTGGCACGAGCACTGAGTCTGTTTGACATGTCATCTGATCAATATTACAATCAGGTCGAAAAGTAAAGAAAGTTGAGGAGAGATTGTTAATTCTCTTTAAAAGCCAGGTGAGCAACACAAGTTTCTAAAGCTGCTAAAGCCTTCTGTTTACATTGTGTAGTTCATAACGAAAGATATATTACGTGATATTGATTACATGACCTCGCGTTGTTTCCATGTCACTTCTCGTGTTTGTTTGGTTGAGACATAGTTTAGACAAAGTTGTCTGTGATTCTTCCTATTTTAAAGTCATGCAGTGTGAACTCTCCTGTCGCCGATCCATCCTACAGTGTAAACACATAGCCGACAGAACACTAGCCCAGATAGTCATGCAGTGTAAAACACGACTACTTTGAAAATCATGCAGTCTAAACTCAGCATAAGTATGTCAAACAAAAAAAACAGTCATGCATTTGCTCTTGGACACAGTATACATTTATTTATATTGCATTCATTTTGCAGGCTTTGTGATTATGCAACTGCAAATTTGAATCATTACAATTTAATTTCAATTTCGATTAAACGTACTTGGCAGTCTTGTGTCTCATTAAAGCATGACACACAAATTTAGAACCAAAAACTCCTTTTTTGTCATTTTTATTCACAGTTACAGTATATTGGGGGACTCTCTGCAGGATGAGTGGAAGGGTTGCTGATCACAGCAATCTAGAAGAAATGTAGATGAATGCGTATTAATTAATATTTAATAACTTTTACTCATTGCTGAATTTGTTACACTTTTCCAGTACATGAACACTCATATTTTATGATTTTGTTTCTTGAGTACCAATATACTCAAAGTACAATAAAGCTGGGCTTAAGATCTCTCTTACCTCTGAGCTGTTATGGACATGGGTCTGTGAAGTTATAACTTGTGGCATAAACTGCACCTTTGGAGAAACACATTTAATATTTTTAAAAATCATTAGAACATCAAGTAAAGATCATGTACCATGAAGACATGTTGGAAATGTCCAACCATAAACACATGGCAACATATTTTATTATTTGTAAATGAGAAAATCTTAAAGGTAAGAACTTTAAAGACAATTTTCCTCAATATTTACATGTTTTGAACCTTCAGATTTGCAGATTTTCAAATAGTTGCATCTCAGCCAAATATTGCCCTATTCTAACAAACCATACATCAATGGAAATCTTATTCATTCAATTATATCCAGGGTCACAAATGCCCTGGTGCCTTCATCTGGTTTTCTAAAATATATTATCTGAAAGTTATAACAACTTTTAAAAGTATCTCAGTATGCTGCTGTTATGAGTAGACAGGACTCAGACAGGTATTAGTACCAAAGAGATGGGTTTATTGCAGGTCATTTACAGATGAATGAAGTCAGTGATGATATCATTGATAATGACAGGATGATAATGTAAAGTCCTTTGGTGACCTGAGTAATAGAGCAGGATGGAGATGATGGGATGTCCAGGATCTCGTTTGTCAATAGGAAAAACACAACACACAAAGGGAGCAGATGAAGGAGATTAAGAATGCTGGAGCATAGATCAGGTAAGTTTCTCTGGGAGTAGAGAGGAGTGGGAAAAGAGGTGCTCTTATACAGTTTGGTGTTCATTTGGGATTGGTGATCAGGTGTGTAGAAACTCAGAACTCAGGTGATTAGGATCTGTGGGGGAATGCCTGGTGTATCCGAGACAGAACCCCCCTCTTTATGGACCAATCCTGAGGGCTGCAAAATCCAATGTCGTGGGGCCTGCCTTGACTGTGTAGTGCTAGATACTGGGGTTGTGTGGAGTGAAATGACAGGAGATTGGGATCAAGAATGACATTGGTGGGGACCCATGATCTTTCCCCGTGTCTGTATTCTTCCTAATCTAGCAGATACTCCAGTCTACCTTCTTGACGTCTGGAATTCAGGATTTCCTTCACTGAGCATGCCGTTCATCCTCCACAGTCATAGACTCAAGGGTTCTGTCAACTGGACCAGGCTTTGGAGAAACAGGAACAACAGGTGAGTGGAAAGATTTGAGGAGGGAAACATGAAATGTAGGGTAAATGTGATAGAGTGCAGGCAGTCTGAATTCATAAATTACAGAGTTAACTTGACGGATGATGGGAAAGGGACCAATGAATCTGGGACTCAGCTTCTTGCAGTGAAGTCTTGGCCTGGATGGCAAGTCGAAGCAAGGGCTCTCCGGACATTCACCTGGATGATGTGACTTACTGCACGTTGGAGGTGTTGAGCTGAGTCCTAGACCCTCTCACTCTCCTGGAACCAATAATGGACACTGGGCCAATTTTGGACTGCATCCACCATTCCCTTGTCCCTCATCCATCTTTATGTCTTAAGAAGTGATGTGGTAAGCCAGAAACTGTATGGATGACTGATTAAACGTGTACTTCTCTGCCTTGAGGTATAGGTGGTGCTCACGGAGATGTTGGAGGACCTCAGAAATGTGTTGGTGATGTTCTGCCTCATTCCATGAGTAGGTCAAGATGTCATCGATGTAGATGAGTACAGAGCAGGAAAGATACTTCCTGAACACCTCATTCATATATCCTTGGAGTATGGAGGGGGAGTTTACCAGTTCATAGGACATAACGAGGTACTCATAGTAACCAGTAGGTGTCACAAATGCTGTCCTACATTTGTCCCCCTCATGTATCTGGATGAGCTTATATGTGCTTCTGATGTCCAACTTTCTTAATATCTGAATTACTTGAAGCTGTTTGAGAGCTGATGGAATGAGAGGAAGCAAGTACCTGTATTTTACTGTGATCTTGTCCTCTGTAGTTGATCCAGAGCCTCAAGCTTTTGTCCTTTTTGCCCACGAAGGAGAAACTCGAAGCAGCCGGGCACATGGATGGGTCAGATATAACCCTGATGTAAAGCTTCACTGATTTAACTCCTCCATTGGCCTTCTATTCAGGTATGCTGAGTGAGTAAACTTTACCTCTGGGCACTGGCTGATCCAGAAGGAGGACACACTCCTATGGTCTGTGAGGTGGTAGTCTGGAGGCTCGTTTCAGGCAGAAAAAGTCACTGAAGTGGGAGTGTTCTTGGGGAATGTTGATGGAACAACTCTCAAGGGGACTCACAATGGACATGGGGTTGAAGGGAAACATCGGAGCAGGAGAAAGGGATTTAGGAAGATATAAAAACACTCAGGAAAACAGTTATTACCCCACTTCAGGACTTCTCCAGTGGCCCAGTGAATGGAAGGACTATAGTAAGTTAAACAAACCATGGGTGCCCTAGTACGATCCTAGAGGTAGAATCCTCCAGAACCAACAACTTGATGTTTTTCACATGGAGTAGTCCAATGCGTAATTAGAAAGGCCAATTGCAGGGGTGGACGGGTCCTCAGCCTATAGGGCTGTCAGTAATGGACTGGGTCTGATAGGAGGTTTTAAACTATTGTGGTTAACGGATGTACATACACAGGAGCAGTAGAAACCACACGTGGTTTACAGACGTGGAGTACAAATGGAACATGTCTTGATTACATTTTCACTTTTTTTACAGTGGTTCTGGGTCAGCTGATGGCGATGTTTGGCCTAGGGCAGTCAGGTGTTATCCAACTGCATGGGCTTGTGTTTGAGTTCTGGAGGGTTGGTACACTGGTTGACAGAGAGAGAGATATGGAAGGTGACACTCAGGAGATTCCATGCAGCTGTGAACTCTGTTCACTACCTTGATGGAGAGCCCAGAGATTGGGTGACAACATTCTGGGTCCACAAAGATTCTCCCTATTGTAGTGCTTGACCTGTCAGCAAAGTTATAATGTAAGCTATTTCCACATAAGAGTCCACATAACTGCAGGCACAATTCATTGCATTCTAGTCATGATTTATTGACTGAAAACGCCACCAGGTCACTAAACTTCTTAATAGAACCCAGCATGGCCAGCAGAGCTGTCTTTTGTGGCAGTAACTTGAACGGCATTGAATCAAGCAGTTCAAATTGCTCTCTCTGAGGACCCACCAGGACCACAAAGAGATTCCAAGAGGGGATGAGAAGCAGGCTGGATTTGATGGATTTAATCACCAAACACTTCTGAGGAACTGAATAACCAGGTCATAGTTCCTGAGCATCCTGCCATCCACCGTATCATTATGAGTGGAGTTGGCAGCAGTTGATTGATTAATCAAAAAGAAACCAAAACCAAAATTCAATTAAACTATAACTTTTTAAATTTCCCCATGTTGGTTATTTGTTTTATTCATCTTGTAAATACTTTCTTTTTAAAACGTATTGCTACATGTGGACAGCCTTAGTGCTTCAGAGTTTCACTCACAGCATAGCGTGAGTGCATTGGAACATGGTTGAGGACCAGGCACGTGCACAGATAGGGCTCAACCTGTGCAGTGCACATGCCCTTTTTAGTCTGGTATATAAAGCGCCCTATCAAAATGAGCAGAAGTGCCCCCCCCCTTCTGTTCGTGACCGCCCCCACCCCGTTTTTAAGTTAGTGATCACCACCCAACCCAGCCACCCCCACCCTAATAACTCTTAAGGCCAGTTTCCACTGAGTGGTACGGTACGGGTCGGTACGCTTTTATGGCCGTTTCCACTGTCAAAAGCGTACCGAACGATCCGTACCGTACCACTTTTTCGGCACCCTTTCGAAAGGGTACCAAAGACGAGAAAGGGTACCCAAAGGTGGAGCTACACGCGCAGCTGAACGCTGATTGGTTTACAGAGATACGTCACGATCTCGTGGAGCTAGCCAGAATCAAAACAATGGAGCCGCCATGTTTTTAAATGCACAGCCGAGACAACTATATGCATATAATAACGATACATGGATGACCCGGGCTCAAAACAAACCTTGTCGTTGTCTTGATGAACAACCACAAAGCCAAGAATCTGCCGTGTCCTGTTGTTGTTTTATGAGGCCGTCTAAAAGTGCGAGCGGTTTTTCGCTTTCTCCAGGGAGCTCGCGTTCGCGTCTAGATTTGATATAACAAACTTCTTGAGCTGATAATAATAACGTGCGTGTGTGATTAATGAAGCGTCTTCGACATCTGATCCATTCAGAAAGAAAAGGACAAACGCGAGAGTGAAGCGCGGAAAAAAAGGAGAAGCCCGACAGGATTACAAGGATTCCCGAACTCAAATAAGGACTAAATGTCTGCTGTGTGTCGTTTATCTGTAAGTGGTATCATATCGGAGACTGTGAGGGTCTGTGTGTGTTCATATATGTTGCATTTATTTATTTATTTTATATAATTGCAGACGTTTCAGTAGGCTGTATCACTGTCATTGATCTGCAGTTATAATCAAATCATGTTCATAGAAATGTTAGTAATAAACATTTATAAACAAGTATTAATATGTTTAAAGCATCTGTTTTGTTAGAAGAGCTTCTCATATAATGTGAACGACCCGTACAGCTTTACTGTAGACATTTATTCCAGCGAGAATGATGTCCACTGAAACTCTCTGTAGTACACCACGCCCACCAAAAAGGTACCCTTTGTAATGGAAACGCAAGCTTGATAAAGGTGACCCGTACCGACCCGAACCGTACTGTACTGTACCACTCAGTGGAAACGAGCCATTAGTGATCGACTGAAAGGGAACCCCTGACTTCACTTATTACTCACCTGAGGAGGAGAGCAGCAGGTGGCTTTACAGGCAAATACAGACAGAAAAATGGAGATGATAAACTCAAGGACGGCGAACACCAACAACACACCACTGATTCCCATGGAAAGAGTCTGAGAGAAGATTCAACATTAACATAATTAATAGCAACAGGAAAAAGAAGACTAAATTGACTTTAGACTGGTACACTTGCTGCTTAGCAGTCCAAAATCTATCATCCTAAAGGTTTATTCAGTAACAAAATATACTTATAGGTCTAACTTTTATCCGTTTACATGTATAATGACAATGCCTCCTTTCCTAAAGATCTGTAAATACTACTAATATATTATTGTAAATATAAAAGTGTCACGTTATGTAGGACGGGATTAAAAAAAAACAAGGAATCTCAACAACATCTTTAAAAATATATATTCAATATAGTCTTTAAAAAAGCCCAAAAGAAAGCCAAAACAAAACGTAATCCACATATAAGATGATAAGCGAAGACAATGAACTAAAGACATTAGCTGTGTCCATCCAGAAATGTGAATTAAATTTATGCACAAAACTGGAATATTGCATAAAAGACGTGCCAATAAAGCAGCATTTTTATCCAATGAGTCAAAGAGAACAACATTGTCACTTCCTGATTAACTAGCGGCAAATATCAACAGTAAAAATTGAAGTTGCTACGGTAGGAGAAGCTGCATTAATTTTTCTTTAATAAATGACTTTTACCTCAGAAGACAATGAGGACACACAATGAACACCTTGACGCGTTTGAAGGCGTGAGACGCGGAGCACAGATGCTCTTGACAGTTCTGAAGGTAATTAATAATATAATAACACTAACACTGAAACGGTTAAGGCGTTTTAGAATGACCAAAACAACATGTCAGATGTTTTACAGTGTGCTCAGCCTGCTGGTTTGTCCATTCACACACATTTTTATCATCACATGATCTCTTATAACAAAATCACATGACCTTTTTTAATGCACATACTGGAATTTTTTCGGTAAAAGTGTTTCCATCGTAGTTTATGCTCATATTTTCTTATCAAATAAAAAGTTTATCCTACTCAGTAATGCACATTTTCAAAATGTATGAGCATCTTGGCGTTTCCATCAACCGATTTTTTTTATGCGCATATCCAAAATGTGCTTAGAAATAGGTTCATGAAAGCATAGCTAATGAGAAAATGTTACAGAAATGAACTAAATACCCAACTAAATAATATTACATACCACATAGAAATAGCGAAAATAGTCGTTATAGCCAGAATAGCCCCAAAAACTGTACACTGAATTCACTACTAAATCCACTGACAAAAGTATCATGGAAAGGGCTGCAATAATAGCACTGACAATGTTCATTCCAAGTGAACCTCTCACCTATAGGCAGAAAAACAACATAAAGCAGAAACTTTAAATAAATAGATGAACACAGTAGAGCCACAAGTAGTAATAGCCACAAGTTTACCACTACATTGTTGTGACTAATTAAATTGTAATGATATAGATAATAAAAATAATACAGAAATTGTCGTGTACATACCAAACACAAACTGGAGGGGGAATTGAGTCTGTTTTCTGCAGCAATGGAGAGTGAGCCTGTGACAATGTACTGAGGGGAGAGAGGCCAAGATGAAAGATTCTGATTGTGTGTTTAGCTTGTATATTTCAAGACAGAATGTATAATTGTTTGACTGTTACTTACTGTGAGAGATCCCCAGAAAGGACCACCAAGAAAGGCAAATGGGGAGTTTGCTTTAAATGTAGACACAATGCCAAACAGGAGAGTCAACAAACCAATCATTATCTGGACCGTCTGTACAGGGCAAGAAAAATGCACAGTCTGCGTAACACATCTTGGGGAATAAATAAATGTAGAATATTACGTTTGAGGAATTATGAAGCTTTATTATACAGTATTGCAACTTGTTTATTGATAAAATTAATTGACTGAAAAATGCTTTAGGTGCAAACCTGTAGATATGATTTATCTATTCTGCAGAGAAATGCTCAGACTGAAGCAGATTTGAGCAGTTGTAGTTATGAAGTACAAGCACACCGCTATACATTTACATAATGATTTGTACATATAAACATTTTGTAGTTCAATACACTTCGCATAAACGTATTACAAATTGCATTTATGCATGCAATAAAAGATTTATAGAGGTCTGTATGAAGCACTTTTGTGTCAGGACAGAGCGTGAGAATACAATTCATTTAAAGTTGTCATGAAATAAAATGTACTCTTCTTATTTTTAGTATTTAATCACATGGATAACATTTTATTTGTATTTAGTCATGGCCTCTTCACCCGTTTGTATCACTCCGCCTGCAGCGAGTGCCAAGCAGAAGACTAAACTCACTACAGTTTGATAAATACGGCATCTGTTGGACCACATGATGCATTTTTAGGCAAGAATGCAGTTGTTTAGATTGCAAATTTGCAATATATTCATAGGGATAGAATCTATTTGAATGATTTCGGAGATGGGACTTCCAGCACGTCAACGATCCAACCCAGGCTCATTTTGAAAACATACCTCAATATACATTTCTGGAAAGTGCCAAATACATCCTAAGAGCTAGGTTTTTTTTGCAGTTTTTGCAAATTCACCAGAGGCCGATGTGTACGCTTTTTCCATTCGCACCTGCTGTTATCACGTAAATCCACCAGAGGCCGATGTGTACGCTTTTTCCATTTGCACCTGCTGTTCTCACATAAGTCCACCAGAGGCCACTGTGTACGCTTTTTCCATTTGCACCTGCTGTTCTCACGTAAATCCA
>CAIGQZ010001199.1:992081-1004327 GCA_903798205.1 Danio tinwini | reverse complement strand
CTACCAGAGGCCACTGTGTACGCTTTTTTCATTCGCGCCTGCTGTTCCCACATAAATTTACCAGAGGCCAATATCAACTGACTGTTTGACTGACCCTCCTCTCCTTCCCTAAACCCAACCAATAGTGTTTTCAAAAGCACCGATTAACCCGCTCACCCCCTTTCCCCTAAAACCCAACTGACAATTTTAAAAAGCAATCCAGAAAAAGAAAAGCCCTCGTCTGATTTTACCACATTTTCAGATTTTACCACAATCTCACCCTGTTATTTCCTTATTTTATTTTTTGGCTTTTGTTTTTGCCTCACCTGCTTTCTGGAACCATTCCTCACCAGACTCGAACCCCGTCATTAAGGTCAATTCCTCTCTGTGTCTCAAATCCACCGACATACATGGCAAGCTAACCGCACAAACATAACAGTGGAAAAGCTGTCCATACTGTGGTAAGTGGCCAGCTGGTAAGCGCGAAAAGGAACAGCATCATACCGCCCCGTAACGTTCGTTTTTAAAAACTAAATGCAGTCATTTGTACTTCTGGCTACATAATTCGAAATCTTCAGAAACGTATATAGGGCTACGTTTTCAGAATGAGCCTATGTTGCAATGATCATTCAGCCTGTGTTAGCCCACTGAGAGCCCTCCTCTTATGGGTTCTTTATAGTGGTTAAATGTGAAAGTTTGGTCATAATAATTTGTTACCAAACAGATTTGACTGCAGTGTGAAGTATTAAAGCTTTATACACTACCATCCAGAGGTTTGGAAATGGTAAGATTTGCTAATGTTTTAAAAGAAGCCAATTCTACTGACTAGGGATGCATTTATTTGATCAAAACTATAAACTTTGTGTGAAATATTACTAGTTTAATTCACTCACCGTCCTTCGGCTTACAATTTTATCTGTTTTCCTTTTGAATGTACTTTCACATTTAATTTATTCCAGTGATTTAAAGCTTCATTATCATTGCTTCAGTCTTCAGTGTCGCATGATCTTTTAGAAATCATCATATGATGATTTGCTGTTCAGGTATTGGTACAAAATCACTAATATTGATTCTTTCTGAAATCTGAAAGGATTTTTTCTTGCATTATAGTATTGAGGAAACTATGAAACATTTTACTTTAGAGTTTAGAGAATTCAGGAAAAAAGCAAGCTGAACATAATCAGTCTACTTTTTACATTATAAATGTAATCATAATACATTTACAATACAAACATTGCACACGATGCGTATGCTTGTGTGAACAACTCCATTTTAGGATTAAGTCATGTTAATTTAACCTCACACTGATATATTTACATTAAAAAAATGATACTATGAAACATATAATAATAATTATAGGGTGGCGCAGTGGCTCAGTGGTAAGCACTGTCGCCTCACAGCAAGAAGATCGCTGGTTCGAGCCCCGGCTGGGTCAGTTGGCATTTCTGTGTGGAGTTTGCATGTTCTCCCCGTGTTGGTGTGGATTTCCTCTGGGTACTCCGGTTTCCTCCACAGTCCAAACACATGTGCTATGGGTTAATTGAATGAGCTAAATTGGCCATAGTGTATGAGTGTGAATGTGAGAATGTATGGGTGTTTCCCATTACTGAGTATTCCGGCTGGAAGGGCATCCGCTGTGTAAAACATAGGCTGGATAAGTTGGCAGTTCATTTCGCTGTGGTGACCCCAGATTAATAAAGGGACTAACCCGAAGGAAAATAAATTAATAATAATAATAATAATAATACAAAGATAATTAAAGAAAACCTAATAAACATATTCTCACCCCAAGGGCTTTAGGTTGGCTTTTCAGAAATGCCTTTAGTTCAGTGAGAGATGGAGCTCCTGCTAGCTGCTGTAGATAAACAGGGACATTAGTGAGTCTGGCTGGAGTTTGATCTGCAGGTTGAAGCTGAATGACGATGGTTGAATTGCTCCCGGGCATCACTGTGCTGGACATCCTTGTTTCTCAATCTGGAACGGACCTGCACAAAATCATAGGAAATCAAGATTGGTTTAAAAGTGGGCATACGAGGTGCAAAATGGGTATATGCTGTTGTAGCCAAAGATAAACGTCAGGTGAAAGGTTAATAAGGTCCCTATAACAGCATGGATGTTGTAATGTAATTAAAGTGCATATCAGTTAAATTGACTCAAGCATTCGTTTAGTTGTTCAAGTATAAACATGATTAAAGACTGTGTACGCAATATTAAAATAAAGGTCCATATTTTAAAGACATGGCGGTTAGATACCCACTTTATATCGTATATCTATCAGGCAATTTTAAATAAATCAGGTCTCAAACATGGCATTTTTGTAATGGAAAGACAGTTCATTGGAAGCACTTGGGCTGGCTGACTGAAAATTAAAAGTCTGTGTGCGTATCCACCATTCTGATGGTTGGCAGATCATATGTCCAGGCACACATCACTAGTGATTCATGTAAAAGTCATTCGGATGCAGTGATAAACGATACGCTTTTATGACCCTGCCATTTCTGATACAATTTCATAAAATTCAATGCCAAAATAATAGAGAGAGGAAAACATTATGTGCTCTCTTTTTCATAACAAATATTTATACGAGCCATGAATGCTCTTAGCACCGGGAAACCAGTAGCGTACCAGTACAGTTCATGAATTTAGGCCGTCATCTCCAGAACTTTTTTGACAGATTTGAAAATGATCTGGAAGTCATAAGTCGCTCGACTCGTACCGTCCTCTCTCACTCTACGAGCCCAATAGCAAAAATTACAACGTCTTGAGATAACAGTATGCATTAGTTTTGTGTACAATGCATTAAAATATTAACTAAATGGCTCATTATAAGATCATTATAGACGATGATCGTCATGTTTTTGTAGGTATGCAGTTGAGCTGTATTTATTGCCATGAATAGAAATAATGTTAAAAAGTAGAGCTGTAATAGACCTTGAAAATGAAAAAGGTATTATAAAATACTTAGCGATCGCTTGAACAGGTTTACAGAGTCGAGCATTTTATTTAAATAATTTACAGCAAATACTCATTTCCAAAAACACTACTAGTCATCGTACATCAGGGAAATGCATTATTAATATATCAGTCAACAAAATGCAAAACTAATGCAAAGAAAGGACTATGTATAAAAGGTAATCAGATGTAAAGTATAAAATTTAGTGGTTTACCAGAAAGTAAATTCTCTCTTTGGTTGGCTTTGCTCTGTAGTTCAGTTCACTCTTCTGAGATCAGCCAAATGTGAACATTTATGTCTGTTATTACCTTAATTCTACTGGTACAGTTTCCCAGAATGACAGGTGGAGCACAGGTTGTTAGGAGGAGTTAGAAGTTTGGCCAGTGCCACCAGGAAATATAGAGAATTTTATATATATATATATATATATATATATATATATATATATACAGTTGAAGTCAGAATTATTAGCCCCCCTGTTTATTTTTTCCCCAATTTCTGTTTAACAGAGAGCAGATTTCTTCAACACATTTCTAATCATAATAGTTTTAATAACTCATCTCTAATAACTGATTTATTTTCTCTTTGTCATGATGACAGTAAATAAAACAAATAAGACTTTCTCCAGAAGAAAAAATATTATCAGACATACTGTGAACATTTCCTTGCTCTGTTAAACATCATTTAGGAAATATTTACAAAAGAAAAAACAATTTAAAGGGGGGCAAATAATTCTGACTTCAACTGTATATATATATATATATATATATATATCTGTGTGTGTGTGTTTGTGGCTGAAAATAAATGCATGTAAATCCAACTTTCCGAATTAAAAAGTAGCCTACGTTAATATTAGGAAGCTGTGTCCTGCTTTGAATACGGGCAATCCAATGTCAGTTCAGTTGAAAAACTAAAGACTATAAAAATTGCAACCACACAGCCTTTGCATGCTCATTTCCTGCTACTAAACAAGGAAATAGTAGGTAAAGTTCTTACTGGCCTTCTGCAGCTTCTAAATTAAAGTTTAATGAAGGTTATGTTACTGATCTACAACATAAATTAGCCATGTTAATCCACCATCACTCCCTCACTTTGTTCACAATCACCTGCAACAACTTCTTCATTCAATCATTTATTATCCTTAGTCCTTTTATTCATCAGGGGTCGCCACAGCGGAATGTACTTTACACAACGGATGCCTTTCCAGCTGCAATCCAGTACTAGGAAACACCCATACACACTCATTCACACACATAAACTAGGGCCAATTTAGTTTATTCAATTCACCTATAGCGCATGTGTATGGCAACTAACTCAGCCGAGACTCAATGTTAGCATATGAAACACGTGTGTTAGTAATTTTGAATAATTGTAAATAATTTGAGCCTGCAGCTTGTTTGTTTTTTGGTTGGGTTTTGGACAGCAGCGTTTCTATTTATATATTTGACTGGGAAATTTAGAAAAGATGCAAATACTAGATTCTGGAACTGATGAGGAACACAATGCTTCATTGTGATGATTCCCTTTTCCACAGTCAGCCTGGAGAAATTCAAATGTGCAGAATTATACAGATGTCTATACTGATGCGGATTACATAATTCATTATTAGAAAAATGATCTGTCCAGATCCAGTGAGGATTCATTGAGATCCAGTCTTATAGAAAAAAATAAAAATGAATCCACGTCACAAGATTGGTGAGGATCGTTACAGTCCCTTTATTAATCAGGGGTAACTTATGTTTTACACAGCGGATGCCTTTCCAGCTGCAACCCTTCACTGGGAAATACCCATACACTTTTAATCACACACATACACCACGGACAATTTAGCTTACCCAAGCTAACGCATGTCTTTGTACTTATGGGGGAAACCAGAGCACCTGAAGGAAACCCACGCCAACACAGGGAGAACATGCAAACTCCACACAGAAATGCTAATTGACTCAGCCGCCCTGCTACTTCAATTATACTTACAGCCTTGGACAACTGAACTTTATCTTTTAAAAACAAGGCAGTGTCATCGGCCAACTGGGAGATTTTAATTTCTCTATCAAAAATCGACTTAAAATGATAACAAATGTTATTAGTTGGATGATGACGCGTCGCGATGACGCGATTGGCATTTGAATGCGGGCGGCAGAGTGGCGTCATAACTCTGCGCCGTGCTCTTGAGCATGTTGTGATTTGGCTGGAGGAAGGTTGGTGTTTTTGTATACTTTTAAAGCGTTTAAATTGTTTAAATTAATCAAAACCTTTCAGACGCTTTATGGTTATACGAGCCACACACATGTGGTCAGTTATTACTTAAAGAAACAACGAAATGCTTTGCGTAACACTAATAAACTGGAGTTTATTGAGTAAAGCTCATCCACACACGTATAAAACGAAAGCTGCGCCTGGTTTATTATCTTTATCATTAACTTATGAATAACATGAGTTCAGCTTCTAATAAACACTGATGGAGAAACACTGACAAACGAGATCTTTAATATTAAAGGTACAAAAGACCTGAATTACAGCGAAGCTCAGCCACAGCTAATGTAAACACAACTCAGTTATAAACTCAGAATGCTGAGTTTCCGCCACTGAATGATAAAAAAAATCAATAAAAAAGAAATATATAAAAAAAATATATATATAAAAAGTCGCAATTTTGAGTTATAAAGTCAGAATTCTGACTTTATAATTTTTTTCTTGTTTTTATTTTTTTTAAAAGTATTATATTTTTTTATTTTTTTATAATTCAGTGGCCGAAACTCAGAATTCTGACTCTATAAATTTTTTATTTTTTTTATCATAATTTTTATTTATTTTTTGTTGATTTTTATTTTTTTTATCATTCAGTGGCGGAAACGGGCTTCCATAAACATTTGGGAGAGGCTGATATTTTAGAAATTACGGTATGTGTTTTAAAATTACGGCATTGAGTGTATTAACTAGCGACATTAGCAGTTAGGAAATGCAATCCAAACTTTTTTTTCTTGGTGGGGTAGTTTGGCAATTTTTAGTTTTCCAGTTTTTTTAATAGTTTTCTTGGCAGTAGTAAGGGAAATTAAGAGTGTTTTTTTATATTTGGTATGGAGAGTTTCTGTGGTGTTACCAAGTAAGCAAATTGATGGAGACTACTGAACTATTGAGCTGATGGAGAATTAGTTTGTGTTCATTCTGTTAACGATTCTCTTCTTCATCTTGATAAAGTCCAAAAAGACAAACTCCTGCTGAAGCGACTGAGTTATAAAGATGGCGTTAATTAAAGTGGAGAGTGAAGACATGAAGATTGAAGAAACATTCACAGTCAAACATGAAGAGACTGAAGAAGCTTTCAGAGTCAAACATGAAGATCCTGAGGAACAAACAGGTTGGTCATTTAATGTTTTTTTTTTTTTTTTTCAATTTTGCAGCTCAACTAAATTGAATGATACTCATGAATAAAGATCATACGACTGACCTTAGAGTCTGCATGAAGTCAGAATTTACTCTTATTTTTACATGTATTTAGTAGTGTGTTTGAGTTCTGTATCTGTGCACTTCATTACT
Organism: Danio tinwini; assembly: GCA_903798205.1. Taxonomy (NCBI): domain Eukaryota; kingdom Metazoa; phylum Chordata; class Actinopteri; order Cypriniformes; family Danionidae; genus Danio; species Danio tinwini. The sequence continues at coordinate 997,858 of CAIGQZ010001199.1, read as the reverse complement.
TTGTAAAAGTACATTTTCCCTTATAATCTTTAATTAAAATAGCACAACCTTCCCTCAAAACAACTTTTCACAACTGGTCAAATGTTGGCTCCGAACCACAATTTTTGTCTTCGGTGTTCTACTAAAGTCTAATGCCAAGTAGTATTAGTGCTACTCAGTAACATACTGCATTAACACAGGAGTCTGAGTTATACATTTTGAAAATGGGAGAAGAACAACTTGTGTGCAGTCAAGTAGGATTAAATATGTGCATAATCTCCATGCCAGATAAATAAGATCCAGCTCCGGATGCCAGATCCTGTCAGGAAATGTCAGGTTGCCCAGATACCTGGACAACAAGTCAGCAGAGTTACCAATACCCAAACCTGTTAACCAGTATTCAACTGAACTAACAGTCTACTAAAATATGAGTTGACTGTGGAAGGAAGCCAGAGAAGAGCAGAAGCAGGATATAAAGTGATGATAATAAAAGAGCAGGGTTTATTTAATAACTTTAGTTGCAAGTGTTTCGGTGCGCTTTCATACTTCATCTGAACAGCACAAATATTATTTTACATCAGACCACAAGACCTTGAATTAGAGACATATTGTCATATCAGTGGAGAGCAACATTTCATGAAACACCATTACTATAAGAATAAACAATGGAATGTTTGAATCAGAAACATATGAATCACGTAAACGAATGACTAAATGTATAACTAAGATTTATAAATGATTATATAGCCATAACTGAAATGATCAATGATCAACAAATAAAAAAATGAACAATATAATCTAGAATTGATTTTATGTAACGCACACACAGGTTTTTAGAAATTTCAGATTCGACAGTGGATTACTCAGTTGGATTTGGTTGTTGTCGATTTGACATAATCCAGGATAGTATAAATTGCCCTTAGGGCTTACTCACACTAGGCTATCCGAACTGTGCCTAGGCTCGTTTCCTGGATCGTTTGAGAAGTGTGAGTGCTCTGAATCGGGCTCAGGCACGGTTCACTTGGGCGGCCCTAGCCTGGTTGGAAGAGGTGGGCTCAGGCGCGGTATGCTTACAGTGTGAGTGCAAGCGTGTCTGAGCCCGAAACTAAAAAGCGAGACGTGACTTTTAAGGGACTGTTTGATATGGATTAATTAATCATTCAACTGTCGTAGATTATTAAAGACGCAAACCCCTCACTGCACATCAGCTGCAGCTTCAGCAAACCTCCTAATTCCTGCAGCACGAGGACTTTATGATTGTTTATGAGCGTCAAAAGTGGATGTTCTGCGAAATATTAGACTGTGTGTCACCGCATATTAAACGACTTAAACGATATAACTAAAGAAATCTCCACTGTGCTGAGCGAGAGCGCTTAATGAACAGAGCATCATCGATGACGTAAGAGCGCCCAGGCCCGAATGTAATGTGAGTGCGGGCCATCGGAGGAGATGGGAGGAGGGGGGACAAGTGTGCTTTGGTCGGGTTTAAGGCAACTGTACATAGTGTGAGTACGGCCTTAATGTCGTGTAAGGTTGCTCAGTTGCTAATTTATTTTAGAAAAAAAGTAAATTAAAACCCTCTTGGCTATTTTTTACATAATGAAATAAGCATTAAACTGCATATTTGAGCATTAAAATTAATTAACTGTTTATCAGCTGGTTAATACAATGACAAAAAAATACTGCTTAATCTTAAACAGTCGCACTTAACATGTTTTGAGCAAATATGACCAGGGCTTTACATTAACACCCACCAAATGCAGGTAGATTTCAGCGGCGGCAGGTTAGACAGCCTCTCTCACTAGCCACTTTGGCTGGTTGAAGATCATTTTTAAATTGTAGTTTTCTTTAAAGCAGCGTTCGACAATAGAGATGGCCCAATATCCGTGCAAATATCATCTTAGAATCGAAAAGCAGCACGACTGACCAAAATAGCGTTCACGCGAGCAAAAGAAAGCAGGTGAGTACCGAATGAGAGGATGATCACTCGCACACACAGGTGATGTGATGCATGCGGCTGTTTAAAAAACATGCACGCTCCCATTTCCTGGTGCGAAGCAGTTCTCTTTGAAATAGACTGACTATAAGCGATGCTCGTGCACACACAGTCCTGCTGCTTCCAAAAGCTCCGGATGTTTTTAAAAGATGTCTTTTTGTAAGCAGCAGCGGTTGCCGGTTTCGCTTTAACCATTCTTTGAACAGACTGGATTATAGGCCTAATGTTACCCGTATGCATGTGATCATCCTTCCATCATCACACACGAAATGTTTTTCACCTGCTTTCTTTTGCTTACAGCAGGGGTGTCCAAACTTGGTCCTGGAGGGCCGGTGTCCTGGAGAGTTTAGCTCCAACCCTAATTAAACACATCTGAACCAGCTAATCAAGCTCTTACTAGATATACTAGTAACTTTATGGCAGGTGTGTTAAAGCAAGTGGGAGCTAAACTCAGCAGGACGCCGGCCCTCCAGGACCGAGTTTGGATACCCCTGGATTACAGTTATATTTGCTATTATGGGTTAAATATCTTTTTTTACAACAACACTGCTTTAATAGGAAATTAACTCTCTATTAATGTTTAGCTAACTGGTGATCTGAGAGACCTTTAGCCTGTACAGACTACTGTGCATAGTTTTAGATACATGCAATGATTTTTTTTTTATGTAATTTTTTTTCAAGAAAGTTTTTGTTTAATTAAAAAGTGCATGTATACAGCTATATTTTGCTTGTTTTTACATTATTTAAACATTTTGAGCTAAGAAATAATAATTTATTTAATTTAGGTGTGGTCAGATAAATTGGTAAATCCTTAGTGTTGAGCCCTGAAAAGTCCTGTGAACAAAAAACTAATTTCAGTGCGACACTATGAAACCATAACTTAATTGCTCATGCACATTAAGCAAGTTCACACACACACACTCTCACACACGAAAAAAAGAGTTAAATGAGTGAGAAGGCATGTGGACAAAACACAAAGTCTAAATCAAGTCATTTTAGCATGCCAAAATGAAATTTATGCATTTAAAATATATTTTCCTAACAACAAAATTGTGGCTAGTGACAATGGTGAGTGGCTAGTAATGTTGGAAATCTACTTGCCACAGTGGCTGGTGATCAAAAAAGCTCTGAATATAATGCTTGGTATTATTGCCTTAACCTTAATTAAAAAATCCTTCAATTACTGCAAATACGAAGAGAAAATGACCTAACACTGAACCCTGCTGAATTTCATTCTCCCGTTTTATAAAGGCTCAATTCTAATTCTACTCCTTAGCCCTTCCCTTTACCCCTACCCCTTGTTTTGTGCATTCCCATGAAGGGGTTGGGGTGTCCCAATTCTCTTTAGCTTGAAGGCATAGGGCTAAGGGGAAGGGGTAAATACCCATTAATACGAAGATTTTTCAGGACCACACTCGAAACCAACGGGTACAAAAATTTCCCAGAATACACCAGCTACAACGACAGGATCGCTACACCTGGAGGTCAGGAGATCCACAAATTAGTGTTTTTTTGTCATTATTATGAATTTTTACAACAAACAAACATGTTTTAATATATTCATAACCGCATTCGTGTTTTACTGTCATGCTTTATAAAAAAAACTTTAAAATAAAAACGGCTAAATTTGGCGATCTATTATCACTAATCATAACTCCTGTACAGCAGTCCCACAAAATGCTGTCACTCAATGACTCTCGAATACCCTGTCAGAAAAGTCTAGTGGCTGTGAATGAGCCTTTTACAGTGTCTGCTATAATGTTAATGTTGTTTTCTTGTGTTTACATAGATGAATATGGCCACTGTGTAAATACACAGTATAGTTACGATCTTATTGCCACATTAGATCATCATGATAACATAATATCTGCCTTCAGTGATTTCCTGAAGATAAATACCAATAAACAACACAACTGGAATAACTACAGCAGTCACCATCGTCTGATCTCATATGAAGCGAGAGATCGTGATGATGTGTGCAGGTGCTGTAATGCTATCCCATTTCTTAGGGGTAAATGTTGAAGCCCTTCCCATTCACACTCATTTTTATGGGCCAAAGGGAAGAGGTACAAAAATAGAATTGGGATTGGGCCAAAATGTCGTTTCAAAAGAGTGATTAGAAATATGATTCAGATGGTTAAAGCAGGTTGTGTAAAGCTTTAATAAAGGAAAGGGATTTATCATGGCTGAAATTGAAATGTTCTTCTGCACAATGAAGGCGATTATTAAAACAGTAATGAAAGATTTTCAAGAATTAAAACTCAGTGTTGGCTTGTTTTAATACATTCATCTTGGTTTTGATGCATCTTGCTTTGAGTCGTTAAACTGCTGTTTAACTTATATTTTTCATTTATTATTTGTTTTTTTAGACCTGGTGGAACTCAAAGAAGAGGAGGAAGAATGGAATGGCATGGAGGAGAAAGAGCAATGTGAGAAACATCATGATTTTGTGAATGCTGAACAGTTCATTAAGATCGAAACGATTTCATCAGGAAAAACAGTTCAGAAGAACAAACCTAATCAGCTCTTCATCTGCCAACAGTGTGGAAGAGCTTTCAGTAGGAAGTATAAACTTAAGAATCACATGACAATCCACACTGGAGAGAAGCCTTTCATCTGTGGACAGTGTGGGAAGAGTTTCAATTACAAAGAAAACCTTAATTATCACATGAAAGTTCACACTGGAGAGAGGCCGTTCTCCTGCAAGGAGTGTGGAAAGAGTTTCGTTTACAAAGCAGATCTTAAATACCACACTAGAGTTCACACTGGAGAGAAGCCCTTCACCTGTGAACTGTGTGGAAAGAGTTACGTTCACAAAGGAAACCTTAATTACCATAAGAGAGTTCATACTGGAGAGAGGCCTTTCACCTGTGAACAGTGTGGAAAGAGTTTCGTTCAGAAACATAAGCTTAATTACCACATCATAAGTCACACGGGAGAGAAGCCTTTCAAATGCCAGCAGTGTGGAACCGGTTTCATTTGCAAAGCAAACCTTAATTCCCACATGAAAGTCCATACTGGAGAGAAGCCTTTCACATGCCAGCAGTGTGGAAAGAGTTTCACCAAAAAAAGCAACCTTAAAAAACACACGAACGTCCACACTAGGCACACCCTGTTCAAATGTGAGCAATGCGGACAGAGTTTTAGATATAAACATTCATTGGATTCTCATATAAAAAAGAGAGAGCTCAGTGGAGGGAACTGTCTTATTAAACACACTGCAGAAAAGCCTTACGCGTGCAAACTGTGTGATAAGAGCTATAAAAATAAAACACACTTTGATTCCCACATGAAAATACACACCGGAGAGAAACCATTCCCATGTGATCAGTGTGGAGGGAGCTTCAGAAATAAAGCAGCTCTTGGCTCACACATGAAAGTTCACATTGGTGAGTCCTCACACTCTATAAATGCACAGAAATTTGTTCATCACTAGCAAGAAGTGATTCGATTGGTTGAGGTTTTTATCCATGCATTGCATGCATACAGTCTATAATCAAACAATACTGTCAATCAGCAATGAAATTCATTGGTCTTTATTTATTATTGATAATTATTAATTATGTCTTATAAGTAGAAATTCAATAATAGTATCTGGTAGTATGTTGTCATGATACTGCAGTTTCAGTACTGTACTACGGTGGCCGGGAAGTGCAAAACAAGATTACAAAGTGTAAAACACTTTAACGAAGCTCAAGACAAATTTACATTTTGGAAAACATTTTTACCTACCATAAGACCCAATGACATAGGAGAAACCATTTTACCAAGGACCAAACAAATTTACATTTTAGGGAAAAAA
>CAIGQZ010001199.1:949624-992071 GCA_903798205.1 Danio tinwini | reverse complement strand
TCCAAAGGCGCAGGTTAACACGAGTCCAAAGGCGCAGGTTAACACGAATCTACAACTATAAAAAACATGGTTTGACCAACTGCGATTAAAACATCATTTAGAACTAATCTGAGAAAGTATCAGCGTGAGAGTATGTAGGAACATGTGAACGCTAATACATGGAAACAAGTTAACACGAGTCCACAACCAAAGCACAGCATATGTTGACTGATAAAGATATCAAAACTGACCTTAACATGTAGTCCTGAATAGCTCAGTTAGGGCAATTGATACTTGTGCAGAAACTTTTGACTTGGTTCGAATCCTGTTGATGACATATAAATAGTATTTATTTCTTTACATTAATTTTATACTGTTTTATACTTGTACTGTTCTGCCACACAAATATTAAAATCAATAATGTTTACAATGACACTGACATCAAGTAATGATACTTATTTGGTTTGAGCATATTTTGTTGCTGTGAAAATATGATGAATCTGCCAATCTGCATATGTGAATAGCTTACAACTGGAAAGGGTCATTAGTTAACACGGACATCAGTTAAACCGTAACACCGGCTTCATTCAGTTTACTCTTAAAGGGGGTCACACACCAGAAGTGACGCGCCACGCAGCACCATGCATTTCAGAATTCTAAACATGGGTTTCTATCAGGGTACACACACCGGCGCCGCAAGTCGGTGACTTGCTTAAGAGTCCTCAAGCAAATGTTTAATATGTCAAAGCCGCATTAAGCTGCTCATGTGTTTGCCCCAAAACGGGCAAAACATCCCTCGACCGCAGTCCATATTTGGTCACCATAAGCTTTATTTATGCCATGTACTCCACAGCATGAATTTACCGTACTCACCATCAACGACAACCACACCTTTCACCGCGTCACTTCCAGTGTGTGGGACATTCCCTTTCCGTAAAGATTCTGTCATCGTAAATGTGTTTGGGGAAAAGTGTTTTGTGTCTTGTTAATTTTATTTCTAAAATGTAAATTTGTTTGGTCCTTGGTAAAATAGTTTTTCCTCTGTAATTGTCTTATGATAGATAAAAAATGTTTTCCAAAGTGTAAATTTGTCTTGAGCTTCGTAAAAGTGTTTTACACTTTGTAATGTTGTTTTGCACTTTCCAGCCACCTTACCAATCAGTACTGACATTTTTTAAGTGTCCATTTCCCACTAACATTTAAGCGTGTTCTTAAATGGCTCATTTCCACTGTCTGGTACAGTACGGTACAGTACGGGTCGGTACGGGTCACCTTTAAAAAGCTTGCGTTTCCACTACAAAAGGTACCTTTTTGGTGGGCGTGGTGTACTACAGAGAGTTTCAGTCGATTTCATTCTCGCTCGAAAAAATGTCTACAGTAAAGCTGTACGGGTCGTTCACATTATATGAGAAGCTCTTCTAACAAAACAGATGCTTTAAACATATTAATACTTGTTTATAAATGTTTATTACTAACATTTCTATGAACATGATTTGATTATAACTGCAGATCAATGACAGTGTGACAGTGTTACAGCAACGTCTGCAATTATATAAAATAAATTAATAAATGAACATATATGAACACATACAGACCCTTACAGTCTCCGATATGTTACCACTTACAGATAAACTACACACAGCAGACATTTAGTCCTTATTTGAGTTCAAAAACAACACGCAACATATACAGTAGCCCACAGTCAGAGTTAACCTCTCATCTGTGTCTGTAATCTTCAGCAGCACATGTCGCCTTTGTTAGAGAGTAATTCCGTCATTCAGAGTTCATAATAGTCCAAAAGGTGATGATAAACATGGCAGATTGTTCAGGTTGCTGAAACTATTTGCTCCTGTGTTTTGTCGGGCTTCTCCTTTTTTTCCGCGCTTCACTCTCGCGTTTGTCCTTTTCTTTCTGAATGGATCAGATGTGGAAGACGCTTCATTAATCACACATTATTATCATCAGCTCAAGAAGTTAGTTATATAAAATCTAGACCCGATTGCGAGAAAGTGAAAACCGCTCGCACTTTTAGACGGCCTCGTAAAACAACAACAGGACACTGCAAATTCTTGGCTTTGTGGCTGTTCATCAAGACAACGACAAGGTTTGTTTTGCGCCTGGGTCATCCATGTATCGTTATTATAATTTATATAGTTGTCTCAGCTGTGTATTTAAAAACATGGCGGCTCCATTGTTTTGATTCTGGCTAGCTCCACGAGATCGTGATGCATCTCTGTAAACCAATCAGCGTTCAGCTGCACGTGTAGCTCCACCTTTTGGGATCCTTTCTCGTCTTTGGTACCCTTTCGTGTTTATAACAGCATGTGTTTCAGTGTTTTGTGACACTTTAAACACTTAATTTTCCATTGTGTTCCACAACTGATCCAAATAATCAAGGTGTTCAAAAGAGTCATGAACGCCTTCATTAGTTGGATCAGCTGTGTTTGATCAGGGTTGGAGCACAACTGTGCAGAGCTGCAGCCCTCCAGCAATTGAGTTGCTTTAATACATTTATCTTGGATGTTGTCTTTTGCCATTAAAACATGTTTTTTCTTCCTCTTTTTTTTTAGTTCGAGTGACACAAAGTGAAGAGAATCAACAATTGAATGAATTGCAAGAGAAAGATGAATGTGAGAACCATGATATTGAGGATGTGGACAACTCCATTAACACTGAAACAACTTTATCTGAAAAAACACTTGAGAAGACTGAATCTAACAGCAACCTCACTTGCCAGCTATGTGGAAGAACTTTCTCTCAAATATATAAACTTAAGAGCCACATGATAATCCACACTGGAGAGAAGCCTTTCACTTGTGAACGTTGTGGAAAGAGTTTCTTTTACAAAGGAAACCTCATTTCCCACATCAGAGTTCACACTGGAGAGAAGCCTTACACCTGCAAACAGTGCGGAAAGAGTTTCAATTATAAAGGAAACCTTAACTCCCACATAAGAATTCACACCGGAGAGAAGCCCTTCACCTGCAAAGAGTGTGGAAGGGGTTTCAGTTTTCACGGAAATCTTAATTACCACATGAGAGTTCATGCAGAAGAGAAGGCTTTCTCCTGTAAAGAGTGTGGAAAGAGTTTCAATTACAAAGGAAATCTTAATTACCATATGCGAGTTCATAGTGTAAAGAAACCTTTCACCTGTGAAGTGTGTGAAAAGAGTTTCGCTAAAAAAAGCTGCCTTAAAGCACACATGAAAGTCCACTCGAGTGAACACGTTCAAGTGTGAGCAGTGTGGACCTTTTGAAAGGAGGCACTTTTATTCTCGGAGAAGTGATCCATATGAAGCTGAATAAAGCAGAAGACTGAACAGACCACCCTGATGACTGCATTGTTAAGTTTGCTGGTGAAGAACTTTATGCCAAACTCCTCCATCGAAAGCTCAGATGCAAATAGCAGTACTGCATTATAGTCAGGCACGTGCAGAGGTGGGGGCTTTGGGTGCTTGAGCCTCTGCACTTTTTTCCTGGGGATAATAATTCTTTTTTAAAGGGCACCTATGGTGGAAAACTACTTTTCAAGCTGTTTGGACACATATGTGTAGGTATAGTGTATAGAGCGTCATATTGGGGCGATATAAACACACTCAGTGCTTTTTTTTTTCAATTTAACAACATATAAACGGTGGACCAACTGGAGCGGTTTTGAGATCGACCACAACTTGACGCAGGAGTGTGGTCCCCCCGCCCACCAATATTGATTGACAGGTGTGCATTACCATATCCTTAGTATGTTTCACGTCCGCTATTTTCAGTGTGTGAGTCAAAGCGACGTCACCAAAGAAACACCCTCGCTCTATTTTTAGATGCAACACTCTCCTCAGTGTTTGCATACATGTGTACTTTTCATTGTCTTCTTTAAACTTCAGCGATTTGCATTTCCTGTGGTCACAGAAGCTCCCTGTCATCTTAACTAGGTGCAGCTGAAAAGTGCAAGCGCGTTGCTTCACGTGCGCGTCCCTCCATTGGAAATAACAAACTAACAATGCGCAGCGCCATGCATTTCACGGTGTCGCGGATGAAAGTGAGGACCGGGGGGTTTGCTCACTATTCTGCCGCCTAGGTCGCCTCTATGGACACGCTGGCCCTGCTCAGGACACTGTTCATATTTCTGCCGCGCCACAGAGCGTTATCTGAATAGTTTCATTTTAAATAACATGTGATTGTGCGCGTCTGGTGTGTCGTGTCGTGGCTCTGAGCGACGCATCCGGTGTATGACGCCCTTTAGTTATAGCCTCAAGCAGGTCGTACACCAGAAGCGCCGCTCGGCGACACACAGCGTCGCGCCACGCAGTGGCATGAATTCTAAACATAAGTTTCTATCAGGGGACACACACCGGCGCCGCAAGTGTGCGATACTTTCAACTGTCATGTGCGCGCCGTGTTGCGGTGCATCAGGTGTGTGATGTCCTTCAGTCAAAGTTAATTCAGTTATTAGTCTCGGTGTAGGCTACAAGCTCGGAGTTTTAAACTAGCACACAGTTGGCTGTAAAACTACAGAATGACAAAAATGATTTTGTCCTCTCTGCTTGGTCTGTGTCCGAGTCGTACATGTACAGCTGAAAGCTGGTCCTCTCACTCATGTTGCTTCTCTCTGTCTGCCTGTCTATTGCCATACACAAAGCGGGGGAGCTCTTGGCTCCGCCCCCTTGTAAAGTTGGGCAGGAAGTCGAAACTAATTTTCATGTGAAGCAACACGCCCCTAAAACAGCGCGCTGTGTACACGCCCCCAAAATGACCCTTTAACACATCATAATAAAAAAATCTGAATTGTGTTTTGAACTGAACCTAAACTGGCACACTCAGAAGAACCATAATATTAATATTACATCTTAAAAAGGGGTCAAATAGGTGCCCTTTAAATACTAATAATAATATAATATAAGTTAATGCGTGTTCTATTTAAGGACAGCTTTCCCTGTCAAACAATAAAAAAACAACTGAATTTTAAAGTTTACCTTGGTTTTAGTCTAGCCCAGGGATGGGCAAACTTGCTCCAGCACTAATCAAACACACCTGAACATGCTAATCAGTGTCTTCAAGATCACTAGAAATCTATAATCAGGTGTGTTTGATTAGAGTTGGAGCTAAACTGTGCAGAACCGAGGCCCTCCAGGACCGAGTTTGCCCACCCCTGGTCTAGCTGCTTTAAGTGAGCCTTGAACCGGCGGTTTGGGAAGACAAACCACATGCGAGGCGAATGCTCTAACGAAGACGATTTTACTTCTCTTCAGAAGTGGAGTGGAACAGTGGAGTAACGTCTATCAGCACTTATGCCAACTCCTGCATCCGGGTCATAGCTTTACAATCTGGCCCTTACACACACTGCAGACGGAGTGTGTGTAAAACATACTTTACTAGCTGCCCTCCGTTATGGCAGTTCGATATGATCAACAGAACTGCCGATGTAAATTCATCCGTCATTCATCTTTATTGTGTGGAGCATGGGCGTTTCTTGGCCTATTTTAGGGGGGCTATAGCCCCCCTATATTTCTACTCAGCCCCCCTAAAACTTTTGCGATTAGCTCATAAACTGTACATTAAATTATTGCCTCAGTCCCCTTTAAATTTGATAAGAAAACGGCGGCAGAATTTGGCTTTTGTTTTTCATTTGATCAGCAAACCACAGCCGTGGACAGTGAGAGAACGAGGTGTGTGTTTATTGATAAACTGTTATAATATCTGCTTATTTGCAGTTCTTTGATATAGATAACCATTTATCACCTGTATCTCAATGTCACGGGAGGAGCAGTCGGGTTTTCCCGGCGTTCACCTCATCAGCACATCGGTTTCCTCCAGCGAAAATTGTAACCCTTAACAAACATTTAGCTATTTTTATTTCAAAATGAACTACCAATATTAAACACTTTACAGTTCGTGTGGCATTAATATACCATACGGTCTTGCACAGAAAGGATTAACCACAGTGATAGAACCACTTAGAGATGTACTCGATTTAACTGTCACAGACACTGACACAGATAGAAACATCAAGTGTTGTCTAGTATTTAAAGAAAATACTTCTTATTTATTATCATTCAGATCGTGAAATATGTGAATTAGCCTGTAAGTTTAATATATATGTATATGTATGTCATTTAGAAAAGTGGCAGGTTATTTATTTAATACATGGAAACAAAAAATGCACTTAAAATATAGAAAGTGGTTTTTACTACAGTAAACAGGTGGGTTGAGTCTATTTGGCTTATTCAGAACTCAAATGGTTATGCCTGTCTATGTAATACAGTGGAATACTAGTATACAAGCCATATTAAACAAACATTTTTAAGTGTATTACTACTAAATTACTAGTTATGAATGTAATATTAGGCTTATATATATATATATATTATAGACAAAAAAATATTTACTTTATAAGGAACTAAAATAAAAATCCTAAAATCGCCCCTGGTGTGGAGGTTAGTAACTGTTAACAAAAAAAGGCTCAAATTTAACATCAGCTATTTATCCAAAAGTTCTTATGCAAATAGGCTATTTTGTCTTGCAACATCCTCCTGATTAACAACCATATAATAAGTTAACTAAAGTTTAGCCAGGGCAATATCACAGGCATACAGGCTAATGTAATGGAGAAACGACAGCTGGATAGTGAAAATATTGCCTCTCGTTTTTGCAGTCATTTATTCAGAATTTATAATGTTAATTGAAGCTATAAAACATGTACATGTAGGCTAGCTTTGGATGTCAGGGGATACCAGTGTGTCCTTCATTATTCAAAATATTTTATTTTATTTAACAGAAAAAAAATACCTCAAAAATAATAGATTGAAAAGGGATAGTTCACCCAAACATTTTAATTTACTCTCCCTCAAGTGGTCCCCAATCTCTTTATTTTGTTGAACACTAATGAATAAAAGATTAAAAATATATGCTTTAAAGAAAGCTATAAACTAGAAATTATTGACTTCCAGAGTAGGACAAACTAATACCATGAAAGCCAATGGTTACAGGTTTCCTGCTTTCTTCACAATATTATTGTGTTCAACAGAAGACAAAAGGTCAAATAGGGTTGCAACAAGTAAAAGGTGATTAAATGGTGACAGAATGATTAGTTTTGAATGAACTATGGGTGAGTATATGGTGAATTTAGGGTGAATTCTCTTTTAATTTGATTTATTAAAGTACAATTATTATTATTATTTAATAAAAAGTGCCCTTTTTTCACCTTGAGCCCCTGCCCCTTTAAAGGTCTCTGCACGTCCCTGATTATAGTAGTAGTATCACTTCAGTACTCTCTCAGTATGTTGTACTGCATGTGTACTGTAGTACTTCAGTTGTATTGCAGTAGATGTACTGCAGTTGGTTGTATTGTAGTATTTCAGTGTCCAAAAAAACTGCACTTTTCAGAAGTTAACTAAATCTGCAGTATTCCTTTAAAAACAACTGCAGTAATCTTTTTGTAAGGGTCTACCCAACTGCATCTTAAGGAATTATAGTACTTTCTACTTAACTAACTTCTTCAGAATCGACTATTTGATATGTGTTTATTGTTTGATGTGGTGGCAGTCCATTCTGATAGACATTAGAGGCTGGCGGGATGCTGTAGCCTACCCCATTTGTTTGATAAAACATGTAATTGGGCTACTGGTAGCCCATTCTGAGGACGTAGCACAGATCATCTGATTAGAATCAATGGTTGCAGGTTTCCAACATCTTCAAGACATCTTCTTTGGTGTTTAACAGAAAAAAAGAAAGATAAAGATGTTTGTGACACCTTGAGGAAATGATTTTCAGGTTGTTGTTTTTCAAGTTCAGATGCTCAATCTAAAAAAGTCATTGAGGCTACAGAATGTAAACTAATCACTCCAGTACAGTAGCAACTCAGCATAATATGCAGTCATTCCAAGCAGCATATGCTTCATATATATATATATATATATATATATATAGGGGCTGCATGCAGTGGGTAACACAATCGCCTCACAGCAAGAAGGTCTCTGGTTCAAGTCCCGGCTGGGTCAGTTGGTCTTTCTGTGTGGAGTTTGCATGTTCTCACCATGTTGGCGTGGGTTTCCTCCGGGTGCTCCGGTTTCCCCCACCTTCCAAACACATGTGGTACAGTGTGTGTGTGTGTGAATAAGTGTGTATGGATGTTTCCCAGTGAAGGGTTGCAGCTGGAAGGGCATCCGCTGCAAAAAAAAAATGCTGGATAAATGGTGGTTCATTCCACTAATGCGACCCCATTATAATAAAGAGAGGAAAGGCGAAAAGAAAATGACTGAATGAAAATATATATATAAAACCTACGCTGCTTGGAATGAGTTTGAAGTGTGACAAATATGTCTTAAAAATAAAGGTGTGCAAATTATATTTTCTTATATGATAATTATATAATAAATTATAGTATTATTAATGTAATCATGTAATTGCTCTTTTAAAAAAATCGACTTTCGACGCGCCTCTATAACGCAATCAGCCTTCGACGGTAAAGTCTAGATCGGATACGCGGCCGGCCGGAAGTGCGATATGCACATTAATATAGCGGCATTTTTTATGACACTCTTTAACAATAATAATATTTTTACAGTACTGTGACGGTTAGGGTTAGGGTGGGGGTAGACGTTAATAAAATACAATAAATCGGAAATTTAATAAATAAATAATTCTCGTTAACTTTCGGCCGCAAACGTATCCGATCTATTTTTTTTATATATATATTTTTTATTGTAAAACTGTACAAACTTAGTACAAAATAATACATCTCACAACAATTATAAACAACATAAAAATAAAATAAGAAACATTATTTCAGTATAAGCAGTATAAGCAGATGCCAGGGGTAGAAAAAAATTATTCAATCAACTGACATTTACGTAATGCTTCATATGTTTTTTTAGCTTTTCTGTTTTTAATGTTACATAGTGTGTTACCATATTGTTTAATCTCCTTTATAAAATGTTCACAATTTGGCTTAGCTTTGGCCCATTTTTTGACATGAATATGGTATTTTCCAAGTAATATTATTAGTTATATTAGAAAATAGGTTGTACTTTTTGAATCAATTCCATCTTGTACTAAAGCAAATATGACATCATATAACCCAATTTGTTTAAGTGTACCAAACGTATCCGATCTAGCAACAACCGCGAGAAGAAGAGTGACGTCATAAGAGTGCGCCGCACTCCTGAATATTTTGTTACGGCTGGAGAAAGGTTTGTGTTTTTAAGCCGTTAAAAGTGTTTAATTTAGATTAAAGTTTCTGGCGTTTTTACGAGCGATGCACAGTGGGCTAATTATTACCTAGAAGAATACGACAATGCTTTTATCTAATAGTAATGAACGCGAGTTTAATGAGTAAAGCTCCTTACAGAAGCTGCTTCTCTTCATCATCATCATCAGTTCATCAACAGCAGGAGTTCAGTCTCTGACAGACAGTGATGGAGAAACTGATTATACCAACACTGATCAACTAAAACACTTTTAATAATCAGACAGTGACTCAAAGCTCAGACATCTCATGTAAACAGACATGTCCAGTGACTGTTATTACACAACAGTAACACGTTTCTGTACATATGCAAATAAAACACAAATAAGTAAAAGCTAAAAATATTAATAGATGAATGTTCGACATGTTTTCTCTAATGTGAGACACAACCAGATATTTAGTTTGTGTTTATTTTTCTCAGTCTTTATCTTGACAGAGTGTCCAAACTCAGGAAAGCAGACTGGCGTAAAGATGGCGTTTATTAAAGAGGAGAGTGAAGACGTGGAGATTGAAGAAGCTATTAGAGTCAAACATGAAGATCTTGAGGAACAGACAGGTCGGTTTTCATCCTCTAAGCTCCACTCACTCATTTGCTGGGATGGGAATATTACTTTTAAAATGTATTTCCCTACAGATTACAAAATCCAGGCTTTTAAAAGTATTAACTCAGGTTTAGTTACTGAACCTCTAAAACTCTGGGTTTATTTATCTTTTCCCAGATTTAATATAAATCTTTTGTGTCTCCAGAATGTGTCTGTAAAGTTTCAGCTCAAAACACCCATCAGATTATTTAATAGACCTTTCATAAATTTCTATTTTATAGCTCTGAGCAGCAGGTAGCAGTTTTTGTGAACTGTGCCTTTAAGCCTAGTCCTTCACGCCCACCGTTTCTACGTGCCTGTCAGCGTGCCTTAATCCATACCTGTCAACCCTCCCGTTTTTCCCGGGTTTCTCCCGTATTTTACAGTTCTATTCCGTTATCATTCCATAAAGGTATTTTCCCGTATTTCTCCCGTATTTTCAGTCTTTCTCTGAAGGGTGGCAATAAACATTAAAGAGCAGAGCCTTGCTATACGCAACCCATACTGCAGAACCACCAGGGGCCGCCCTTTGCTCTTAAATATGTGTCTGTTTTGTGCTTTTGCTTTGTTTAGGCATGAAAACACTTTAAAATAAATATAGAAACGGCAGGATTCCCTTTCCTTTTATTACAGGTGCCGTCTCCCCTTCATATGCAATCCTCAAAACAGTCATATAGCGGTGCGTGACTGTCAGCTGACGCGCTCCATACTGATTAATAGAGGCTGTTTCCCACACAGATTCTGCACACGCCATTTGAAGCGGAGTGAAAGTCTGGGTTTTGGGTGCGTGTTTAAACAGACATATACACATAATTAATAATAATAACATCTAAAGATGTCGATCTTGGTGGGGTTTCTTTGAACACAACTAATTTCGTCCTAAATGAGCATAAAAAGTTAGGAAAGCAGTCGAATGCTTTCTTTATAACGTTAGATGTGTGCATTTTTAAAGTGACTCCTGTTATTTAATGTAATCAAATGAAGAAAATATAAATAAATAAAAGATTTATTCACTGCTCTTTAATCAAAATGTGTGAGTTATACAGTAAAGAAATGGCTAATGAGATTAGAGAGCTTGATTTTATTTCATTGTAATAGTTAACTTTAATAAGCTGAACTGTTTGCTAATGTACACTATTTTTTCTTTTGTAAATAATAATAGTAACAAAAAATATAATACTGACCAATTAACTGTTTATTTATAATAAAACAGCTCCAAATGACCATATTTAGTCATTTGGGGATTTTTTTTAAGGGGGGTCGGAGTAATCCCTTATCATGGTGGGCATATCCCTTATTTTCACATCCCAATGTTGACAGGTATGCCTTAATCTCCACCCTTTACCAATGAGTATTTGATGTATTTGTTGTGGAGTTGCAACGATGAGTCACACACACTGTGTGTGCTGGCTGTGTTGATGAAGTAAAGCTGAAGTAAATGGCTGTAATTCATTACACACATGCACTGTTTTAAAACATTTTAAACTTGTAAAACTCACTCTTGATCACATTTGATGATAATTGATGATCCTTGCGAACTGAACAGACCTTTTATTGACGTATACTTCTACGTCAAGTTGCGGTCGGTCTGAAAACCGCTCCAGTTGGTCCACAGTTTTTATGTTGTTAAATTGGAAAAAAAAAAGGACTGAGTGTGTTTATATCACCCTAATATGACGCTCTATACCAGGGGTGGGCAAACTCGGTCCTGGAGAGCCAGTGTTCTGCAGACTTTAGCTCCAACACTAATCAAACACACCTGAACATGCTAATCAGTGTCTTCAAGATCACTAGAAATCTATAAGCAGGTGTGTTCGATTAGAGTTGGAGCTAAACTGTGCAGGACATCGGCCCTCCAGGACCGAATTTGCCCACCCCTGGTCTATACACTCTACCTACACATATGTCTGTCCAAACAGCTTGAAAAGTAGATTTTTCACCATAGGTGCCCTTTTAAAACGTACATGTGAAAAGGTGAAACTGCAAACTTTTACATGTCTTTTGTTTACTTTAGGTGCGATGGCACTCAAAGAAGAGAATGAAGAATTGAATGTGACAAACGAGAAAGATCAGCGTGAGAAACCTGATTTTGCGTCACTAGGAAACCCCATTAAGTCTGAAACATCTTCATCTGTGGAAACGCTTCAGCAGACCGAATCTAAAGGGCAATTCACATGCCTACAGTGTGGAAAAACTTTCGGTCAGCATTGTAAACTAACTTACCACATGAAAATTCACTCTGGAGAGAAGCCGTACACCTGTCAGCAGTGCGGAAAGACTTTCAAGTACAAAGGAAACCTTAAATTCCACACAAAAGTTCACACCGGAGAGAAGCCTTTCGAATGCGAAAAGTGTGGAAAGAGGTTTGTTCACAAAGGAAACCTCGAGTACCACATGATCGTTCACACTGGAGAGAGGCCTTTCCCCTGCAGAGTGTGTGGAAAGAGGTTTGTTCACAGAGGAAACCTTAATCACCACATCAGAGTTCACACCGGAGAGAGGCCTTTCACCTGCACACACTGCGGGAAGAGCTTCGGCCAGAACGCCACTCTTAAGACTCACACACTGGTTCACACCGGAGAGAAGCCTTTCACATGCCTTCAGTGTCAGACCAGTTTTACATACAGAAGAGACCTGAAGTATCACACGCAAAAATGCTGCGGAAAGACATTGCAGTGCATTAAGAGCGAGGAGAGCCTCGAAACTGGAAGCAGTTTGAGCACTCATCAGCACTTTAACTCTGGATGAGTTTAATTTGTTATTAGTGTGTTGAAGGTGTGTTACTTTCAGTTTCAAAGTGATGCAGATGTGAACCCAAACTCTTATTCTTTATGTGGTGGTGTCTCTCCTGATGGTAGGCTTTTTAAAGAGGTGACTGAATTTACTTTCATTCATTCATTTTCTTTTCGGCTTAGTCCCTTTATTAATCTGGGGTTGCCACAGTGGAATGAACCACCAACTTATCTAGAATTTGTTTTACGCAGCAGATGCCCTTCCAGCCGCAACCCATCTCTAGGAAAAATCCATGCACACTTATTCACACACACATACAGTATGAACAATTTAGCCTACCCAATTCACCTGTGTTTGTGTTTGGACTGTGGGGGAAACCGGAGCACCCGGAGGAAACCCACGCAAAGGCAGGGAGAACATGCAAACTCCACACAGAAACGCCAACTGACCCAGCCGAGGCTCGAACTAGCGACCTTCTTGCTGTGAGGCGACAGCACTACCTACTGCGCCACTGCGTCGCCTGAATTTACTTTTTTCATTCATTTTTCCTTCGGCTTAGTCCCTTTATTTATCAGTGGTTGCCACAGCGGAATGAACCAACAACTTATCCAGCATATGTTTTACGCAGTGGATGCCCTTTGAGCCGCAACCAAGTACTTGGAAACACACTCATTCACACACACACTCATACACTCTCAATATGGGGAGAACATGCAAACTCCACACAGATGCCAACTGACCCAGCCGGGGCTCGAACCAAGTGACCTTCTTGCAGTGAGGCGATCGTGCCACCCACCGCACCACCATGATGTCATTTCAGCAGGTTGTCAAGTGCATTTTGTTTTCTTTGGAGTTTACTGGCCCAAGTGGACTATTCTGTCCTGTACTTCTTAGTCCCCTTGGTCAGAGGCTAATCGTTGATTTCTGCTTAATAGCCTCCCATGTCGCTGTTCTTGACTCTTTCTCTACAGCAGGGGTGTCCAAACTCCTGGATGGCCAGTGTCCTGCATAGTGTATCTCCAACTTCCTTTAACACACCTGCCTGGAAGTTTCTTGTATACTTGGAAAGGGCTTGATTAGTTTGTTCAGGTGTGTTTAATTGGGGTTGGAACTAAAATATGCAGGACACCGGCCCTTTAGGACTGAGTTTGGGCAGCCCTGCTCTACAGTTTCAGAGAGCATCTGATACTCATATTGCAGAAATCAACTCAGTGTCATCGACGTCATTCTGTTAGCAGCTTATTTGGTCATATCTACTGTGATAAAACTGATAAAAATATAACAGATGTGTTTAAGTAAGAGAGTTAAATAAGTGTCAGCCATGTTCATTAATTTAAGCATGTTTTGGAAAGATGAACACTAAACATTTCATGTGACTGAATTTTGGACAATAAAAGAAACCATTTACACTTGTTTTTGTTGCACAATTCTATTCTGTAAATAAAAAGGGAATTATATTGTTATTAAGATTAGTATGTGCTTCGTAAAGCTTGAAAATATGAACAAATTGTCTTTTGGAAGCCAAACTTTATAAATTTTGATGGCTTTATAGTATTTGAAACTCCTAGAACAAAAGTTTAGAAACCATGGAATATAATTAATAATAAAATATAATTCTATATTATGCAGGTTTTTCTCTTTAATGATAACCTGTCAAATTGAGACTGTCTCTGTCGCAGTGTTATTAACTAATTCCAGTGAAAACTAGCTAAATGATGCCAGATTGCGCTAATTTGCATATCAGTGACGTCATCACATAGTATCTGACAAGTGTAATTCCCTCATGTCTACTCTCCAGAGTCGCCGTGTATTATATTATATTAAAACATTACATCCAGATGCACAATAAATAGGTTCTTATTAACATATTGCTTTGCATGATGTGAAAAACTGCTTTGGATGACAAGCAAATTCATGTCTTACAGTGAAAGTATTATAATCTAGAATATTGGCCCTGCCATCCATTATGTCTGTTACTGACGCTATGCCGCAATCCATCTTTATCCGCGGGTGGACGAGATGACGTCACAAGACTGCGCCGCGCTCCTGCATAGTTTGTGATTCGGCTGGAGACAGGTTCGTTTTTTAAGCGTTTACCGTGTTTACATTCATTAAACGGTTCAGGCGTTTGGTGGTTTTGCGAGCGATGTACAGTAGGTGAATAGTGAATGAAAGACACACTGGAGTAATTTATTCTGACGCGAGTTTAATGAGTAAAGCTCCTAACAGAAGCTGCGTCTGTTTCTCTTCATCATCATCATCAGTTCATCAACAGCAGGAGTTCAGTCTCTGACAGACAGTGATGGAGAAACTCTGATTATACCAACACTGATCAACTAAAACACCTTTAATAATCAGACAGTAATTCAAATATCAGACAACTAATGTAAACAAACATGTCATTTTTAAATAACAATCATTTTGATTAAATACCCCTGCTGAAAAAACAGCTTGAATGGCTGGTTTTAGCTGGTCGAGCCTGGTTTAGAGGGGTTTTGGCCATTTCCAGGCTGGTTTTCAGCCATTTCCAGCCTGGGTTAGCTGGTCAGGCTGGAAAATGACCAGCCTGGTTTAAGCTGGACATAGCTGGTATTGGCTGGTCAAGCTGGTTTTAGCTGGTCAACTCCCAGCCTGACCAGCTCCGACCAGGCTGGAAACCAGCCTGGAAATGGCCAAACCCCCTCTAAAACCAGCCTGGTCAACCAGCTTAGGCTGGTTTAAGCTGGATTTTTCAGCAGGGACGTAACCAAATGTTAATGCTTAACATTAACAGAGTAATGCTTAAATGTGAAGTCTGTATTGTGATATATTTTTTAGTACTGCTAATTTGTAATCAGCTGTTTTTATTAAAGGTGCAGTAGGTGATCGTCTTCAGAAACCTGTTGTTGTGCTGGTTGAAAGTCTCTTCACATTCCAATAGTGATTTAAGTAAATGATCTAAATGTGTTTATATGTGTTTTTATATTCTGGATAAGGCATAAAACTAAAAAATGTTCATCCAATTAAATATTGTCGGCCGATAATTCTGAGCCCAAACTGTCTGTCAACTAATGTAGATTTGTACAACTGCGCACCTCTCTTCATGCAGATCCGCTATTTGCGCTGAGCGAATAATCGAAAGGTAATCAAAATAGACATTCAGAACCTATAATCGTTCAAAAAAAATTCTGTTACTTTCGCTACTCTGTCTGAATATTCGCTCTGAAATAGCATGTCAATATGGCTTAGTAATAAGTGTAATTATAAAGTACAGGGTGGGCCATTTATATGGATACACCTTAATAAAATGGGAATGGTCGGTGATATTATTATTCTATTCGTATCACATTAGTATATGTGAGGGGGCAAACATTCAAAGATGGGTGGTGACCATGGTGGCCATTTTGAAGTCGGCCATCTTGGATACTTTTGTTTTTTTTTCGATAGGAAGAGTGTCATGTGACACATCAAACTTATTGGGAATTTCACAAGAAAAACAATGGTGTGAGTGGATTTAACGTAACTTTATTATTTCATGAGTTATTCACAAGTTTCTGACCACTTATAAAATGTGTTCAATGTGCTGCCCATTGTGTTGGATTGTCAATGCAACCCTCTTCTCCCACTCTTCACACACTGAAAGCAACACCGCAGGAGAAATGCCAGCACAGGGCTTTCAGTATCCGTAGTTTCAGGTGCTGTACATCTTGTATCTTTACACCATAGACAATTGCCTTCAGATGACCCCAAAGATAAAAGTCTAATGGGGTCAGATGAGGAACCCTTGGGGGCCATTCAACTGGCCCAGGACGACTAATCCACTTTTCAGGAAACTGTATTCAGAAAACCATTCCTATTTTATTAAGGCGTATCCATATAAATGGCCCACCCTGTACTATAATGTTTTCTAACTGGTGAATGACATGATCTAGTGGGTTGTCTACGGTCATCTTTAACGTGCACGTTTGTGATTTGAGGAGGCGTGGCTTTGGACAGCAGGGGAGGGACTGTGTTTCCAAGATATGCTTACGGATAGCATTTTGGCAGATCACCTACTGCACCTTTAATTCTCATTCGGGAACTATTGAGCTTATTAAGATTGTTTAATTTTTCTTTGTTATTAATGATTGTCGTCGTCTTATCTTGACAGTGTCCAAGCACACAGAGAACCGGGCTGTTATAAAGATGCCGTTTATTAAGGAGGAGAGTGAAGACATAAGGATTGAAGAAACATTCACAATTAAGCATGAAGAGTTTGAAGACGCTTTCGGAGTCAAACACAAAGATTATGAGGAACAAACAGGTTGGTTTTCATCTTCAGTGAACAACACTAGGAACAGGCAGCTTAGCAATTTTATGCAAATGTCAGCCTTGCCATAAAGAAAAGTTTTCACCATAATAGCGACTTTAAAAATACTCATAATGTCTGGACACAGTCTTCATATTCGCTTCTTTCCTAATTTGCTGTTATATTCATGCCAAAGTTCAGGATGGGGATTTTCTGCTATTGATTGGTTGTCTGTCCAGAAAGTGTGATGAACATAAGTAGATGTTATGCTTGGAAACTTCAAATTAAGCGTTGGGAGTCATTGCATATTATCCTCATCATTAGATGGCATCTTGTGCATTTTAAATGGTCTCGGACATTGACATTCTGCTCTTATTATTAGCTTGTGTTCGTAATATTAGTAATCTAGAAACATTTGAGTTTTCTGAAGCTGTTGTGACAACCTTTTACCACAGAAAAAAAGTTCCAGAGTCTCCTCAATTAGTCAATTTCCTATCACGTAGGCTGGGTTTAGGGTTGGTGTAGGTGTAGTAGACATTACTAAAACACAGCAGGTTACTGTGTGGTTGGGTTTAGGGTTGGGGTAGGTGTAGACCAGGGGTGTCCAAACTCGGTCCTGGAGGGCCGTTGTCCAGCAGAGTTTAGCTCTAACCCTAATCAAACACACCTGAAGCAGCTAATCAAACTCTTACTAGATATACTAGAAACTTCCTTGCAGGTGTGTTGAAGCAAGTTGGAGCTAAACTCGGCAGGACACCGGCCCTCCAGAATCGAGTTTGGACACCCCTGGTGTAGACGTTAATAAAACACATTAGGTTTGACTCCATGCCATGTACAAGATGTTGAATAATTGAAATCTCCAGGAGGGATACAGGCATACAACCCTGTCTCATGGCAGTTCATTATATACAGACTTATGCAAAAATTTGGGGACCCCTCTGTGGCTGCCGAATGATGTGCTCTTTTTTTATGAGAAGATCACAGTGAAATGCCATTCGGTTTCTGGTGAAAGCTAAATAATGTGATGTTTTTCAGACAGAAATCCACAGTGTAGCAGTATTGAGTGATGTAAAATTGAATTGAAACTGAAAGATATGCTGAGCAAACGTTTGGTCACCTTCTCTTTTGTGTGGATTTCAAATCCTAGTCACTTAATGCTGATTGATTACAACACAGAATTGATTTGAGTGACTCAGTGAACCTTAACAATCCTAACACAGGTGCAACCAATCATGAAAAATGATATTTAAGATAGCTGATTGCTAGTTGTGCTTCTCCTTAAGCTGCGGTCACACTTTTCTCCCCATAGACTTCCTTTATACGCACGTGAATGCGTCAGACCGGAAACACAAGGTCATGCGTCAAGTTTTGCATTTCATTGCGTTGAAAAATTCAAGCTTGGTGAACTCTGACCTGCGAAATCGCATCACATGATTGCGTGACACCAATCGAGGATCAAAACATGACCTCTCAGGACAGAAATTTATAACATGGAGCAATCGCTCGCTTTTTTTAATGTCTAATCTTCGTTTCATCCTGCCCCTTTTCGCAGTGCCATATGACAGAATTTCGCACGCACAAACTCTAGTGTGACCGCAGCTTTATTGTGAACCTGAAAGTAGCAACATGGGAACCTCGAAGAAACTTCCTAATGACCTAAAAACTAGGATAATTCACCAACATGAATTAGGAGAAGGATGAAAAAAGTTATCACATAGATTTAAAGTCTCCATTTCCACAGTCAGAAATATAGTAAAAAAATGGAGGGCCACAGGAACAGTTCTGGTAAAGGAAAGGTAGACCAAGAAAAATAACTGAAAGACAAAGAGTGGTTATAATGGTCACAGACATGAGCACCCAGATCCTGGCACTAATCTTAACCAGTTGTCAATAGAAAAAAAAACTAGGGATATATTTTTGAGAGATTTCGTGATTACCTTCTCTGTCTGCCGTATATCTCAGGCCCCGTTTACACTAAAACATTTCAGAAAACAGACATCTAAAAACGGAGGCATGGCTGCAGACATTTGCCTATCTGATTTAAACTTGCATAAAGCCCATTTTCTTTATTTGTGAACTAAAAATCTGTACAATTTTAAGTAAAACTATCATATAGATTAAACATGACCTCCAAATCACTTAAACAGTGCAAAAAAGGAGTGAAAACCGACCCCTCAGAGGATGCCGTGAATGAGCTGAACATGGCGGCGATGGATAAACTTTTGGATCAACATCAACAGACCCTATCAGCGGAGTTTAAATCCTCCATTTTAACTCTTGAGGAGAAGATGGACCGCTTCCATTCTACGTCATCAGATCACGCACAAAAGATTGCTTTGGTAGAATCAAACACCAATACACCTGACGAGCGTGTCCTGGCTTTAGAAGCCATCCCTATTATTGAGCAGGTGTGAGTTGAAGCTAAACTCTGCAGAGCTGTGGCTCTCCAGGAATTGAGACCATTGATTTAAAAAGTATGCTTGAAAGGGTTAAACTGCTGTTAACTTGTATTTGTCTTCATTTTTTTTTTGCTTTAGCTGCAATGGCACTCAAAGAAGAGAATGAAGAATTGAATGTAATGGAAGAGAGAGATCAGTTTGACAAACATGATTTTGTGAATGTGGAAAACCCCATTAAGACTGAAACATCTTCATCTCGAGAAACACTTCAAGAGAACGAATCTAATAAGATTTTCACATGCCAACAATGTGGAAAAAGTTTCGATCACAAATATAAACTCAAGAACCACCTTAAAATCCACACAGGAGATAAACCCTTCAAATGCAAACAGTGTGGGAAGAGTTTCATTCAAAAAGGAAACCTCAATTCCCACTTGAAAGTTCATACTGGAGAGAAATCCTTCACATGCGAGCAGTGTGGAAAGAGTTTCACCACAAAAGGCAACCTTAAAACACACATGAACATCCACACTGGAGTGAACCCGTTCACATGTGAGCAGTGCGGACAGAGTTTCAAGTACAAAGAGACATTTCGTTCTCATAAAAAGAGAGAACACTCGGGAGAGAAACTGAAGAAACTTGGCACCGCACAAAAGCCTTTCGCCTGCAAACTATGTGAGAAGAGCTATAAATATAAATCACACCTCGAATCCCACAAGAAAAGACACAACAGAGAGAAGCTGTTCACCTGCCGTCAGTGTGGAAAGAGATTCACTTACAAAAGAAATCTTGTTTTACACACAAGAGCTCACACAGGAGAGAAGCCTTTTACCTGCAAGCAGTGCGGGAAGAGTTTCAATCAAACATATAAACTTAATTACCACATGAACATTCACACCGGAGAGAAGCCGTTCACATGCCAGCAGTGCGGAAAGAGTTTCTTCTACAAGGGGAACTTTAATTACCACATGAAAATTCATAGTGGACAGAAACCGTTCAACTGCAAACGCTGTGGGAAGAGTTTCACCACAAACGGCAACCTTAAAACACACATGAACATCCACACTGGAGTCAACCCGTTCACGTGTGAGCAGTGCGGACAGAGTTTCAAATATAAAGAAACCTTTCGTTCTCATAAAAAGAGAGAACACTCTGTAGAGAACAGCTTTACAAAACTGAACACTACAGAAAAGACATGTGAGACATCACAATCCCACCTTACATCCCACATGAAACTTCACACTAGAGAGAAGCGGTTCGCCTGCCATCAGTGTGGAAAGAGATTCTCTTTCAAGGGAAACCTTGATTTACACTTGAAAATATACACTGGAGAGAAGTCTTTCGCCTGTAAACAGTGTGGATTGGGTTTTAATTACAAAGGAAACTTTGATATACACTTGAAACTTCACACCGGAGAGACACATTTCACCTGCGAACAGTGTGGAAAAAGCTTTAAAGAAAAATTAAAGCTTGATAACCACATGTACATTCACAGTGGAAAGAAGTCTTTCACATGCCAGCAGTGTGGAAAGACTTTCGGTTACAAAGGAAACCTCAAATCCCACATGAGAGTTCACACCGGAGAGAAACCTTTTAACTGCAAGTGGTGTGGCAAGAGTTTCTGCACAAAGGGCAACCTTAAAACACACATGAACATCCACACCGGAGTCAACCCGTTCACGTGTGAGCATTGCGGACAGAGCTTCAAATATAAAGAAACATTACACTCTCATAAAAATAGACATTTAGAAACTTTCATGAAACTTAACACCAGAGAAAAGCCTTTCACATGCAAACTGTGCAGTAAGAGCTATAAAAATAAATCACGGTTCGACTCCCACTTGAGAATTCACACTGGAGAGAAACCATTCACATGTGGTCAGTGTGGAGAGAGTTTCAGACTTAATTCAGCATTAGTTTCACACAGGAAGAGTCACACAGGTGAGTCTTCACACACGCTTAATGTGTAGCACAGATACATTTGTTAATCAATAATTACAAATGATATGACAAGTGAAGGTTTTTTCTTCTTAATGGGATTAAAAAGGTAATTATCTCCTAAATTAAAGTCTTTATTGTCCTTTAATCTGAGTCAATTGTCTTACTAAATCTTTAGTTAGTTTAGTTTAGCAAGGCTTAATACAATTCATTGCAACCTGAAATAATTATATTTTGATTATATGGTTTGGAATTTGATGTTTTATGAGATTTTTTACATTTTTAGAGATTAATTAAGAATTTTGCAGGATCACAAAAATTTGTGACTTTTTGTTGATTTTGTGTTGGATTCAGCGATTGCGGAAACGTCAAAAACTAGGTCTAAACAGAAGAAAACTTACCTGGAGTTTGACATTATCCATCAGTGACGCGTTCACTATCCCACACTCTGAAATGATTCCTCAAAGCAAACATAAACACCAAATCTGTAGTGACAATTTTGCACACAGCGTGCCTCAATAACAAAACCAGGAAGAAAAAGTTGTTTCGACATTTCTCTGCGGTGGTTTGAAGTTGTCACATGGACTGCAGATTTGGCGCTCCTGTTTGTTCATGGGTTGACATTGTCTCAGTGAAATCACACTGCAGGAAAATGTCTGAAATCTCCTGAATCTGTCAGAACTTCATCGTAGGGAAAATCTCATCGCAACAGCCATTAAGCGGCTGTCTGTGACCACATCAAACCAAGGATCAAAGATCACAGATTTCAGGAATCTTTTAGGATTTCCCAAATTTCTCTCAAACAACCAAATCATGGCTGAAATCACAGTGTGAGCAAGGCTTTAGTTGGTTTAGTTGTGTTGATCAGGGTTAGAAATAAACTCTGCAGGAAGGTAGATCTCCAGGAACAGGGTTGAGCACTCCTGGTTTACTCACAGTAGGTTCTCTATGATCCAAGAAAGCGCTCTTGCTCAGCACTGTCGAGTACATTGCTTTATTCTGGTTTATTATTCAAGTTGTTTGATGACACTTTAATAATATATTCCTATCATGCTGGAATTTACAATCATTCGTCCTGCATGTTTCAGAAGGTTTGCAAGGTGGCAGCTGAACATTTGTTGAAAATTTTGCCACTTTGATAACCAATCATTGTTTGCATTCATTGATAAGCTGAGATTGAGTTATAAACCCAACACCTTCAGTTCTGTGCGTGGGTGTGGTTATTGCACACACTGCATGTGTACCGAGTCCAATTGAGTTGAACTCAAGTGGGCTAGAACTAGCCAAACTAACTGTACTCGGGTGCAGTATGGTGTGAACCAGGATTTGGTGGCCAAACACACTTGGGCATGGTGTAGATTCACTAATACGAGTATGCCATAACATTTGACGAAAAGCAGACGGCCTTAAGCCAAACCCTGTTGAATTTTGTACTTGAGTTTATAAAATATCCATTAGTTTACTCAAGGTATTAGCAATGAAATTAGCATGATTACGTACAGACAGGTCAACCGTCCGAAAGAAAGTTGGCTATCACTTTAGAATACAGGACACTCGGTTAATGTATTTACCAACATGGACCCAGAATAAGCAATTCGTGTACAGCATATATTAATCAAAATTCAGCCTTTACTAATGCATAATTAAAATCCAACACTGTGCTTGTTAGGATTAGTTAAAGCACCTTTAGTTAACACAAACTAACAATCATTAATTAATGTTAACAAAACTGAATAAATACTGTAAAAAGTAAAGTTCATTGTTTAATAATGTTAGTAAATTCATTAACTAACATAAACTACGTGTCTAATATTGTAAATTGTTGAAATTTTGTTTTTTTGCTGTCAAAAGAACTTGGGGGAAAATGTAAAAGTACTATTGCACTGTGAAGAGTATTCTGTTCAAACCAGGACTGTCAAAGTTAAAGCAAGATCATTTTTACAGCATTAATTTTTTTTTGATTAGCTATCTACTTGACCCTAGCCCGTAGTTGAAATATCCAGCTAACAAAGAATGAAGCATCTATTAGAAATGATGAATGAAAAGGTACAAACTGTAAGACCAGCTCATGGTAGCAGTGTTGCCAGATTGGGCGGTTTTCCATTTTGAATACGATTGTGCGGGTAAAAAATGACAGGCGAGTAGTGAAAAATTGGGCGACTGTCAACCCCCCTCACTTTTTGATTCTCCCCACAGCCTGTCAGTGTGGCTGTTTTTGCATTTCAGCCGGTTTTGGATAGCTTTTGGGCTCGGTCAGCTACATCTGGCAACACTGCATGGTAGTCATGTGATTAATCGCAATTAAATACTTTAATCGATCGACAGCTGAATTTATTCAGACATTTAAAATACATAAGTAACTAGCAAAATGTAACCTATATGGTTTGTAAAATAAATGCTGATGTCAAAGGAAGTATGAATAAATATTTTGAAACATCAGACTAGGGCTTAGTTTGTGCCGGAACACATTCGGGACCTCTGAAATCTTATCCGGCATCTCATTTTACCTCAACTGCCCTCCTCCCCCGTCCACTGTTCACTTTCTTTCGCAACTCCCCAAACCTCTTTACTTTTGTCCGTGACACCCCCGCCTCGCTCACTTTCGTCCGCGACAAACTTGTGATAAACTTGAGACTTTGCCATGAGAACTTAAAAGCAAAGAGTTTTTTTTATTTATTTGATTCTTATTTAGAACAAATGGAGGGTGGTCAGACGAGTATTTAAAACTTAAATGTGAAAGGAGACTAATTTCTGAAAGACCCCAGTGACAGACAAGTGTCTATATTGATCCTGTGGGCCCGCCGGTACCCTACTCACACCTGTAGTTCTCCACGATGGACCTCCAGTTCTCCGGAAGTCAGGAAGTTTGGCCAGAGGAGAAATGGTCGTCTCCAACTGAGCCTGGTTTCTCTCAAGGTTATTTTTCCTTCACGTTCATCATTTAGTGAAGTTTGCACCTCGCCACTGGCTTGCTTGGTTTGAGACTTGTGGAACTGCGTGTCGAAGGATTTGCTCTTCAGTGTTTCGACTTTCAGCAGTAAAAATTAAACGACATTGAACTGAACTTCAACTCTGAAAATTGGACTGACAGTTTCAATCTACTAGAACTTCTGTGTTAAGCTGCTGTGACACAATCTACATTGTAGAAGCACTATAGAAATGAAGAATAATTGAATTAAAAAGGGATAAACTGCTGTTAACTAGTCTTTTTATTGTTGTTGCTTCAGGTGAGATGTCACTCAAAGAAGAGAATGAAGAACTGAATGAATTGGAACGGAAAAATCAATGTGAGCAACAGGATTTTGTAACACTAGAAAACTCCACCGAGACTGAAACAACTTCACCTGGGAAAACACTTCAGGAGGCGGAATCTAATGGACTCTTCACCTGCCAACAGTGTGGAAAGAAATTTACTTACAAAAGAAACCTGAAGTCCCACATGAGAGTTCACACCGGAGAGAAGCCTTTTAGCTGCAACGAGTGTGGGAAGAGTTTCACCAAAAAATGCAACCTTAAAACACACATGAACATCCACACCGGAGAGAAGCCTTTCACATGTGAGCAGTGCGGACAGAGTTTCAAATATAAAGAAACCTTTCGTTCTCATAAAAACACCGAAAACTCAGGAGAGGATGGTTTCATATGTTGTCAATGTGGAGAGAGTTTCAGCTGTGAAGAAAGCCTCAAAGCTCATGCGAAACTTCACAATGCGGGGAAGCCTTTCGCCTGCAAACTGTGCGAGAAAAGTTATAGATTTAAATCCCACTTCAAATCCCACATGAGAGTTCACACTGGAGAGAAGCCTTTTGCCTGCCGTCAATGTGGAAAGAGATTCACTCACAAAAGAAACCTCATTTTACACATGAAGGTTCATTCTAGAGAGAAGTATTTCACCTGCCAACAGTGCGGGAAAAGTTACAATCAAAAATATAAACTTAATAACCACATGAACATTCACACTGGAGAGAAGTTGTTCACATGCCAGCAGTGCGGGATGAGTTTCAGTTACAAAGGAAACCTTAAATCCCACATGAGTGTTCATAGCGGAGAGAAGCCTTTCTCCTGCAAAGAGTGTGGAATAAGCTTCACCAAAAAAGGCAACCTTAAAACACACATGAACATCCACACCGGAGTCAACCCGTTCATGTGTGAGCACTGCGGACAGAGTTTCAAATATAAAGAAACATATTATTCTCATCAAGTGAGAGAACACTCGGAGGAAAATGATTTCATGAAGCTTAACACTACAGAAAAGCCCTTCACATGCAAACTGTGCAGTAAAAGCTATAAATATAAATCACGGTTCGACTCCCACTTGAGAATTCACACTGGAGGAAACCCGTTCACGTGTGGTCAGTGTGGAGAGAGTTTCAGGTACAAAGCAGCCCTTGGTTCACACATGAAGATTCACACAGGTGAGTCTTCACACATGCTACATGTGTTGGTGGATAAATGACAAATGACATGACTGGTTGAGGAATTGGTCCTACGCACTTGTGTGATTAAAAATATAAGATTCTCATAGATATCTGCTGATCCTACACCTTAACAAAACATCACCTATAAAACTAAAATGATAAACACTGAGGGTGCACTCACACTAGACCAGGGGTCACCAATCTCGGCCCTGGAGGGCCAGTGTCCCTGCAGGGTTTAGCTTCAACTAGCCTTAACACACCTGCCTGGGTGTTTCAAGCATACCTAGTAAGACCTTGATTAGCTTGTTCAGGTGTGTTTGATTAGGGTTGTAGCTAAAATCTGCAGGACACCGGCACTTCAGGAACAAGTTTGGTGACCCCTGCACTAGACTATTCAAACCATGCCCAGGCAAGTTTCCCGGTTCGTTGGACAAGTGCTCCGAATAAGCCTCAGGCGCAGTTCAGTTGACTGGCCCTGGCCCACCCAGTTCGGTTGGGCTATAGTGAGTGCAAAGCTTGCCTGAACCCGAAACTGAAGACGTGACATCACTTTTAAGGACTGTTTCATATGGATTTAATCATTCTTACTGTTCAATAAATGTGAACTGTCATATTTTGTTAAAAATGCATGTCAGCTACACCTTCAGCAAACTTCCTAATTCCTGCAGCACGAGTACTTTATGAACAATTATGAGCATCAAAAGTTGGATCTGTTCTGCAAAATATTTGACTGTGCTACTGCATCCCAAACGGTTAAAACAATATAACTTAAGTAACATCCACTGTGCTGAGCGAGAGCGCTTCTCTTAAATTGAACAGACGCATCATCAATGACGGAAGCGGGCTCCGGCTTGGAAGGCAAAATGCAGTGTAAGTGCAGGCCGTCAGGGGAGAGGGGACAATCCTGCTTTGGCACGGTTCTAGGCAACTGTACCTAGTTTGAGTTTGCCCTGATTTTGCCATCTTCACCTTTATTGTCAAATACAGTTTATGCAATGTAAAGGTTTTAGTTGATCAAGTAAAAAAGCCCCAGTGCTTGAATAAATCCTTTAATTAATTTCTATCATTTGTCTTACCTTAATTGTTTTTCTGTCCACTCTTAAGCTCTGTCCCCTGAAATGTTTAGAAAACTACACTGTTTTTAGTAAGACTTCGATGACTGCAGTGCTGCCAGCATCTTCTCAATAAACAATTGGCTTGAAGTTACCCCAAAGTCTCCTGGTCTTCGCTTTTGAGTTTACCCGCATTAAGGCAATTTTTAATCAACAGTGGCATTTATCGGTTATATTACGGCCAGCTCGCTTCTGACCGTACCAAGAGAAAAAAGGATCACATTCACAAATGTATATACCGTAAGAAACATTTGTTGAAGATATAACGAAATGTCTAGGATTTGAAATAAATAAGAAATCAACAGAAATTCTCTCTACAAAACAATACAATACGGCAAAACAAAATGACTTCTCTGGGAAATAAGGTCCACCAAAGGAAGTGCTGTTTTTCACATGGCAGCAGCTCAATGCATTTAGGCATGTAGACATGGTCGAGACAATGCTGCAGTTTAAACCAAGCATCAGAATGGGGAAGAAAAGGGATTAAGTGACTTTGAACGTGGCATAGTTGTTGGTGCCAGACAGGCCAATAGTATCTGGATGCAACCTTTATGATGCAAGCTAAGATTGCATCACTCAGCGATGCAATGTCAGACACAATGGACTGAGTGACGTCACTGTAACGGGTAGGGGTGGGGTTAGGTAAATGCATTAAAAAGCATTGGATGCAGCTCAGATTGCACTGCACCACTAGAATTGCACTGCACTAGAATTTACTAAGCAGAAATTCAACTCGTTTCCCTGATGACGTTTGCCAAATTAGTGAAATAAATGACCAAACTACCAAATAATACCTGCCATGAGTATAACCGCATTCTCCATCGGGAGGCGCTATAGTCACTCTTGTAGGAGAATTTAGCGATTCGAGACGCACCTTCACAACATGTGCTGGGAAGGATTAGATGTCTTTAGTGACGTCAGACATGTCTCTACGGTGGCTCTTTAGTCTGTGGAAAAGCAAAACAGTTATTTAAAAGCTCACCAGACAAATGACTTCTGAACCAGCAAGAGCACTAGCTCTGAACTAGCACCTGGTTAATGCTAGTGGAAAAGAGGTAACAAGATTATTGCTGTTTTTTCAAACAACCATCATAAAGCAAAAAATATATATATATCAGAAAACCACACAGTATTAAAAGCCACAAACTTTTGCAGGAAGTTAAACATATTTTATGTAAAGTACTTTGCACGGGACATTAGAAATAGCACTTTGTATTATCTCTCTCTCATACAGTGAATATATAATTCATTTTAACAAAATATGCAAGGGATTCACAAAACTTCACCCTCCTGGGGTTTGTACATAACTGTAATAGTCATTAAATGTTGGTGCCCAGGTTTGATTGTCCATTTTCACACGTAAAACAAGTCACTTTACCTGTAATGCATGTCGCATCATCATATTTAATTTCAAAAACTTCTATAAAAAATTTACTATTTCTTTACTTCTCCAGAAGTATTAATTTTCCTTTGAATTAAGTGCCAGTTGTATTGTCCACTCATGGATGTGCAGATTAGCTGATTTCCTGTTAACTGTAGCTGAATATTAATCTAAATATTCTTAATTTAATAATAACTAGTTAGTTATTAATGTCTTATGAGCTTGATTCATTCATTGCACTGGATACAAATTGGCAGCTGGGAGGTTTAACTAGTCATCTAAAGGTATCTAAAAGTGGTGAAGGAGGTGCTTCGGGGTGGAAAAATGCTGATTTCTGACTTTGTGTTGTCTTCCTAATTACTTTGTAGTTCATACATGGTCCATTTTATTTCCATTAGGGCTTTAAAACTCATGTCAACCTTGATGCTGATTGAATGGTACTGTTCAGAATACTATAATCAAGCCCAAAGACAGTCAGAATAGCTGTAGTGACAATGCACAGTTTATTTCAGGTTTCAAAATTAGACTGTCCTCATGTCTGAGAGAACATTTGGAAGAAACTATTGAAGTTAATACAAAAAATATATATAATAATAACAAAGGAGAAAACAGGTGGACAATTCCCAGCCAAAGCACGTGATAGTACTCGATAGTACCACTTACCCACTCGTTATTAATACATTTCTAGTAAGTACAGCAACAGAATTACCCAATTGGACATTGATATGAATCTAAAGTTGATGTTATGCATGTTCACACTGATATTTATTTGAAAATACCATTGTCCTCCACAGATATTCCTCAACTTCTAAAGGGAACTTGATGTTTTGTGTTATACCATGAGTTAGTTTGAGCTGTGCTGGATACAAGAAAGCCGAAAGCCCATTGTCTGTTCCTTGTTAGAATCATCTACGAGCACACAAAAAAATAAAGCACTGCAAGTCTTTTCTGTCTGCTTTAACAAGCTATTTCCTGGATGCCTTGAGGATTTGATCTCATTTGGTGTACAGCAGCATCTTCATAATGATGGTTCGAGAAGCCTAGGTGATGAACTCTCATAATCTTTTTACACCAGCCAATAAAGGGAACCATACTGGTAGAGAATCCGAGATGTAAGATGTGAAATTCACATTTTCCACACCTTTCAGACGGTTTAACAATGTGAACATCGAGTACAGAAAGGTACCAAAAACATCAAATCATTTCAAGTGTCCTCAGTGGTTCATTTGTAATGTTACAAAGCAAGAAAATACACTCAACTAAAACACACACAAACACTTTTGGTTTTTGCTCCAGTTTATATCTATGTATAAGTGGGGGCCCAGGGGTTCAGTATCTGGTGTGACCACCATTTGCAGTGCAATGCATCTCCTTTGCATAGAGTTGATCAGGTTTGAATTTGAATTTATTAAATGGGAAAGCCCCTTGGGATGAATCATCTCATTTTTGAGGGGGTCCCTAAGGTTGTATATTGTGGCCTGTAAAATGCTGTTCTACTCTTCTTCAATAACTGTGTGAAGTTACTGGATATCTGCAGGAACTGGAACATACTGTAAACCACGGGCCCTACTGCACCCAACCTGCTCTGAGCTGGGATCGAACCAGCGATTCTTTGTGTGGAAGTCGGTTGCTCTAACAAGGAGGCTAAAGACCATGGCCTCTAGCGTCTGTGGCTAGAGCACCTTTTGAGGTCAGACAAGTGAGGTTTACCTGCATACCCCATCGCTAGCTGGCCTCCATTACATATGCCCATCTAGTGCATCTGAGCATCCAAAACATGCTCAACGGGTGACATGTCCAGTGAGTATGGTGGTCATGCAAGGTCTGGGATGTTTTCAGCTCCAAGAATTGTGTACAGATTCTTGCAACATGGGGTTATGGATTTCCATAGTGCAGCAATGAGGTGAAGTTTGTAGAAGAACCATCTTTGAAGGAAAGCATCAACAGAACGCGCAAATCTTCCAAGAAGTGCTTGTTGATATGATTGACATGCGCACATTGCGTTTCATCTACGCAGGAAGTGATTGTCAGAAAGTGACATTTTTGTTCTCTTGACTATATGTGATATTCCAGTTTTCTCTTTACTATATGTGATATTCCAGTTTTGCACATAAATTAATTCATATCTTCGGACAGAAACTTTGCTAATGAGTCTCAGGATCTCGTCGCATTCTGTCCTGTACAGTGAAAACCAGGGTTCATTTGTGAAGAAGAAAACACCCTTCCAAAGCACCAGATGCTATTGAATATGAGCATTTGCCTACTCAACTCAGGTTGAGACCCTGATAAGGACAAGTGTGCAGAAATTCTTTGGCTATGCAATCCAACATGAAAATGAAATATGTAACCGCAACCAGTGATGGCACCCTTTTCTCTGGTATGGGAGTCATGTATTACATCATGGCCCAATCCCAATTCTCTCCCTTAGCCCTTCCCCTTACCCCTTGTTTTGAGCTTTCCTGTGAAGGGGTAGGGTGTCCCAATTTTTTTTGCTTGAAGGCGTAGGCCAAAGGCAGGGGTCACCAATCTCGGTCCTGGAGGGCCGGTGTCCCTGCAGGGTTTAGCTCCAACTTGCCTTAACACACCTGCCTGTGTGTTTCAAGCATACCAAGTAAGACCTTAATTAGCTTGTTCAGGTGTGTTTGATTAGGGTTGGAGCTAAAATCAGCAGGACACCGGCCCTCCAGAAACAAGTTTGGTGACCCCTGGCCTAAGGGGTAGATAGCCCTTCATATGAAGTTTTCAGGACCACATTCGAAACCAAGGGGTAAGAAAATTTCCCAGAATACACCAGCCACAACGACACGATAGTTGCACCCGGAAGTAAGGAGATCCACAAATTGGTATTTTTTTGTCATTATTATGACTTTTTATGACAAACAAGCATATGATTTAGCATATTCAAAACCGCGTTTGTGTTTTACCGTCATGCTTTAAAAAAAGCGCTAAAATAAAAGCTGCTAAATTTGGCGATCTATAATCCCTAATAATAACTCCTGTACAGCAGTCCCACAACATTCTGTCACTCGATGACACTCAAATACCCTGTCAGAAAAGTCTAGTGGCTGTGAATAAGCTTTTAAAGTGTCTGTTATAATGTTAATGTTGTTTTCTTGTGTTTACATAGATGAATATGGCCGCTGTGTAAATACACAGTATAGTTACGATCTTATTGCCACATTAGATCATTATGATAACATAATATCTGCCTTCAGTGATTTCCTGAAGATAAACACTAAAAAATAACACAACTGGAATAAGTACAGCAGTCGCCATCGTCTGATCTCATATGAAGCAAGAGATCGCGATGACATATGATGACGTGTGCAGGTGCTGTCCTAGTTCTTAGGGGTAAATCTGATGCCCTTCCCCTTCACACTCGGTTTTAAGGGCCAAGGGGAAGGGGTACAAAAATAGAATTGGGATTGGGCCCATATGTCTCAAACACAATTCCTGGAGGCTTGCAACTCTGCAGTTGTGCTCCAATTCTAATAAAACACAGCTGATCCAACAAATCAAGGTGTTCAAGACTTGGTGGTGGTTGGAGCTAAACTCTGCAGAGCTGTGGCCCTCCAGGAACTGACTTTGAGACCATTGTATTACATGAGTCTTATGACCTATGTCTTGTCTAGGCCACTCCACACTAATGATTCCTGATTATGTTATTTCTGAATGTGCATCCTCTCATGGAAAGTACATTTTATCAAATTAAATTTCTTGTCTTCAACCTTGAAAAAATAAATGGTTTCTCTCGAGTGAGAATTTCCATGTGTGACTTCAGATATTTTATGTGTAAAGTTCTTGCCACAATCTACAAGCGTGAGGCTTTTTTATAAAGTATGAAGCATCACATGGGAATTAAGGGACTGTTTATGTCTGTAACTCTGTCCACACTGTTGGCAGCTGTAAGGTTTCTCTCCGGTGTGAATCCTCATATGTTCTCTAAGGTTTTGTTTCCAAGTGAAACTCTTTCCACAGTCTTGGCAAGTGTACGGCTTCTCTCCAGTGTGAATCCTTATATGCTCATTAAGATTTTGTTTCCAAGTGAAACTCTTTCCACACTGATGGCAGATGTGAAGCTTCTCTCCCGTGTGAATCCTCATATGCTCTGTAAGGTATTGTTTCCAAGTGAAACTCTTTCCACACTGAAGGCAAGCATAGGTCATTCCTTCAGTGTGCATCCTCATATGTTTTGTAAGGTTGTGTTTCCAAGCGAAACTCTTTCCACAGTGTTGGCAAGTGTAAGGCAGTCCTTCAGTGTGAGTCCTCATGTGTTTTCTAAGGTTGTGTTTCCGAGAAAAACTCTTCCCACACTGTTGACAAGTGTGAGGCCTTTCTCCAGTGTGAACCCTCATATGTTCTGTAAAGTTTTCTTTCCGACTGAAACTCTTTCCACACTGTTGGCAATTGTAAGGCTTTTCCTCAGCGTGAGTCCGCATATGCTTTTTAAGGTTTTGTTTTAGAGTGAAACTCTTTCCACACTGCTGGCAGGTATTAGGTGCGGTCTTCTGGGCTTTTTTTTGTGATGAGGTTTTAGTCTGTTCTGAAAATTTTGCTCCAGATTTGAAATCAAAACGTCCCTCATCCTGACCCTTCTCTGCTATTTCATTGTGATCTTGACTCTCCTCTTTGAGCGGCATCAGATCTATACAAAGACAATAGGTGTAAAACTCAAAGTAACTTAGAATATTTCATTAAAATAATACTAGATTGTTTAAAAAAAAAATCCCATGTACTGTACTATGCTGTGGGTAATACTTTCTATGAATCCTGTATGCATAATTTGCTATGTTGTGGTCCTCCTCAAACAAGCACTTAGCAGTAAGAGTGCTGATAAAGCTCTCAAGAATGTGGCTTTTGGACAGTGCTCCCTAGTATCCATTTAGCAAATCTCAGATGCCTTCCTAACAAAATGGATTAACTTCATAATCACACCAACAAAAACTTTTTAAAGTCTGCATATTTCTCATATGTTGGAGCATAGAATCACTATGAACCCACCATTACCACAAGAATGCAAATCCGTGCACAGGCACAGCCTTTGCTTCATTGTCGGCCTCATTATACTGTATATATGTGATTTATTTTGGATATTGCACCGTGAAAATGAAACAAATCTAACAAATATTCTTCAGGCGAAGAAAAACTGAGGGGAAAAATGACGACGAGAAGAGACAAGCATATTTTTAGCATCGCTTTTAAGTGCTAATGATGATGTTAAAGACATAATCTCGTAGCACATTCATCAAAAATAGGCAATTACAGATTAATAAAGGTCGTCTACTTATGAGACATTTTATTTTTTCCTGGTTTTACAGACACGGTTTTTAAACTCAGTCTAAAACGCATTTTACTGAAATGCAATAGTACTGAAGTGTCTTTCACTGATATATTTTGCACGCTGGTAATATTTTTACAGAGACATGTCTATTAAAGTTATGTTACTGAAGGGAATAATAAAGTTTGTGTTTAGTTATCAACATTAACCCAGTATTTGTTGCTTCCCTTTTTCAGTTTTTTATATTTATATATTTGCATACTTTATATTTTCGATTTTATTATTTATGGATCAATCTTTTCATTCATGTTAATTGTTTTGTAGTGCATTTTCATTTTCAGTAATTTCATTTTCATTTATTGTTCAGTGTCGTTTTATTGCTTTTGGAAATTTTATAAAAAAAAAAAAAAAACTTAACCTAGAATCTTTTATAGTATCTTCATTCTGTTTGCTTAATTGATGTAATATGTTTTTAACGCTCCAGAAGGACGCAAAGTAGGAATCACTGGTCCCTTTATTAAAGATAGTTTAATTCTTAATTCTTGAAGCTGGTAGATGACAAATACAGTGCTGTTTTAAAATGTACAAGTCATTCAGAGAGTTAAGTAGAAGAAATCAGGCTCTACTTTTCTGTTTCATCGATTGTATTTAATACCTGGGAAATAGAGGCCACATGAATGGCTTGTGAGCATAATTAAGTGCACACAGCATGCCATATCATCTGATAATTGTAGGAAACAATTCCAAAAGGCAACTGACTGTGTAAAGCCACATAAAGCAACACAAAAATACGATGTATACGCAAAGATCAGCAGCTAATCAGCAGGAATCTGCTGAGGTGAATTTACGGCAACCAGCGAGACCTAGCTGTCGCTCAAGTGGCCACACCCTTAATTATGCAGACTTAATATAAAGGAAATGGATGAGTTATAAAACAATTCACCCCCTCACAGCTGTAATGAAGGATAATATTAGCTATATGAACCATAATCTTTCTTTGTACCAGGCTGTAAACACCTTTTTTCTGCTGTAAAATCTGCCATTTTAGCAGTGGGGTCAATAGAAATCTGCTCTATTATGGAGCCAGGACTATCAGAATTTTAATGAATTGTAGTTTCAGTTACTTCCATATCAGCTTCACGAGGGAGAGCGGGAGGTTGCCGCTTGGCCAAAACAAATGAGCTTGAATTACTTTTTTAAACTCAGTTAAAATTAATGCATTACTTTATTAGCTACTTGAAAAGTGTAAAACATGAACCCAAAACTGTTGTTCTGTATAAACTCAGCTATTTTAAAGAGAAAAAAGGTACTAAAGTGGATAAAATTTGAATATAAACACAAATTACAAAGCATCATCAGTACTCAGTTCTGACTGCTCAATTTGACTCTTATCAGTAAATGTTTATAAGTTGAATAATAACCTAAACAGAGTTTAATCAAACAAGTTGTCAATTTGTGCTCCTCAGCTGACGTTAAATAAGATTCATCAGCACGTCAGATAACAGCACTTTAATGAGGACACTTGAGAAATCTCGATTAGTGTAGAGCTGCAGATCTGAATGAGGATCAAATGTGGAGCTTTGAGGATGAAAACCAACCTGTTTGTTCCTCAGGATCTTCATGTTTGACTCTGAAAGCTTCTTCAGTCTCTTCATGTTTGACTGTGAATGTTTCTTCAATCTTTATGTCTTCACTCTCCTCTTTAATAAACGCCATCTTTATAACAGTCTGTCACGTGGAGCTCAGTCGCTTCAGCAGTTCTTCTGTGTTTGTCCTGTTTAAGATCAGAATAATGAACAGAAAGACACAAATCCAGTCTCCATCAGCTCTCTAGTTCAGTAGTCAGCGCACTAGTGAGGGAGTCAGAGTGAGAGTTCATGGCCTTTATTGATCAGACAATATCAATCAAGCATTAATAAGCTATCATACACACAGATTATACAGATGCATCATATTTAGTTATGATGACTTGTATTTTATCATTTGTTTGCTTCATTTAAAAGATCAGGAAGTGTACATCTGCATCATTTTTACCATAAATTATTATACAAATACAGTTATTGTATTTTAAATGCTTGGCTGCAAACATTATAAGTGGCACTAGAACAGTCCATTACATGTGGCTAAATAATAAATGTACGAATAATAATCATATAGTATAAATAACAAATCCTGTGTGATTATAATAGTACTGTTCCTCCTCGTTTAATAACAAAATGTGATTACGTAATGGAGAATAAAATGCAGATCAAGGGGGAGAAAGAGATAATAAAGTTCATACAGTATTTATGCAAGTGTAACATTTACAATTCTCGTGCTCATAAAAGTCTCATAGTAAACAACTGAAGCGCGTGCCCGCGGTCGGGAGTGCGGTTTGTCCAGGAGTCGGATCTCAGTATTAAACTGCGGTGATTCAGAAGAGTCAAATAAGTGAATCATGTTCAGCAGCATTAGATTCAGTTGACTCGCATCACTACTCGCTATAAACTGAATTAGTGTTGATAATAAACTGACTCACAATATAAAATGACGCAACTTTTCAGTTTCACATGTGTGGAGTAAAAAATAATGTTAATAAGTGTTACATAACGCATTATAATATCACACCGAATAATTAATAATGCACGTTATTGATAGTTTAAAGTCTACACAACTGTCTAAACTACCTGCATCACTTTAAACACTTAAAATGACTAAAAACACCAACCTTTCTTCAGTTCAACAAACACAGGAGCAGGCGCGCGGTGCAGTCTTAAAACGTCACAAATGTATACCAAAATAAAAGTCCCGTTCCTATAAACTGTAGGCATATAGTTAGCCATATAACAAGTAGGCTACTTTAATAATAATAATAATAATTTCAATGCTTGGGTTTTGGTTTAAATATACTTTAATGTTTATATTAATCATTAATACACATCTTAAGTTAAATTAGTGTTCAAATGTTAAAATACATT
The DNA here is from genome assembly GCA_903798205.1 of Danio tinwini. Lineage (NCBI taxonomy): Eukaryota > Metazoa > Chordata > Actinopteri > Cypriniformes > Danionidae > Danio > Danio tinwini. The sequence goes on along the minus strand of CAIGQZ010001199.1, from coordinate 955,791 downwards.
TTATTGACTTGTGATTCATCTTTATGGTATTTTTAGTGTGACTCTACTACATTATTCAGGTTAATTTGAATAAACTTATAAAATGTATGTGTGTAATGTAATGTGTATTATAGCGAATTTATCATCTATGGCCATACACACAATGTGCTTCACAATCATGAGGAGGGTTCTTTCCACACCACCACCAGTGAGTGCAGAAAGCTTATTTCTATGATATTCATTTATTTGCATTAAAAATTTTATTTGACTTACAAAACTGTGGCTGCGTCCGAAACCACCTACTACTCAGTAGGTATTGCATTTGAATGTAAACGTACTACTCGGCCATTAGAAAAGTACGTTCTATACAGTATGAATGGAATTCAGACGTATTACATCTGCCATTGTGTCATGGTCACGTGACCTACCTGCATCAGTTGCGTCGATTCACTCCCATTCATGAATTCTCTCACGGAGCATCATGGGATAGCGCAGCGTGCATGGGATGCGCACTTCAGAATCTCGATGGAAGTCCTCCGGGTACTTCTCGCATACTGATTTTCGAATTCTATGAATTCTGACATACTACTCGGCTCGCATACTGATTTTATCGTACTGTATAGTATGGAAGTATGCAGTTTTGGACGCAGCCATGGTCTATTTGCATACATTCCACTATAATGTAACATAACATGGAAAAATGGATGTAATACTGAGTATCTAGTCACTAACACTACACAGCAGAGTTTTGAGGTTTTCTGACTCACACAATTGGCAGTAATCTCACGCCAAAAATCAACTTTCTCACGCATGCCCCCCACCCGCTTATCACTTATTATCTGCTTACGATCACCTTCCATCACCACCCCCCTTCACTTCTTACCTGCTTACTATAGCCACAACACCCCTCACCCCAAGCCTAGGTGTCTTTGACATGGCACAGACTGAGCGGCAACAGGGGGATGGAGATTGTGATTGCCAAAGTCATAACTTTGCTCCACTGGGGATTTTCCTGGAGAAGTAAGCTCAAGGGTGAAGGAGCAGAGGAACACAGTAACAGCATGGCCCCTAACCTGTTGGTGGAAGCATCATAGAGAGGCCGTGCTGAACTTCACCTTGAGCTGGTGTAGTTCTTTGTTCAAGGAAGAGTCTTCATCTTTCCCTTGAGGAGTGAAGTAAGTAAAGAGGTAATATACTAAAGCTGTGGATGGATAGGCAAAAGCCCAGAAAGCATTGTAGTTACATAACAGTTGGGGAAGGTGGGGGGATTGGGGCTACTTCCAGGGCCCTACACTTGCGTAGTCCACATTAAGAGCAGATCAGTACTTGCCTCAGTGCTTCGCTGGGCTTCATTTCCCTATCCATTGTGAATCTGGCTCATACATCATCATTCAGTGCACAGTGAGGATCATTAACTAATATTGAAAAGGAGAAACTGTTAAATTCATAATTTCTTTTTGTTTATTTAAATTTAATTTTGGACATTCAAATCAAAAGATTCAAACAGCTGATCCGATTGAATTTTGATTAAAACTGACTTAGATTCACAGCGAACACTTGATTGACTTATTTGTCCACTAAATAAAACAGTTAATATAAAGCCATATTTAGCAATTCTGTTATATTACGTGGCCAACATGAATGATATAAAAACAGTATTTAATTTCCATTAACTTATTAAGCACACAACACACCAACATGGATCTTAAAAATTAACTACAAAATTAGACATGACCCCACCAGTATCCACTGACTATTGAAATGTCCCCACCAATTATTTAATTCACTTAAAAAAATGCCGCTGTCAACATTCACCTAGACATGCAGAAAGGGCTAAATCATAAGGAGCTGTTTTCAAAGTAAAGTCTAAGCCATATAAACTCAAGTTCTCTACTGAATGAGTCCATCATAATAATGGTAGCATTAGTGTTTTTTTCTGATTTGACGTAAAGTCATTATAGCAGGCTGATAAAGTCTGTGAATAATATGGTCTGAAAACTAACTGCAGCTCAATGTTAAAGTATAAACATGATCCCTGTCAGTTCTCCAAATCTCTCAGAGGAGCAAGTCGAATTTCAGTTCAGGGAGATTTATAGGTCCTCAGACTCCCCACCACTGTCAAGAGCAAACCTACAACCTTGGAAATCCTGGCACAGCTGGTCGGTTGGTGACACGATTCGGATGATGTAGTTGGACTTGTTTGCTAGGGGATACAGATGCTGGAGGAAGATGTTGTTGGCTGTGAATCCCTCCTGAGGCCTAGGCTCTTGGCAGAATTATGAAGCTTTTGACAGATTGTGAGAGTTCTGATGGATTGACCCGATTGTTTTGTTGATGAGGGAGTTGCACAAGCAGATGGGACGGTTGCGGGGTGCTCCGTGAGACTGCTTGAGGTAAAATCAAGTTTTCGTAGATTCTGGCAAGATTGTAGGCTTCTGGTAAAGTGATTTAATGGCCAAGGACATGGAAAGGGGCAGGACCAAACAGTTCGCTAAGAGTTCTCATAAACCTATTTGAAGGGGTCTATAAGTCAGAGAAAGCATCACCTGATGGTTTCTTTGATAACTAACTTATTGTTGGGATGCATTTAATGGCAAGCTGTCTGCATCCTCTTCTCTTATGAGAGTCATTTCAGTGATTCCTCTCTATGAATCTCCACACTAATGAAATCTGATTTGGTTATATCTAATTGTGAATCCTCTCATGAAAATTAAGATGAACTTTTTGTCAGAAACTTCTTCAACACTGAAAAACATATAAACAGTGTCTCTCCAGTGTCATCCAACATCATGTGCGACTTCAGACATTTCTTGCTTGTAGAGCTCTTGCCATACAACACACAGGTGTCAGGCTTTTATCCAGTATGAAGCCTCACATGGGCATAAAGGGAGTTTTTATATGCAAAGCTCATTCCACACTGTTGACATGTATGAGGCTTTCCTCTGGTGTGAACTCTTTTGTGTCTTTTAAGATTCGATTTTGAGGAGAAACTCTTCCCACACTGTTGGCAAGTGTACGGCTTTTCTCCGGTGTGAATACTCATATGTTCAGTAAGGTTTTGTTTCCGTGTGAAACTCTTTCCACACTGTAGGCAGGTATGTCGCCTTTCTCCAGTGTGAATCCTCATGTGTTCTGTAAGGTACTGTTTCCAAATGAAACTCTTTCCACACTCTAGGCAGGTATGTCGCCTTTCTCCAGTGTGAATCCTCATGTGTTCTGTAAGGTACTGTTTCCAAGCGAAACTCTTTCCACAATGTTGGCAATTGTAAGGATTTTCTCCAGTGTGAATCCTCATATGGGTTCTAAGGTTTTGTTTCCAAGTGAAACTCTTTCCACACTGTAGGCAGGCATGGGGCTTTTCTCCAGTGTGAATTCTCTTATGGTCTGTAAGGTGTTGTTTTCGTTTGAAACTCTTTCCACATTGTTGGCAGGTATGGGGCTTTCCTCCAGTGTGAATCCTTATATGGTCAGTAAGGTGATGTTTCCAAGTGAAACTCTTTCCACAATGTTGGCAAGTGTAAATGTTTTCTCCATTGTGAACCCTCATATGTTCTGTTAAGTTTTGTCTCCGATAGAAACTTTTTCCACACTGTTGGCAAGTGTAAGGCTTTTCTCCAGTGTGAATCCTCATGTGTTCTGTAAGTTTGCTTCGCCAAGTGAAAGTCTTTCCACACTGTTGACAAGTGTAAGGCTTTTCTCCAGAGTGAATCTTAATATGTCCTCTAAGATTTTGTTTGTGAGCGAAACTCTTTCCACACTGGTGGCAGGTATTAGATTCGGCTGTTGTTTGTGAAGAGGTTTTTGTCTCTTCTGATTTTTCTCCAGAACTGAAATCCAGACATTTCTCATGTTGATTCTTCTCTTTTATTTCATTCTGATCTTGACTCTCCTCTTTGAGTGGCATCAGGTTTTCTTTGGAAATAAAATGACAAATAAAACCCCATAGGTGTTAAAATTTATAGTAACCATTTACAATTAAAACAATACTATACATTTACTCCTTTTATGACCTGTACAATTTTTAGGTATACGATTCCAACAAAGAAATTCTTAGCATTTGACATGATGTGCTGTCATTCTTTTAAGTATTTTCATTCATCATTCCTTCGGATTAGTCCCTTATTTATCGGGGGTCACCCCAACGAATGCCCTTCCAGCTGCAACCCAGTACTGAGAAACACCCATACACTCACACATTCACTCACACTATGGCCAATTTTTGTTTACCCAATTCACCTATAGCGCATGTCTTTGGACTGTGGGGAAACCAGAGCACCTAGAGGAAACCCATGCCAACAAAGAGAGAACATTAATCTGCTTTACAAATGAAGCTATTTGTTATATTTCCCAGCATTTGGGTCCTTTGCCCAGGTCCTGACAGGTAACCAAGCCAAGATGGTCTCAGCAGGAGAGTCATATATTTGTTGACAGTTGAGTTGTAGGATGCCGTGCTGGAAAGGCACATTGAGCATCTAGCTGTGGCCAAACATTGTGAAAGGCCTGGTGGCCCAGGTTTTACACCTCACGGCTCAGCTTCATTCTCTGCCAGGAATGGGTGTTCCTGCCCCACCCCAGAGGAGTGATGGTGATATTCGGGTGATCTCACTCAATTCACTCAATGTCAACAATTTTTTACTCAATGCAAAGTTGTGTTCTCTCTTGATCATATGCTGACGATCATGACAAGATCTCTTCTGTCATCTCCCTGCTGGTGGGCAGAGCACAGGAGTGAGAAATAGCCACTGTGTGTATGGTCGGGAGGCCTCTCAACTGTTGGCCACTATGCATCAAGGGCATGCTCTGTAGTGGACGATATTATTGAGTTGTGCACCCTTCTTGCCACAAGTGAGTAGAATGAGGTGACCATCACCTGGTTTTTAGAGGGCTTGCACTCAAACTTTTGAGTATAGGCTGTGCGACTGGAGCTTTGACACACACTCTGCTCATCTATTAACACCCCTATCTTCCTGCTAGATGTTCGCAACTGTGCTAAGATTGTCTAGTGTGGGGTCTAGTGAGTATTACCACTTCTGGCAATTATCAAGAAACCATTTTGTTCTTTGTTTTAAAGTCCCCTACTGTCTGTTATTTTGGGCCATCTTTAGCTGGTTAAGCATAACTATCGTGTTGACTGGATTGGTCAATGTCCCTGCTTTATTCCCAGCCTTGATCAACAACATTCTGAAACCATTTGGACACTATTCTGATTTTCTTGCCAGATCTCCAGTCCGACACGCAGCATCTTCTTCAGCTCCTTCAGGAGAATCAGCTGTTTGTCAAGGCTGAGAAGTGCACATTTCATGTGTGTCTGGCGTTTTTCCTCAGTTTAATTACTTTATGTAGAGGGGATTGACCAAAGTCAAAGACATATCTTCATGGCCCCTTCAATATTTACCAAACTTTAACCAATGCTTTATTTCTAAGTTTAGCAGCTCTGCTTATGGCCCTGACTTCTGTTAAGTCCTGTTTCATCAGGTCCAACTCTATGGCAGTGTTATTTGACCTTGTCTGCGTATCCAGATTTTTTGCGATTAACGTAAATGACTGCGCTCTCATGTTAAAATAAAGCACTCGCGACAATTGCAAAAATTATTAAATGCACAGGACCTGCGTTCCCGCGCCGACATTCACACTGTAATTTAGAAGAGTGACAGGTCAGAGGCGAGTCAAACTCGCAGTCGGAGAGAAAAGATCGGAATGGCAGGAAGAATGTCCGCGTTTTTTTTACTCTTGTTAATAACTTAGTCATCTCCATGGTGAAACACATCCGAAACCCATTATTCCAATTAAACACTTTTTTATATTTGTTTTTATTTTTCAGTCTTTGCAACACAGAAAGGCCTTTGTCCCGCCCTTACATTTCACGTTAAACTAGACCAGGTCGACTCTGATTGGTGACTTTTCATATCTGTCAAATCACCGCTTCAGAATCACGGCAGTTTGTGCGGGTATTTATTCATTAAACAGTCACAAAAGTTCAGAAACATTTGTATTTTTCCGGCTTGACAATTTAATACAAAATCTCCTTGTTAATTTAAGCATTTTTAAACAAAACAAGCCAATTTAAAAGCCAAATTCAAGCACTTTAAGCACCTTGTGCTAACCCTGTAGTTTATATTCCCTTTTGAGCTAATTTTACAGTTGATTTCCCTACACCATCCTCACACTTACTACTCACACTGTTTAGG
>CAIGQZ010001199.1:870284-882153 GCA_903798205.1 Danio tinwini | reverse complement strand
AGTGAGGGAGTCAGAGTGAGAGTTCATGGCCTTTATTGATCAGACAAAATCAAACACAACTTAAACATAAAAGAGCCTTAAATTAAATAATACACATGAATAATTTAGTTATGATGAGAATAAAATGCCGGGTCAACTCAAAGAAAGAGATAATAAAGTTCATTCTGTATTTTTGCAAGTGTAAAATGACCAATTATTGGTGCTAACTGTGGAAAAGTGATTTATAAAAGTCTCATGATAAACAGATGAAGCGCGTGCCCGCGATCGGGAGTGCGGTGTGTCCAAGAATCGGATTTCAGTATTAAACTGAGGCGATTCAACACGAATCATGTTCAGCAGCATTAGATTCAGCTGACTCGCATCACTACTCGCTATAAACTGAGCTAGTGTTGATAATAAACTGATTCACAATATATGAGACGCAACTCTTCGGTTTCTCGTTTGTTTTACACACGTCGGATACGACATAATATCACACTTAATATTTAATTGATTAGTATTACTTAAATTTATGTATATACAAATTTCTAAACAATATGCACCAATCTTAACAACTAAAATGATTAAAAAGTACAAACCTTTCAGCACAAGAAATGCAGGAGCGCGGCGCAGCCTCATGACGTCACACACGCAAATCAAAACAAAAGACCCAGTCACATGATAAAATTGCTGATATTTATCTAAAAATTATGTACATTTCACATACATAAATAAAAGTTTGCCAAAAGCAAACCTCTCTTCTTGGTGCTAGAAAAAGAGATTCAAATGTATATAAAAGGAAAATTAGAGAAGCTATTAAAACATATATATGCTCCTCCTTTAACATTTTACATAAACATGTTTGTGTATTTGCATTTCCTGTAGTAAAAGTGCATTTATTAACTCTTGTTAATAACTAAAATGGGGGAAATTTGTGTAATATACATGAATATAATTTATACGTAATATAAATGAGTTGTATTCATTTGATAATTATGTTAATTTGTTTTTCCCACATTTATTCCATTCTTGTTAAGATATGTAAAGTGATTTTGTTTTATAAGAAAACTGTACTGCGGTTCTTGTTAATAAAAAAAAGAAAAAGATATTAATTCAAAGGCAAGAGCTTAAATAATAATATAAATAATAATAATACCTGAGTTTTTATAGAACATATAGTTTAATAATATGTCTTTATTATAGTTATTGGTATTTAAAATGCTAACAGAGACACTTGGTATAGAGGAAACAGATAAATGAGTTCTCTCTACGGCTCTTCTTTATGGTTAATGTGACTTTACTAGTGTTCAGGTTGATTTTAATGGAATGACTAAAATGTTAAAAGTTAATATATTTTGTTTATGTAGAAAAAAGTCTATAATAGTAAGTCAGACTCATAACACACAGACTAATAATAACATTATTATTATTAATTTAAAATAATCATCATCACCTTCATCGTCAAAACAAAAAAAAAAAAACATGGGACTGACCCCAATATTTATTATTATTATTATTAAATGAAATAATAATATTATTACATAATTGTCATAACATTATTATCATTATTAATAAAATAATAATAAAAAACGAAATAATAATAATAACATATTTGTAACAATAGTAAATAATAATAATCATAATATAAAATAATAATCATTACCATCATCATCAACCTTAAAAAAACAAAACATGGGACTGACCCCAATATTTATTAATATTAAATGAAACAATAATAATATAAAATAATAATATTCTTTTTTTTTTTAACTTTTCAGCTTAGTCCCTTTAATAATCAGGGTCGCCACAGCGGAATTAACCACCAACTTATCCAGCATATGTTTTACGCAGCGGATGCTCTTCCAGCCGCAACTTAACACTGGGAAATACCCATACACACTCTTTTACACACACTCATGCACTATGCCCAATTTAGTTGATCAATTCCCCTATAGCGCATGTGTTTGAACTGTGGGGGAAACCGGAGCACCCTGAGGAAACCCACGCCAACACTGGGAGAATATGCAAACTCAACACAGAAACACACACTGACCCAGCCGGGACTCAAACAAGTGACCTTCTTGCTATGAGGCGATCGTGCTACCCACTGTGACGCCCTAATAATAGTCATTATTATTATTATTAATAATAAATGAAAATGACGTTTTTATTTAGTTTTGATTTATTTGTTTCTATCATCTTTGCGGTCACAAATTTCTCTTCTTCACTTGTCTATATATGAGGCTTATGTGCGAGGGCGCTGTATGAACTGTATGATCACCTGACATCACAACCTAAATCTAACCTAATATTAACGTCTTATGCATGTCTGCCGGACGATAACTAAACGCACTACAGAATGTTACGTTTACACACGTCCACATATTGTAAATGCATCAGCTTTTTACAACGTACTACTCACTACTCTTGAGTACTTTTAAAAGGGCTACTTTTTACACATACTTTGAGTAATATTTACATCAGATACTTTTACTCACACTACATTTTTAGGTAAGTAATGGTACTTTTACTTAAGTATGATTTTTTTGTACTCTTTCCACCTACAATACAGATACATTTCTTAATAAATAGCCTACTATAGATTAAAACCATTAACGTATGCTATACATTTTTGTTTTCACAAGCTTTGGAATCATAACGTAAATTCCTCTTTTAAATAACAGGTCACCTATAGCTTTCGTCATGAGCCACGGCTGCGTTCAAAATGGCATTAATGTATTCAAAGTGCACTGCGAAGGGAGCGCAGTTGTCAATGTGAAGACCGCTAAAACTGAACTGTAAAAAATACTTTGAAAGCAAATTACACCTAAGAGAGATGACTTTAATATTTTTTAATCATTCCAAGTTTAAATGTTGGAACGTTCTAAATGAATAGGGCATAGGGGGGATAACCGGGAATAGAACACAACCAGGACCTCTGCTTTGAACTACAGCTCCGAAGGTGTAGTTACAAGCGTACAAGCTTGCCTTGCAGTTTGCGAATGTGCGTTGGAACGATGGATTTGGGAAACGCCCAATCAACAAACTATGTTTGTAACAACAAAACTTGCGACCTTAGTTGCCTAACGTTAGTTTTCGGAAACGCACCCCATGTCCATTACACGTCCAGCAATAAGAATATATAACTATAGCAACAGCTGAGACAGTGAATTATTAAACACATAACCACACAAACATTAATCTTAGTTTATTAAGCTACTCTAACGCAGCGATCTACGTAAAACATAAACACTTATACGTAGTTTTTAGTATTAGAGTAATGAGCATGACAATCTCCATGTGTGACATTAGACATTTCATGCATGTAACACTCTTACCACACAGTCCACAGGTGTAAAGCTTTATCTACCTGTGACTCTTCACATTGGAATCAAAATAATGTTTATATCTGAAACTCTGTCCACACTGTTGGCAGGTGTAAGGTTTGTCTCTCCAGTGTGAACTCTCTTGTGTCGTTTAAGGTATGCTTTAGTAGCGAAACTCTTTCCACACTGTTGGCAAGTGTAAGGCTTTTCTCCAGTGTGAGTCCTCATATGTTCTGTAAGGATTTGTTTCCGAGTGAAACTCTTTCCACACTGATGGCAGGTGTGAGCCTTTCCTTCAGCGTGAATCTTCATATGGTCGACAAGGTTTTGTTTCCGAGTGAAACTCTTTTCACACTGATTGCAGGTGTGAGCTTTTCCTCCAGTGTGAATGCTCATATGTCCTGTGAGGTTTTGCTTCCAAGTGAAATTCTGTCCACAGTGTTGGCAGGTGTAAGGCTTTTCTCCAGTGTGAACCCTCATATGTCCTGTAAGGTTTTGTTGGCGAGTAAAACACTTTCCACACCATTCACACGTGTAAGGCTTTTCTCCAGTGTGAACACCCATGTGTTTTGTAAGGTTTTGATTTCGAGTGAAACTCTTTCCACACTGGTGGCAAGTGTAAGGCTTTTCTTCAGTATGAGTCCTCATATGGATTTTAAGGTTTTGTTTCCAGGTAAAGCTCTTACCACATTGTTGGCAAGTGTAAGGCTTTTCTCCATTGTGAATTGTCATATGTTCTATAAGGTACTGTTTACGGGTGAAACTCCTTCCACACTGATGGCAAGTATTAGATTTGGCCTTCCGCGCTGTTTTTTCTGAAGAGGTTTTTGTCTGTTCTGAATCTTCTTCAGGTGTGAAGTCACAATATTCCCCATACTGATCATTCTCTTCCATTTCATTCTGATCTCGACTCTCTTCTTTTGGTGGTATCAGGTCTTCTGTAGAGCATAAAATGCATAAATACATATATATACACATATAAAATCAGGTAATTTCATCATCAGGTAAATTTGTTAAATAATGATGTGATCTGAAATAGGTGTTGTCAACAGGGGATTGTGATTATGATTTGGTATAAAAGCAGCATCCAAGAAAGGTCTATTTCTTTAAGGAGTGAAGATGGCTCGAGGATCGCCAGTTTGCCAACAAATATGTGAGAAAATCATTCATTCATTTTCTTCTCCTTATCCAGGGCCGCGTTGCAGGGGCAGTAGTTTCAGGAGAGAACCCCAAACTTCCCTCTCTCCAGACACTTCATTCAGGTCCTCTGGGGATCCAGAGACCTCACCTATCTATAACACTCCATTCACATGGGGCGTCAGTGTCAACACTTCATATTCACTTTGAATGGGTGACTTCAAGCGTTGCTGAACTGTGGGTCCGTCAGCGCTGCTTCAGTGGCGTTGCTTGCTTCAGAAGTTGGGAATTTCTCAACTTATTAAGCGCCAATGGAAGCGTCAGCCAAACACATCGTTTTATGCAAATTACCCAGCTCAGACAGTAGCTGACTGCGGACTTGTTTTATTGGCTGGCGCTGCTATGATGAGCCCCAACTTCAGACATGCCATCCGTCAAGCGTTGACACTTAAGCCCCGTGTGAATTGGGCATAAGGTTGTACCCTGCCACCCTGCGAAGGAAACTAATTTTGGCTGCTTGTATCCGAGATCTTGTCCTTTTGGTCATGACCCTAATCTCATGACCATAGGTGAGAGTAGGAAAGTAGATTGACCAGTAAATTGCCTTTTGGCTCTGCTTCTTCTTTAACAAAACCGACTGGTACATCAACTACATTACTGCTGCCACCACACCCATACATCTGTCAATCTCACGTTCCATGCTTCCCTTTGTTCCCACTCCTGAATAAAATCCCAAGAACTTTCCTCCAACCTGGAGATGGCAAGCTAGTTTGTTGGCAGCAAACCACCGAAGTGCATGCTGAAGGTCCATGTCAGATGAAGCCAACAGAACATCATCTGCAAATAACAGAGATGAAATGATGTGGTCTGAATCAGACCCCATGGCTGCACAGAACAAGCAACAAAAGGCAGCCCTGCCAGAGTCCGACATGCACTGAAAACAAGTCTGACTTATTGCGGGCAATGTAAGCCAAACTCCTGCTCTGTTCATACAGGGACAAGACAGCCCTTAACAGAGAGCCTCTTGCCTCATACTCCCAGAGCACCCCCCACAGAATGACAGAAATAGACTTTTCCAGGTAGGCTGAGGAGTGGGATCCCCCTATAGTTGGAACACATGCTCCAGTCCTCCTTCCTAAAAATGGGAACCACCACCCCAGTTGCCCAGTCCAGAGGTACTGTCCCTCACTTTAATACGACATTGTAGAGATGTGTCAGCCAAGACAGCCCCACAATATCTAGAAACTTGAGATACACAGGTGGTATCTTATCCACTCCCGCTGCTTTGCCACTGCCAAGCTTGCAAACTACCTCAGCTTGGGTGATGAGTCCATCCCTGCATCCCAGTCTTTCATTGAGGAAGCAGAGACATGACAGTAGGGTTGAGGAGATACTCAAAATATTCCTTTCACCATCCAACAACATCCCCAGTCAAGGTCAACAGCTCCCCACTTCCATTGAAAACAGTGTCGGTGTGGAACTGCTTCCCCCTTCTAAGGAGCTAGACGTCTCTGGCAAATTTTTACCAGGAGTGAGTTTTTGCTTCCACAACCATCCGGGCTGCAGCACACTTGGCCTGTCAGTACCCATCAGCTGCCTCGGGAGTCCTACAAGCCAACCAAGCCCTGTAGGACTTCTTTAGTTTGAGAAAAATATTGAAATGTTTAAAAACAGTGTTTCTCAAAGAAAGAAAGGACAACATTTAGATATTTCACCTTCAATAGTGCATAACATAATTAAAAGGTTCAAAGAATATGGTGGAATTTCAGTGTGTAAAGGATAAGGGCGCAAGCCTAAGCTGAAAAAAAAAAAGTAATCTTCAATCCCTTCGGACCGGCACTGCATCAAGAATCCTCATTCATCTATAAGCCATATCACCACATGGGCTCAGACTACCATGCCAAACTTTTTGTCAAGCACCACAATATGTAGTTACACCCACAAATGCCAGATAAAACTGTACTGTGCCAAAAGGAAGCCGTATGTTAACAGTGTCCAGAAGTGCCTTCTCTGGGCTCAGAGGCATCTGGGATGGACCATCACACAATGGAAACATGTACTGTGGTCAGATAAATCTCTGATATTTTTTGGGAGAAATGGACACTGTGTGCTCTGGACTAAAGAAGAAAAGGAAAATCCAGACTGTTGCAGCAAAGTCCAAAAGCCAGGATCTGTCATGGTATGGGGTTGTGTCAGTGCCCTTGGCAAAGGTAAGTTGCACTTCTGCGATGACACTATTAATGCTGAACAGTACAGAGAGATTTTAGAGCACAATATGCTGCCTTCTTTTCCAGGGACGCCTGTGCATATTTCAACAAGACGATGCAAAACCACATTCTGCACACATTACAAAGTTCTGGCTGCAGAGGAAAATGATAAAGGTACTTGACTGGCCTGCCTGCAGTCCCGACCTGTCTTCAATAGGGAATGTGCGGCACATTTTAAAGTGCAAAATACGACAATGAAGACCCTGTACTGTTTGTAGAATGTTTGTTGTGAAAAGGAATGGCAACATTACAAAGTGGTAAAGGCTTTACTGTGCCAACCTTTTTTGAAATGTGTTGCAAGAAACAAAACTAAAATACGTGTTCATTTAAAAAAAATAAAAATACTATAAAAATCATGAGAAACACATTAAAAGTCAAAGTAAATTTAAAAAATCACTACTTTTTTATTTGCATTTCCATACTGTCCCAAATTTTCCCTGACACACACACACAGAAGTTGGACAATAAAACTGAAATGCCTGCTTCTAGACCACAATAATTCATTAGTATGGTGTAGGACAGGGGGGACAAAACTCACTCCCGGAAAAACACAGTTTTTCTTAATCATCTTCGTAATAAAGCAATTTATGCACTGATTCTCTGTGAATTTCATGATAAATGGCCCCTAAGTAACCTCAAGGAGGAAACACCCACTAGCGACTTCAATCGCCACCTGAGCGACAGGCAGCTACAAGGCCGCTACTAGTGGGAATAAGGCATAACTTCTGTCCCTGTTTCTTAGCTGGATGTGGGGTAAATGTGACTTCAATTTTCATGGATTCATGCCAGCTGTCATGCAATCATTGCCAATTAACCCCAGCTGTGCGTTTTTGTTCTCACTCTCTGATTGGCTGACAACAATTCTTACAAGCTGAATCCAGTCAACACGATCCGACATTAACCTGACGAGAGATGACGTGTGGAACAAACCAAACAGCCTAGCTGACCAGCGGCTTGTTGTGTCCCAGCACTTACTCTTATCGGTCAATCTAATTTAAAAGTTGAATAGTCACTTAATGTTTAATCAAAAAAATTGGTGATTTTGTCAGATAACAGCACTTTAATGAGGACACTTGAGAAATCTCGATTAGTGTAGAGCTGCAGATCTGAATGAGGATCAAATGTGGAGCTTTGAGGATGAAAACCAACCTGTTTGTTCCTCAGGATCTTCATGTTTGACTCTGAAAGCTTCTTCAGTCTCTTCATGTTTGACTGTGAATGTTTCTTCAATCTTTATGTCTTCACTCTCCTCTTTAATAAACGCCATCTTCAGTCTGTCACGTGGAGCTCAGTCGCTTCAGCAGTTTTATCCTGTTTAAGAACAAAGTTAACAGAAAGAGTGTTTTGCATCCACCATGGCAAAATAATTATACAAACACAACAGTTATTGTGTTTTTAAATGCTTTGCTAAAAGCAGAGTGACACAATATAGCACAGTCCACTAGACAGAGATGTCGAATAAATGCAAAAGTATGTCTATTAATAAATCCTGATTGAACAATAAATAGTGTGATGATTAAGGGCTGTGCGATTAATAAGGTTGGGTACCGAAACCCAGGGATATTTTAGCACCGGTAGCTTTGTAACCAGTATGTACTGGACCTAATCGGCATATGAATTTCTGTGCCACTAGTGCTGCGACAAGAACGTACACTGCATAAAATGCTTTTCTTACTTAGATTTTTTGTCTTGTTTATAGTTAAATTATCTAAAAATTCTTAAAAATCAAGAAGAATTTTCTAGACAAGCAAAAAATATTGTCTTGTTTTAAGAAATAATATGCCAAAATTAGGTGAGTTTTTCCTTAAAACAAGCAAAATGATCTTATGTCAAAAGGAATAACGAGTATTTTTGCTTTGCTTTGCAAAGGGTGACCAAAAAATGGTACGGTACGGTTCGATAGCCTTTTGACAGTGAAAACAGCTATAAAAGCGTACCGAACCGTACCACTTAGTGGAAACCCTGACCGCTGTACGTTTAATGTCATGATATTATGTGTAGCATCTGTGATGACTATTTTGTTTTGGACAATATAAGCTACAGAAAGGCTCTTATCAGCCATGTTAGTTTGCTGAGTTTTCTGTATTTTTATGATTTTTATTTTTTTGTTTGTATAATAAGCAGGGCCGACGCGTCCATAGAGGCGACCTAGGTGGCCGCCTAGAGCGGCATAATAAAGAGGGCGGCAAACGCACCCCGCTGCCCAACCCAACGTACTGACTTTCATCCACAACATCAACAGAACACTTGCATAATAGGGGTCTGGCATAACAGTGAGGGCGGCAAACGCCCTCCGCCGCCCAACTCAACGTACTGACTCATCCGCAACATCAACCCCCCGTCCTCACTTTATGAACTGGTCAGGTTCGTTTTCACTTTCGGGTTGAGGGCGGCGTGCTAGTCCATTGCCTAGAGCGGCAGTTCGGCTTGCTCCGGCCCTGATAATAAGCTACACTATCTCCCTAATTTGAGTTCAACTTGTTTACAGAAAGGTAAGGTCACTTTATTTGTGTTTACGGTTTGCTCTAGAAAAAAAATGAGTTTGATTTCCTGAATATTTAAAAACAAATTTGAATAAATATTTAAGTTAATATATTTTCAGTTCCTTTTTTAACTAACACTCACTGCAGTTTAGCAGTAAGAACCTACAATTAATGATGTGCGATACCAAGTAATATGAAGGCGAGTATCAGCGATGTTGACATGTTAATCCGGTCCTTGTGAAGATTTTAAACCTTGTTCTGTTTTTTTATCATTGTCACAAAAAACCCAAGCCCCCAAAATACAGCCCCATCACCACATGTTCTCCCTCTGTACCTGGATAGTGCCTGCCTGCTGCACCTAAGGACTCTGAAAGCGATGTCTGTCTCGCCCTAGCAGCACCTGTGCCTCTCCTTTCCTCCTCTTCTGACCACCTAGTCATGACGTTGTCATATTTTATCTTGTGATGTATATGTAGATGTCTGATTAGGGCACCTCACTGTTTTGTTACACGTGTCACAAACCGCATTGTTTGAGTTTATGGAAGTGAGTAGCTCCACACATAATTTCGGTCACCCAATTACAGCGTAACTGAACAACATGTGCCAGTGGACTGAGTGGCTAGCTAGCTTGCTCTGCAGTTGTACAGTGCCATATTGCGCACATGACTTGGCAGGCGGAAGAACAAGTAGTTCTGACTAAGTATTATTCAGATAAACTAGGGTAACTGTGGTTACTTTCCGCTGTATTTCTATTTACAATAAACTATATATTTGCTCCAAATTATTGAAATATCAATACTTTGATAAGATAATCGATTCTAGAACATTCAAAGCTGGTATCGGAGATATCGATATTTTATTATCGATCCGCACATCACTAGCTACGATACAGATTATTGAGATCAAGCTTAAATCTGTCCATAAAATAAATAAAAATAAATAAATCGCAATTGGATATTTTCCCCAAATCACACAGCCCTAGTGATGATAATTGTAAATGTTTTAGTGTGGAAACTATTCCTTCTTATTTAATAAACAAAATGTAAATTGACGTAAATATCAGTGGTCGTGTCGTGATGTAAATATCAGCTTAAAAGAGAATAAAGCATCAATGTAAGAAAAACAAAGTGCATTCAGTTATCATTTAAGCGTAACATGTAAGATTTTTGTGCAAATGCACTTGATAAAGGCTCATTACAAACAAATGAACACATTTAGATGTGCACAAATACTGAGATTATGTTCAATAACCAAAGCAGGGGCTTAATCTTAATATAACGTTTACATGTCAGGAGCAAACCTCTTAATCTTGTTTATATGCAACTTCTATTATTCCCTTAGAATAGTGGTTTGATTGCAATATCACCAGTAAAATCACATTAAGGTGGTCTATAAGCTCCTCAGTGGAGCGGTTTGAACACTTGTGATTTATCAAGCTGGATTTCAGTATTAAAATATTGGTAAGTGAATCGTGTTCAGCAGTATTAGATGGTTGTTTCAGATCACAGCTTGCTAGAAACTGGATTAGTGTTAATAAACCGATTAACAATATAAAATGAGACGCAGCTTGTTTGTTTTTCATGTGTGGAGGCAATTTACTTATTAAAAATAACGTTGAATATAACATTGAATAAGGCATTGTAATATCACACAGAATAATGAATTCGCATTATATTAAAGTCTATACGTATATCAACAATCTGCATCAATTCTAACGCTTAAAATGATTAAAATACAAACCTTTCTCCGACTGAAAAACAAGATGCGGGAGCACGGCGCAGCCTTATGACGTCATATAAGTACAACAAAATAAAAGTCCCGTTCACATATTAAAGTTCCAAAGATATGCATCTAGTTGTAAATGGAAAATGCAGGCCCTCTTTTAGATATTTTCTTTCTGAGGTAGGGAAAGCGGCTCAAAGCTTCAAATACTTCAGAAACCAAAATAAATAAACTGAAGCTCTTTGTACTTCATTTTCAGAACATTCATTGTTTTTTATGCTCCTTGCTGCAGTTGAAACAATTTTAATATTTTTTTTATTTTGATGGTAAACATGCCATGTGATGTTGATTGCTTCCTGTTTTGTGATGTTTTGCAACAATTAAAAAAAAGGTTTAAAAAAAAGAGCATCCATAAACAAGCACTTAAACAACAAAACACTTTTGATTTAAAATATACTTTATAAAATGTTAGAATAATTATTGATACATGTATAATTTGTGTTTGTGTGCAGAAACTATGTCAACCAGGAGGCTGAACTTAATCTCTCTACAGAGAAAATGGATAAAATGCACTGCAAAAAAAGCTTTTATCCAAATATCTAAAAACTCTTAAATCAAGAAGAATTTTCAAGACAAGCTAAACATAATGTCTTGTTTTCAGAAATAATGTGCCAAATTGAAGTGAGTTTTTCCTTAAAACAAGTAAAATAATCATCTGTGGTCAACTTTGCTGAATCTTCTACACTTAGTCTACAGAGCAAACAAGTCTGTAGGTGTGTCACCATCACCAGCGATCTAGTCTATGAAGATCACTGGAGAACTACAATTCTACCACTGAACCATACTACAACTACCGTGATGCGCAGCGCCAATCAACACCTGCTACAGCTGCAAACTGTCTGGACTGGCACACACACACACACACACACACACACACACACACACACACACACAC
>CAIGQZ010001199.1:854286-870274 GCA_903798205.1 Danio tinwini | reverse complement strand
CACACACACACACACACACACACACACACACACACACACACACAAGTGAAAATCATTCTTACTGATTACGAGGACTATAAAAACAGCACACACACAGAATTCACTGAATAGCAGATGCCAGAGCCTCTTGAATTCCCCAAATGGCAGGCGCAAGATACTCCCTGTAGTGTCTTTTGAACCTGAGCCTCCTGATCCACTGGGATTGTCTGAAACGCCAATGCCTCCTGATCCAGAGCCTCCTTACCCACTTGGTCTGTCTGACCCACCAGTGACTCTTGAACCTGAGCCTCCTGACCCACTTGGACTGTCTGAACCGCCAGTGACTCCTGAACCTGAGCCTCCTGACCCACTGGGGTTGTCTGAAACGCTAGTGCCTCCTCAAATAGAACAGCCTGACCCACTGGGATTGTCTGAACTATCAGTGCCTGCTGAACTAGTGCCTCCAGGACCTCCGCAGCTCCATGCTCCAGGCCCTCTGCAGCTCCTCGCTCCAGGCCCTCCACAGCTCCATGCTCCAGGCCCTCCACAGCTCCAAGCTTCAGGCTCCTCGCAGCTGCAAGGACCTGGCCCTCCTTCCCTCCCCTGTTCCGCCTCCGCTCCATCTCCATCCTGGACTGTAATTGGAGCATCTGGAATCTGGTCCTAGAGTGGGAGCTGTCACAATCACCAGTGATCTAGCCTCTTACCTAGCTGCTTAGCGGCAATCAACAACTACTACAGTTGCAAACTATCTGGACTGATATACACACAGGTAAAATCATTCTTACTATATACAGCAAGCACACACACTTCTGGGCTGAGTCTTGTTATCGTAACATCACAAAGCATTTCCTAGTCTAGTCTTTTTGTGCTTCTTGACCCTTGCCTTGTTGTTTTCATTGTTTGCACGCCTGCATCAACCATTTTCCTGTGACTTGACTACACTTCTGGATTGTCTTCATGCTACTGTTTGTACCTGTTGACCATTGCCTGCCTGACCATTCTCTGATTAATAAACTGCATGTGGATCCCCAACTTTATTGTCCAGTATCCCACAGTTACAGGGTGACACAGTCAACATGAGATTGTATTACACCTTGACAGACCTTGGAATTATGCAAGGATCTTGTTTGTGGACTTTAGTCCAGCCTTTAATTGCTGCCTGAAATGAAATGATGATGTGTTGCACAATTACGGTTGATACCCCCTTGTTAAATGCCTAGTGGTTGTCATATTAGTTTCCTTAACCAATCATGCTAATGCAGTCTGCTAATAATTTATATATTAAGAACTTTGTGAACATTTTATTCCCTACCTGCTGCTCTCCTTCTGTGGAATTTTAATATTTGAGATTGTTGTATAAAATAAATGTGAAACTAGTATTTAAGTGAATTGGGTTTGAATTTTGCTTGGTTATTGTGGCCCAAAGTAAACACATTATTTTGTCCAGTAAAGAACTTGTGTTTTGTGTTTAAATACTGCCCTTAGTTGTTTGGGAGGTTACAAATACATTCACTGGCTTCATCAAGAATCAGCTGGCCTTCTAGCGCAGTCACAACAACCTGGAGGTCAAATCTCAAACATTGGAGAGGATCGTGGACTTTCCATTTCAACGTTGCAACAAGAATTAGAGTTTCTAAGCTTTTGCTTAAGGTCGGGATGCATGTGTGACAGTAGTGCCATCTTAAAAAAGATTATTTCATCAACAAAGTTATATTCTGTTACGAATGAGCGGGTGGCAACGGAGGTGGAGTTGATGACTTGAGGTTTTGCTTTGTGGCACAGCAGACACTGGTTGAATTGAACCTTGAAAATCTTTAACATTCTTATGCCTCATTCACACTAGTAGCGACTTTGTAGCTGCTTGTTTCTCTGGGTGGCGATCTGCTGCAAATGCAGGTCTGTCTAGGCCTAA
This sequence comes from Danio tinwini, assembly GCA_903798205.1. Classification (NCBI taxonomy): domain Eukaryota; kingdom Metazoa; phylum Chordata; class Actinopteri; order Cypriniformes; family Danionidae; genus Danio; species Danio tinwini. The sequence goes on along the minus strand of CAIGQZ010001199.1, from coordinate 868,380 downwards.
AGCACGGAGGATACAACCGGTCTCTGAGCGAGCTGAGAGATGATCATGTGAGCTCTACTGGTGCTCCTATTGGGTGTTGCTCAAGAAAAATTGCTGTTGAAAGATTCTCAACTTTGTTGTGTCGCTCGTCGCTGTCACTTACGTAGATGGAGGTTGCCGGAAATTGCTTACTCTTTGTTAAAATGAACGGTTGCTGATCGCTTTTGAGAATCGATTCAGAATCATAATGCATCAATACATTGATCGTTTTCTCCCAGCCCTACCCTCCATCATGGACAGCACTGTGGTGGCAGGAGAGTCATTCAGGTTTCTGGGCATGAAGAATATTTTTTATTTTCTAAATCTATGTAAAGACACATTTAATTGGGTGAGTGGAGGACCACATGAATCTGCCATTATATGTCTTTGAAAACAGGTGATCTGTTCAGGCAAAGAGGTCATAAAAGAGCACGAGAGAGGACTTAGGGATACAATGCAGAACCATCTGTGTACATAGAGCCAGAAAAGCATAAAATGTGTACAACATATGTTAAAACTGTCCTGTATGTTTGAAAAGACACATATTGTATGGGAGAAAAGAGTCCAGTGTAGATGTTTGAATAATAAACACTAGTTATGATTGCAAAATTTCAACCGTATGTGATAAAACAGTGATGAAGCCATTAGATCTGCACATTATAAGAGTCAACAAAAAGAGGGTCATTTAAATTGGGATCATAAAGCCTGGTTTATACTTCTGTGTCAAGTGATCGGTGTAACCCACAGCGCATGCAATGCGTGTGGCTGTGCATTTATACTTCTGCGCGCTGTTTCTGTTGCTCTGCAATAACACTTCAGAAACACTAGCTGGCAGTAGGTGTTTATGTTCCTCTGTGTCGAGTTTCTTCGCTGGTGTTTTGTTTTTTCTGAACTCTTCCTTAATGTACAATTGGTCCAAACTCGCTCATTTTGACGCTGGAATCGGCGGACGTTCAACAACTTTAATCATGAGGTAAACACAAAACAACAGTCTCCATCTGGAGCTCCTTCACGGGACTCCGCACTTGTAAACACTCGCTGCATCACTCGCGCAGCTCTCAAAGTCAAAGTCGCAGACGGCCACAGCGAGGGATATGCGTCCATGTGTAGGCTGTGCCGTAGCATACGTGTGCGCTTGACGCAGAAGTATAAATCAGCCTTAAGGGAGTAGGAACTGGCAGAGGCCTGTTGAGCCAGCAACCAGTTGTGAAAACACAAAGGTAGGAGAAAGCAGGGATAAAGGGTACAGCAAATTTGAGGGACATTAGAATGTCCTGGGCAGAGACTAGAGATGGGTCTGCTTATGAAGGTCCCTCCTTTTTTGGAAAATATTCCAATAAGGTATATTCTTCTGATATTCATAACCTCCAGACTGAGTTTTATTCATTAAGAGAATGGCAAGAAACCACGACAGGCACCACCAGCTCTCAGGAACTGAAATTATATTGATTCCAAAGCAAAAAAGCCCCAGATGCGGCTGTATTTCCTCTGCCACAAGAGCTTCTGAAACTGTCTTATTTTGCAATAATCAAGTACACTTTGTACAATTTAAAATACCTGCTGAATGCTTTTAAAACAAGCCTTCAAAAGACTCTTGAATTTCTCATCTTGCCAAACCTTATTAGTCACTGACCCAAATGGCAAAACAAATTAACTCACATTACCTTTTTTGAAAAACTGAAGATATTTTCTTGAAACTTTAATGAGGACACTTGAGAAATCTCGATTAGTGTAGAGCTGCAGATCTGAATGAGGATCAAAGTGGAGCTTTGAGGATGAAAACCAACCTGTTTGTTCCTCAGGATCTTCATGTTTGACTCTGAAAGCTTCTTCAGTCTCTTCATGTTTGACTGTGAATGTTTCTTCAATCTTTATGTCTTCACTCTCCTCTTTAATAAACGCCATCTTTATAACAGTCTGTCACGTGGAGCTCAGTCGCTTCAGCAGTTCTTCTGTGTTTGTCCTGTTTAAGATCAGAATAATGAACAGAAAGACACAAATGTAAAATGCATGTAAAAAATATCCTAAATTATTAAATGTTTTTATTCCTAACTCAGCCCATAAGAATTTCAGATGATAATAAACTGATTCACTAGATAAAATTAGTCGACTTGTGGAGGCACTTTAAAATAATCTCGATTAACGCATTATAATATCACTCTGAATAATAGTTAACTCATATTATTGACATTTTAACATCTATACAAACATCTAAACAATCTGCATCATTTTTAACACTTGAAATGATTAAAATCACAAACCTTTCTCCAGAAGATGCACAAGATGCAAGAGCACGGCGCAGCCTTATGACATCATACACACACATCAAAATAAAAGTCCCATTTACTATTAAAATTGTAGACATAAGTAAAAACGATGTAAATAATACTTGAGTTTTTGGTTTAAAATATATTTTAATAAATATTTGTAATAATTATTAATATGTGTATCACAAATGTCTGTGTGGAGAAATGATTTGTTCCAGAATTTGTCTCAGTCTCTCCTTAAACAGAGTAAATGGAGTGTCTGCTCAAATGTTGAAGTACTTTTGTTACCAAATAGTTCATCTTTAAAGTTAATTTTTACACTAGTGTACAGTTAGATGTTTAATGGAATAATATATATATATATATATATATATATATATATATATATATATATATAAGGACCCCTCAGGCGGTACTGCATCAAGAACCCTCATTCATCTACAAACCAGATCACCACATGGACTCAGGACTACTTTGGCAAACTTTTGTCAAGTACCACAATACATAATTACATCCACAAATGCAATTAAAACTGTACTGTGCCAAAAGGAAGCCCTATGTTAACAGTGTCCAGAAGCACCATCAACTTCTCTGGGCTCCAAGGCATCTGGGATGGACCATCACACAGTGGAAAGGTGTGCTGTGCTCAGATGAATCAGTATTTCAGGTGTTTTTTGGGGGAAATAGACACTGTGTGCTCCAAACCAAAGAATAAAGGGATCATCCAGACTGTTACCAGCAACAAGTCCAGAGCCTGCAGTCTTGACCTGTCTCCAATAGAGAATGTTTGATGCATTTTGAAGCACAAAATGTAACAACAAAGACCCCGTATTTTTGCCCATCTTAGGACTTTACAGGAAGAATGAGATTAAATTACACCTGAAACACTTCATCACTTGGTGTCTTCAGTCCCTAAACGTCTTTTAAGTGTTGTGAAAAAAGGCAACATTACAACGTGCTAAATGCGTTACTGATACAACTTTTAATTGAAATTTGTTGCAAGAACCAAAATCGGAATATGTGTTTATTAAAAATAAAAAATAACGAGGAACACATTGCTGTTGTATTGTCTCCAAAATCATAATGAAATACAAGTCAAAGTAAATTTAGAAATCACTGTCTCAACTTTGGGGTTGTATATACACAAGTAATCCCAAGATGCATTATATATGTTGATAAAATCAAATGTTTTAGCAAATACAAAGCTCACAAAACAACATAGATTTGACATGTATTTTATTGAATGTATGAATTATGTAGAAGTCTAGAAACAAACAGGTGCTGCAGATCAGTGTTTCTCAACCACGCTCCTGGAGGACCACCAGCTCTGCACATTTTCATGTCTCCTTAACCAAACACACCTGATTCATATAATCAGCTCATTAGCAGAGACTGAAAGATCTGTAATGGGTGTGACAGACAAATGAGACCTCCAAAACATGTAGTGTTGGTGGTTCTCCAGGAACGTGGTTGAGAAACACTGCTGTAGATTCTCTTAAATATATTTATTATTTTGATTATTCTTGACTAGTGACTATGATGAAAATTGATGAAAAATTTACCTGGAATGCAGCCGTGGTAGACTACTGACCACTTCATGCCAACACATGTTGATATAAAAGCGTCTCTGGATCAATGATTCTGATCATACGTTATCGACTGAGTTATTGCATCATTCTCATGACCTATTTCCTGCCTATGAAACTCCACACTAATGATTCCTGATTTAGTCGTCTCAGAATCCTCTCCTGATCGATAATTAAGTTACGTTCTGAATCGCCTTCCACATTGACAACATAAACTGCCAGTGTGAATCTCTCTGAGTCTTGAGAGATTTAATGTGTGTAAAGTTCTTGCCACAATCCACAGGTGTGAGGCTTTTATTCAGTAGAAACCACCACATGGGAGTCAAGGTAGTGTCTATTTCTGAAACTCCACAGTGTCCACACTGTTGGCATGTTCAATGCTTCTCTCTTTAGTGTGAACTTTCCTTTTAAGGTGTCTTGTAAGGTTTGTTTTAGTAGTGAAACTCTGTCCACACTGTTGGCAAGTGTACGGCTTTGTTCCAGTGTGAGTCCTCATATGTTCTGAAAGGTTTTTTTTCCATATGAAACTCTTTCCACAGTTTTGGCAAGAGTAAGGCTTTTCTCCGGTGTGAATCCTCATATGCTCTACAAAGTATTGGTTCCCACTGAAACTCTTTCCACACTGTTGGCAGGTGTAGAGATTTTCTCCAGTGTGAAACTTCATATGTTTTGTAAGATTTTGTTTCCAAATGAAACTCTTCTCACACTGTTGGCAATTGTAAGGCATTTTTCCAGTGTGAAAGTTCATATGCTCTGTAAGGTTTTGTTTCCAAGCGAAACTCTTTCCACACTGTTGGCAATTGTAAGGCTTTTCCCTAGTGTGAACCCTCATATGGTGTGTAAGGTTTTGTTTGCAAGTGAAACTCTTTCCACAGTCTTGACAAGTGTAAAGATTTTCTCCAGTGTGAAACTGCATGTGTTTTTTAAGGCTTTGTTTCCAAGTGAAACTCTTTCCACACTGATGGCAGGTATTAGATTTGGTCTTCTGGGCGGTTTCTTGTGAAGAAGTTTTTGTTTGTTCTGATTCTTCTCCAGTTCTGAAATTAAGACATCCCTCGTCCTGATCCTTCTCTTCCTTTTCATTCTGATCTTGACTCTCCTCTTTGAGTGGCATCAGATCTACAGTGGAGAAAAATAAACCCCACAAGTGTTACAGTTGTTAAAAGCATACATATTGGACATTTAAAACAATAATATATTGCTAACAGAATTTTTGCCATTTTCCATGCATTCACACCACCGCCAGCAAGACCGCCCTGCTGTTGGCACGCTGATGATCCACTATGTTTACATGTTTTCTAACGAAACAAACCAATTAAAAGCTATTTGTGCAGTGAGGCTTTTGTTTTCAAAAGTGCTGGTCATTTCAATCAATTTCAACATGCTGTTTATAGAAGACATTTATTAGCCTTGGTCAGGGTTCTTACACCATTTCCAACTTAAAATTCAAGCACATTTCAAGGTGCATTTTTATGCTTTTCCAGCACCTGACAACCACTCTAAATTACGTTTATATATGCTGGATGTACCTTTTTTAACATTGTTGAATACTTTGGAGCATAGATTTATTGGAATAGTTCACCCAAAAATGGCATGATTGTGTTTTGGTGTAGTACCAAACTTTCATGACCAGTCGTTCATGATATTTCATGTACACTGCTATTCAAACGACAAATTGAATCCTTATGAGTCAGAGAATATTCTTGCAGCAAATTAATGAACTGTTCCTATGTCTACTGTTTTGAAAATCAGTCACTAAATATATACCATAAGTTTTCATCAATATTACTTTTTATTATTGTCAATATTACTTAAGTGTAGGACTAAGGTACTGTTTTAACTGTATGCAAATGTCTTACCTGTCAAATGGGGACAGTTAAGGGGTTAAACTATTCCTGAGCGATGTGTTTGACATTTTTAGGTGCAAATATGCATTCAAAGTGAATGTCTCCCAAATACGTGCATGCAGTGAACATTTTGCAATGAAAACTTGTCACATGATACTCACACGACTGCACTTGCACAAATGTTCCCAAATATATTTTGAGATCGCATAAATAAAATTTTGGGCGCATGTGCAACCAAAACAGTCGCAATTCCGAGTCCTGCAAATTCAAGCAGGTTCAAGCACTTTGTCCAAAATCCAAGCACATTCCTAACCTTGAAAACACTATTTTAAAAATCAAGCATTATCCAGGATTTCCAGCACCCGTACGAACCCTGCTTGGTCTTCATTCATGTCATTTTATTTCGGCTTAGTCCCTTTATTAATCCGGGGCCGACACAGCGGAATGAACCGCCAACTTATCCAGCACATGTTTTAGCAGCGCTGTTTCTGTTTATCTGCAATACACTTCTGAAACACTAGCTGGCAGTAGGTGTTTATGTTTCTCTGTGTAGAGTTTCTTCACTGGTGTTTTGATTTTTCTGAACACTTCCTTAATGTACAAGTGGCTCAAATTCGCTCATTTTGAGGCGGGAACCGGCGGACGTTCAACAACTTTAATCATGAGGTAAACACAAAACAACAGGCTCCATCCGGAGCTCCTTCACGGGACTCCACACTTGTAAACACTCGCTGCATCAGGCACGCGGCTCTCACCTCCACCCACGCTCGTCAGCGCAATGCGTACGTGTAACATTTTTTGAGAGGTGCGTCAACGTCACCGAGGGCCACGGTGAGGGGCTAGACGTCCACACGTAGGCTGCGCCGTAGCATACGCATGCGCTTGACGCAGAAGTATAAATCAGCCTAAAATATAAATGCACGGCTACGCGCGAGGCTTGCTCCGTGGGTCACGCCAATCACTTGACGCAGAAGTATAAACCAAGCTTAACGATAACATCAAGTATTACCCAATCAAAAGTAGGAAATGAGGCATCTTTATAAATTGTGTGTGGAATGATTTGCATGAAAAGCTACTTTTAAAAAAATATGGGACAAAACCCGTTCAGTATTGATTCAAAACGGGACGCGCAATTTCATTCTCAAATACGAAACGATTCCGTATTTTAAGGGGCGGGTGGCAACCCTAGCTTTCTGACTTCTTTATACTGAGGTCAGTTGCCTTTTATTCTCAACAGAGGATAAAGTAAGGACTTTTGTTTCTGTTATTCGTATTTTGTTTGTTCTACTTTTTCACTGGATTTTATTTTATTAATAAATGTGTATTTTTATTACTTATCTTCACTGGAGTGGACATTGAATTCATTTTCCAGAACTCATTAAGTTACCCATGTGGTAAAGTATGAATCTAATTTATTCCTCTTGCAAAACATTACAAAGATTATCCTTTAACTAAACTCTAGCTAAGAAATATAGCGAAGGGAGGATTCTGGTTTATCTTTGTTTAATTAGGGTAATTAAATAAAGGTGATCCAGCACAATAGCGATGGTGATTTTTGAAAGTATCACAGCACTTCGTAAACATTTATTATTACCATTTGATGAGTCTGAGGTGCCACAGTGGCGCAGTAGGTAGTGCTGTCGCCTCACAGCAAGAAGGTCGCTAGTTCAAGCCTCGGCTGGGTCAGTTGATGTTTCTGTGTGGAGTTTGCATGTTCTTCCTGCAATTGCGTGGGTTTCCTCCGGGTGCTCCGGTTTCCCCCACAGTCCAAACACATGCAGTACAGGTAAACTGAGACTAAATTGTCCGTAGTGTATGAGTGTGTATGGATGTTTCCCAGAGATGGGTTGCAGCTGGAAGGGCATCCACTGCATAAAACATGTGCTGGATAAGTTGGTGGTTCATTCCGCTGTGGCGGCCCCAGATTAATAAAGGGACTAAGCCGAAAAGAAAATGAATGAATGAGTCTCCCCATTCAGTTTGATAGAGTGCTTGGACCCAGAAGCCACTTCACCTGACATCACACTCAACAAGCAGATACGTTACCCCCAACACTTCTAATTAGCATGCTTGGGTGCGTTTAATTATCGTGGAGTGAAACTCAGCAGGACACAACCCATTTGAGGACAGAGTTTGGCTATAGTATAAACAGTTTTACACTTTGAATTTCTAGCAGAAATAGTAAACCATCCTGGAACCTTTGGCATACTCTTTTCAACATGGCTTGAGAAATACTCTTTCAATTTTCAAATACTCTTTAGGTGGGATAGTATGCAAATTGGGATGCAGCAAAAAATCAGTTTGACGTTAAATAAGATTCATCAGCACGTCAGATAACAGCACTTTAATGAGGACACTTGAGAAATCTCGATTAGTGTAGAGCTGCAGATCTGAATGAGGATTAAATGTGGAGCTTTGAGGATGAAAACCAACCTGTTTGTTCCTCAGGATCTTCATGTTTGACTCTGAAAGCTTCTTCAGTCTCTTCATGTTTGACTGTGAATGTTTCTTCAATCTTTATGTCTTCACTCTCCTCTTTAATAAACGCCATCTTTATAACAGTCTGTCACGTGGAGCTCAGTCGCTTCAGCAGTTCTTCTGTGTTTGTCCTGTTTAAGATCAGAATAATGAACAGAAAGACACAAATCCAGTCTCCATCAGCTCTCTAGTTCAGTAGTCAGCGCACTAGTGAGGGAGTCAGAGTGAGAGTTCAAGGCCAATAACAATCAAATCAATAAAACTAGCATTAAAAAGTCGTTAATACGAACAGATTATACAGATGCATCAGATTTATGACTTAAATTTTGTTTAGTCATTTGTATATTATATTTAAAAGATTACGGACAGTGTTGTTTTGCATCTATTCATTTTGATTGCTGAAAGTACAATTGTACTGTTAAATGCTTTGCTGAAAACACACCCTACAGTCCTGCATAAATGCAATAAATATAATAATAAACGTCTAACAATAAATCCTGATTGAACAATAGTGTGTCGATGATGACAACAGTAAACAGCTAGTGTTATGAAAACTGTTCCTCCTCGTTTAAAAACGTAATAATGAGAACGAAATGCAGGGTCAATGGGAAGAAAGAGATAATAAAGTTAATTCAGGAATTATTTTGATGTTAAACTTACGATTCTTGGTGCTAACTGTTGAAAAGTGACCTGTAATATAGTCTCGTGATAACAACTAAAGCGCGTGCTCGCGATCGGGAGTGCGGAGTGCCCAGGAGTCGGATTTCAGTATTAAACTGCGGCGATTCAAATAAACGAATCATGTTCAGCAGCATTAGATTCAGTTGACTCGCATCACTACTCGCTATAAACTGAAGTAGTGTTGATAATAAACTGACTCACAATATAAAATGAGACGCGGATTCTCTTTCTCATGTGTGTTTCTTATGTTACTCTCAAAAATATTGGTCATAAATGTCGATAAAGCACAATCATATTCCACTGAATATACGGACATATACTCGACATCAATTTCGACACTTAAAATGATTAAAAACTCAAACCTTTCTCCAGATGAAACGAACTATGCAGAAGTGTGGCGGAGTTTTATGACGTCACGCACTAGAATCAAAATAAAAGTCCTCATATATTCCTCCATAAAACAAGTACATCAACAAAACTATAGTTTATGGCTTAAAATATATTTAAATATTTTAATTTTATTTAATATATGTGTAAATGGGTGGAGCAGTGGGTAGCGTTGTCGCCTCACAGCAAGAGGCTCGAGTCTGGGCTGGGTCAGTTAGTGTTTCTGTGTGGAGTTTGCATGTTCTCCTCGTGTTGGTGTGGGTTTCTCTGGGTGCTCCGGTTTCCCCCACAGTCCAAACACATGCACTATAGGGGAATTGGGTATGCTAAAATTGTCCGTAGTGCATGTGTGTGAATGAAAGTGTAGGGTCTTTCCCAGTGATGGGTTGCAGCTGGAAGGGCATCCGTTGCGCTTGCTGGATAAGTTGGCGGTTCATTCTGCTGTGGCAACCCCAAATTAATTAAGGGAATGAGCCAAAAAGAAAATGTATGAATGAATGAAAAGACAATTTCTTAAAAATAGGGTAAAAATCTTGTGAACCCGATCTCGTGTCTCGTCTTGTGAAGCGTCTCGCCACACCCCTATTTAATAGTCATCATGATTTCAGTAGAATTAAAAATCATAAATCCAACATAACACTTTATTTGTCAGGTAACACTGTGTTATGTCAATTACACACATACAGTAAGTGCTTCATCAATGCTTCACAACAGAATGAAAAAGTTTGAATATCAAAATAAGTAAAAACAAGAAAGGTGAGGTTATATACCTGGTCTTAGCTGGTCAGGCTGGAAAATGACCAGCTAAATACAGCTAAAACCAGCTTGACCAGCCTGGTTTAAGTTGGACATAGCTAGTTTTGGCTGGGCTCCCAACCAGGCTAGGCTGGTCAAGCTGGTTTTAGCTGGTCATCTCCCAGCCTGACCAGCTAAGACCAGGCTGGAAATGGCTGGAAACCAGCCTGGAAATGGCCAAAACCCCCTAAAACCAGCCTGGTCGACCAGCTAAAACCAGCCAATCAGCCTAGGCTGGTTTAAGCTGTTACTTGCTATAAGCTCTAAAAGCCGGAGAAATCTTTCCCCTCCTCCTTTGATTAATTCTTGACTCTCTTTCCATCACATCTCCTCCATTGCGTACATTTCTCTTTCTTCGTCCTCATTACAGTAACATTTATTCCAGATAAAGCAATAATCGTGGTGCAATGGAGGCTCTGCCCAATATTCACACAAGACAGCATTTCCAAGATGCTGCTGTAATCTCATTGTCCTTAGTGCTCATGGCAACCCAGGCTCATTCTGTAAACGTACCCCTATATACATATCTGGAGAGCGCCAAATACGTCCCAGGAGGTATGTTTTTTTTTTTGCAGTTTTAGTTTTCACGAATCCACCAGAGGGCGCTGTGTGCACTTTTTTTTAGATCTCAAATATTTCTCAAAAGTGCCATTCGGTTGTTGCTAGATTGAATACGTTTGCGGCCGGAAGTTAACGAGAATTATTTATGAAATTTACGATTTATTGTATTTTATTAACGTCTACCCCCACCCCAACTCTAAACCCAAGTGTCACAGAAGCGTAAAAACAGTTGTTGTACCGAGTATTATTTATCTTATCTATTAAATTACCCAATAAATTGTATTTTTAACCCCTACCCCCACCAAAACCCTAAACCCAACCGTCACAGTACTGTAAAAATATTAATTATTGTTATACAGTGTCATAAAAAATGCAGCTATATTAATGTGCATATCGCAATTCCGGCTAGCCGCATATCAGATCTAGACTTTACCAGGCCATTCGCGCCTGCTATTTTCACGTAAATCCACCAGAGGCTGCTGTAGACTAACTGACTGAGCAATCGACTGACCCACCCTTCTCCTTCCCTAAACCCAACCAATAGTGTTTTAAAAAGCAATCCAGAAAAAGAAAAGCCCTCGACTGATTTTTACCACGTTCTCACCCTGTTATTTACTTGCTTATATTATTTTTGGCCTTTGTTTTTGTCTTACCAGCTTTCTGGAAACGTTCTTCACCGAACTCAAACCCTGTCGTCGTGATCAGCTCCTCTCTGCGTCTCAAGTCTGTTGACGTATGCAGCGAGCCACTGGACAAACAGGTAACAGCGGAAAAGCCGTCCACACTGAGGCAATCGGTCAGTTGGTAAGCGTGAAAAGTAATGGCGCCTCGTATTGTTCGTTTTAAAGGCGAAATGCAGCCATACGTACCTCTGGCTACATAATACACGATCTCCAGAAATATATATGGCTACGTTTTTAGAACGAGCCTACATTGGCTCATGGATATTTAAGATCGTACAAAAATATAAAAGCAAAATATTAATTAATAATTAATCTGACATGTGACATGAGATTCATCAACACAGTTTAACTGAGGATCCAAGTGAGACATAAAAGCCGGGATAGAGCGGCTGTGTGAACGTGGTCTGGACTGAGTGAATGAGGCTCACTGTGTCAGAGACGTTATAGAAAGACAGAGTTCCTGCACAGTGATCCACATACACTCCTATTCTACTGCTGGTGTGTTTCGCGGGCAGATCGACCTCTGTGCTGCTGTGTGTAAAACTGCATCTGTCAGACGAGCAGAACAAACTCCAGGACTGATTACTAAAACCAAACCAACACTCTTTACTAGATCCCGTTCTGCCGATGCTGTTATAGGACACAGATATGAACACAACACCAGTCCACTCGATCTCCCAGTAGCAGCGTTCACACACACTCTCTCTGCACAGCACCTGCAGATATCTCTCAAATCTGTCTGGATGATCCGGATACGGCTGTTTCTTTCTCACACACGTCACCTTTCTGTTCTCCTCTGACAGAATGAGCCGATTGTTTGCTGTATTTGGATCCAGTGTGAATAAACGGGCATCTGAACACAAGAAGAGACACATTTATAACACAAACACACTCGCTAATTATAGATATAGTGAATATAATTAGAGTTATTATAATATTTATGAGGACACAAATGTAATTGAATGGGTATTGTCAAAATTTTTGAGGTGCGCTTGTGAACAAAAGCATACATTCAGATGTTGGCAGGGGTTTTGTGTGTATATGTGTGGTGTGCACATTAATTTTGACATTCAGGACACAAATTTGTGTAATGACATGATTATTATTATAGGTATTACAAAGAGTTGTGGTTTTCTTTTTGAATTACCCTGTACAGTATATACACATATCTATATGTTCGTTTGTGTTTGTAGACTTACATTTGTGTAGTCCCGTTGTAAGCCTGAACTCTCCTCCATGATCCACACTATAAAACACACAGTGTCGTATTTAAACAGTAAACAAAGACTAATATGGTTTTTGGTAATAATGTTTTTTTAAAATAAACATGTAAATATGTAATTACTTCCTTAGTATCTTGCTATTTTTATTTAGCTAGACACCCACCCAAAAACATCTTTGAATTGCTTATGTTTTACTAATGAACGCATGACAATGTGTACATATCATACCTGCCAACACTACCGTGTTTCCCTGGAGTCTCCTGTATCTCACACCCATCTCCCGCCACCCTCCCGTTTTGTTATTTCTAACGACAAACTCCCGTAATTCCACCCTCCCTCTTCCCAGGTTCTCATCTTTTTGGTACAGTCACCAACAACAGTCTCCCGGCCTTCATTTTCATATGGTATCCGATTGCCAAAAACGGTCTATGGTACAGTTACTAACACTACAACCCCATAATCTCCCCACCCCCCTCCCCCGGGTTCTAACTTTTTTTACACAGAACATCCCCCAACCCCCACCCCCAGTCACCCGGAGGCAAATGTTGGCAGGTATGGTACATATTCTGTAACATCTCTGGCCTCTGGGATGTCCTGACAGGTGTGACACAACGCTAGGTTGAGCTGTTGAGTAATTGTGTAAATCAATAGTTTCTGGATGCTTTCTTTTAAATCTGGCTTGTGCACCACCTACAGTTCCACTCATAACACCCACACCATCATATGATTGTTGTACCATAAACCTCTGCTCTTCTAGTTTCTGCAATGTTATCACTCAATTGAATGGGCTTTATCAGTAGTTATCAGCTGATAGATATGGGCCAGTATGGGCCTTCTGGATGTCACAAGATGGCCGCAGTTAGTTCAACAGCTCACAACATGGTAAGTGCCAGTCCTCCGCTAGCTCAGAAGATGGAGTCTTGCCCTGTCATAGTTCCAGTTCTGGTTCCTGTTGCTGAAATACCATCATCTGAGTCACAAGAATGTCCACCACCACCTGAGTTGCCAGAGCTGCTGCCACCACCAGAGCTGTTCTTGCCAGAGCTGCCAAAGCAACCTCCAGAGCTGCCAGATCCTCCATCATTGCCAGAGTTGCCAAATCCTCCGCCACTGCACGATCCTCTAGGCTCCCGATCCACCTGAGTCCCACAATTGGCTGCCAGGGCCATGTGACTTCCCAGTGCCGCCAGAGCCGTGTGACTTCCCAAAGCCATGTGACTTCTTAGTGTTTCCTGAATCAAGGCCTCCAGACCCACTTGGGTTATATGAACTGCCAGTGCCCCCTGAACCAAAGTTTCCTGACCCATTGGGGTTAAATGAACTGCTAGTACCTCATGAACCAAATCTTCCTGACCCTTTGGAGTTATATGAACTACCAGTGCCTCCTGAACCAAAGCCTCCTGACCCACTGGGGTTAGATGAACTGCCAGTACCTCCTGAACTAAAGCCTCTTGACCCACTGGGATTACAAAAACTGCTAATGCCTCCTGAACCAAAGCCTCTTGGCCCACTGGGGTTTAATGAACTGCCAGTGTCTCCTGAACCCAAGCCTCCTGATCCACTGGGGT
>CAIGQZ010001199.1:829337-854276 GCA_903798205.1 Danio tinwini | reverse complement strand
TGAACTGCCAGTGTCTCCTGAACCCAAGCCTCCTGATCCACTGGGGTTAGCTGAACTGCCAGTGTCTCCTGAACCCAAGCCTCCTGATCCACTGGGGTTAGCTGAACTGCCAGTTCTTCCTAAACCAGAGCCTCCTGACCCACTGCGGGTGTATGACTCGCCTGTGCCTGCTGAACCAAAGGCCCTAGACCTACTGCAGCTCCACACTCCAGGCCCTCCGCAGCTCCATGCTCCAGGCCCTCCGCAGCTCTACGCTCTAGGCCCTCTGCAGCTCCATGCTCCAGGCCTTCCGCAGCTCCACGCTTTAGGCCCTCTGCAGCTCCACGCTCCAGGCCCTCTGCAGCTTCATGCTCCAGGCTCTTTGCAGCGCCACGCTCCACGCGCTTTGCAGCGCCATGCTCCAGGCGCTTTGCAGCTCCATGCTCCAGGCCCTCCGCAGCTCCACGCTCCAGGTACACCTCCACTGCATGGTCCTGGCCCTCTGTCTCTCTCCCTGTTCCGCTTCCGCTCCACCTCCCTCCTGGTTTGTATTTGGAATGTCTGGAAGCTGCTTTTAGAGGGGTGGGGGGGGTACTGTCACAGTCACCAGCGGTCCCGCCTGAGCAGATCACTGGTATACACACAGATCGCTAACGGACTACAAATCCAATATTTCAAGAACTACAAGTTCCAGTCATGCACCACACACACACCAGTTTCTTATCCCGTTTGATTACACTCACACAGCTGAAGCTGCTCAAAGACTGATTAGTTGGACTATTTATACAGTACACAAACACACAGACATTGCTGAGTCTTGTTTATCTGTCTTTGTGAACATTACGACGCGTTTTCCTTGCCTTGCCGGTTTTGACCCTCACCTTGTTTATTTGTTTGTTTATGTTGTTTGCTGCCTGCCCTTTAACCATTCATCTGTGTATTGACCACACTCTCAATTGCCTCTATACATCAGTTTGCGCCTGTGTTGACTGTTGCTTGCCTGACCATTCTGTTTCATAAACCTGCATTTGGATCCACACCTCCCTTGTTAGCGTCCCACTTGGTATTACTAAGGCTGCAAATTTAGCCATTGGCCAAAAGGCTATATTTAAACTGATAAATAAACCACCGTCAAAGATCTGTTTCCCTCACCAGTGTTATCTAATCCAAAAGATTGACATTTTACTAACAAAACAAAAAGGGACCTGAATGATTTAATGGGAGAGAAAGAAAATAATTAAATAATACAACTATAAACTTTTTCTTCTTGACATACCAGAGTCTGTAGTTTGGCTGATTGTGTGAATCTCCTGGGTGATTATAGCTTAGGTCCAGCTCTCTCAGGGTCAAGGTGTTTGAGCTCAGAGCCGAAGACAGAAAACCACAGCCTACCTCTGTCACCATACAGCCAGACAACCTGCAAACACACACAGCAACAATTCACCTACTGGATGTTAGAGTTGACAAAAGTATAGAGTTTGGTACAAATTCCTACTGAAAATTAAAAATATATAAATTTCCAGGTAACATTTGAACGATGTTGAGTGCGTACTAAAACACCGCTGATTGGCCGTTGTGTTTATGTGCTCAACAGAAACAAGTGTGATTGGCCGTAAAGGTCATCGGTTCACCACTCTTCACTGCTGTTCTCCGAGTGCAAACACATACAGAGACGCACCAGCTGCTCAATGTGATTTTGAATGCTCGTGCATCTGTGTTTGCACTCAGTGAACAGCGATGAACAGTGGTGAACTGGTGACCTTCACGGTCAATCACAGTCATCTAGGTGTTCACAAATGCCCAAATAAACTGAGCTAAAGGGGCAAATGTGCCAGTTTCTGAAACAAACATCTAGGTGTGAAATCACCCCTAGACACATTTCAATCTTCCATAATCAAATAATTTAATTTAAAAAGAAACTAAAATAAAATACCTCAGGATCTCCAGCTTACAGTTTCTTTTCAGTCCATCAGAAAGAAGCTTCACTCCTGAATCCTGCAGGTTATTGTTACTGAGGTCCAGCTCTCTCAGGACAGAGTTTGACAACTCTACAACTGATGATAAACTCTCACAAGACTCAGCAGTGAGATTGCACATAGAACATCTGCATAAGAGAAAAACAAAGAAAATAGATTAAAATATAAAATCACAAACATTTTGAGTAAAAAACAGCACCATGGAAAAGAGTCCTGAGCCTGATTTTGATGATGATGATGAATAACGTGGAATTTTAAATAATGTTAATATGGCGTCTCGGGATGCAAATCTTTTACCATTTAAAGTTATAAACCATTTTACTGGAACCCTTGTATTTACTATTTAAGCTAAGATCAAAACATACACCTTATTACTGGAGAAGTAGGGTTGGGGTTCAGGGCCGTGCAGAGGCTTTTCAAGGGGCATGTGCAGAATAACTTAAGAGCCGAGCCGGGGGTTGGGGTACGATCATGAACTGAAGAGCTGGGGGGGGGGGGGGGTGGGTGGCTATCGTGAATTGAAGAGTGGGGGGGCGGGGGTTTGGTGGATAGATATCTGTTAGAAAAACCGAAAAGTGGGGATGAAGGCGATCGCAAACTGAAGAGCGAGGGGGGTACTTCTGCTCATTTTGGTGATTTGAATCATGTTCTTTTGGTTTTGTTAAAAAATTCAATATGTCTGGTAAAACGTTGATGAATACATCTGCTTGGTAGATCGACATTTTTCTCAAAGTCCTAAACTGTATTAGATGAATGGATAGACATTGACATAGAGATAATCATACAAAATCATAGGTTCAAACCAGCTTATTGGTCATTAAACAAATAAGTATCAGGCTCTGGCATTTGAAAAACTGACCTATAAGTGCACAAATCACACTAGTACCATAAAAAATGTCAATTAAGTTTATCTTCATTTGTATAGCGCTTTTACAATGTAGATTGTGTCAAAGCAGCTTCACATAGAAGATTATAGTGAAGATTATAGTGAATTGAAAGTTTCAGTTCAGTTCAGTTTCAGCGTAAGTGAAGGATAAAAACCTGGAGAGAAACCAGGCTCAGTTGGGCACAACCTTTTCTCCTATGGCCAAACGTCTTGTGCAGAGCTGCAGTCTAGGCGCCAGAAATGTGTCAATGACTACAATGTTTGAGAAATATTCTGACCTTCACAGCGTAAACTTGACAGGTTTATATGGACTGATTTTATAAACTCACCTGAATTAATTTAAGTTAGTATTTTATTTAGCTTTCCGACTATTGTATATTGAAGGTTTTAATTGTACTTATTTATCGCCAAGTTGTGACCTTCAGGCCTTAGTTGAGGACTAGTTCTGATGGGTTTGTTTACAAGTTAAAAGTTGGATTCTATACAGAGATACTGTATTGCATTCTGTAATTTGCCTAAGAATCAGTAAAACTGTTAACCATAAAAAAACAGCATCATCATATTTAAAATCATGAAAAAAATGAAAACTCAAACCTCAGTATCTCCAGTTTACAGTTAAGACTCTTCAGTCCAAGAGAAAGAAGCTTCACTCCACAATCTTTAAGCATATTGTTACTCATATCCAGCTCTCTCAGGACAGAGTTTGATGATTGCAGAGCTGAAGACAAGCTTTCACAGGACTGACCAGTGAGACCACATCCAAAGAGCCTGCGTAAAGAACGAAACAAACAGTGATGTTAAAGAGGATCTATACGCTTATTTCACATTTCAATAAACAAAAGCGAGGTTGCTGTGGGTAGAAACCTGGAATTATAGGATCAGCACTGTAAACATTGCAACAACATGCTGTAAACTACAAACCTCCAGCTGTTGCTGCAATTTCAAAGTGCAGATATGGTGTAAACATCACTTTATTATCATTCAGTTTAGTTTAATTTAAACAATTAAAAGCATATTAGGCATCAAACAACATCACAACCTCTTTAAGAGGAATACGCTGAAGTGTCCTCTTAGACTTCAGCTCATGGCACCAGGTAAACACCATGGGGGCTTCCCTGCTTCAGCCTATGTAACTCAGTGAGCGATAAAACACTGCAGTCCTCTGTAGCACACCCTCGGAGAAGCTCATTAGTTCACCGCTTTTCACAGAGTGCAAACATAAATACAGGGACACTGGAGTATTTTAAAGCTGCGAAGATCAGTCGAGCATCATCATCAGCGGATCGCTGGTCTGTGTTTGCACTCGGTAAACATCGGTAAAGAGCGATGACCTTCACAGCCATTCATTCATTAATTTTCTTTTCAGCTTAGTCCCTTTATTAATCTGGGGTCGCCACAGCGGAATGAAGCGCCAACTTATCCAGCACATGTTTTACACAGCGGATGCCTTTCCAGCTGCAACCCATCACTGGGAAACATTCAAACACACTACAAACAATTCAGCTTACCCAATTTTTCTATAGGCTACAGCATGTCTTTGGATTTATGGGAGAAACCAGAGCACCCAGAGGAAACCCATGTGAACATGGGAGAACATGCAAACTCCACACAGAAACGCCAACTGATCCAGCCAATGCTCGTACCATCGATCTTCTTGCTGTGAGGCGACAGCGCTACCCACTGTGCCACCGCGTCGCCCCCTTCACAGCCTGTCACAGTCATTTCTGCACTGGTGAATACTCTGGTAAATCAGGGGTGTTCAAGAACTTGCTCAACAGTGCTTAAATGTTAGTGATCTATATTAGCTAAGTCTAATATGGTGAAAGAATCAGTTCATTAACTTGAGTTAATGGTTAACTTGATTAACTTGATGAATGGCATCTAAAAGCTGTGTTTGGGAAAGAAAACATTAGATAACTAGTGCCATTTTCCTTAACTTAGCTGAAAATGAGGCCTGATATCCCTTTTTATTTTTACTATCCACTTAGACCTTCGGGTTACTCGGAAAGCGGTAAAATTATAAGTTTGTGTCACTTTCTCTTCGCTGATTAGATATACAGCGAGCTACACAACAATACGCCATCGTGGACGCCGTTCCTATGTGACTACAGGTGATACTTCCAGGTTTCTTCCCACCGCAGCCTCTCTTTCACTTTTAAAATGGCGGCCGTGTGAATTCAGTCTATTATGTCCCTTTTTATAAGATATAAAGCAAGTCTCTGATGTCTCTAGTGTGTAAATGTGAAGTTTCAGCTCAAAATACCACACCAATGATTTTTAATAACTCTTTGAAACTGCCCCTTCTAGGCTTTCGTTTAAATTGTGCCGTTTTGGTGACTGTGATGCTTTAAATGCAAATGAGATTGTGCTCCCAAACCATTTTCAAACAGGGTTGAGCTACACCTGAATCAGCATATTGACAGATGCAAAACATGTTATCTCTGTGGAAAGTCTGAGAATGTGAAAATAAGTCTCTCAGAAGAAGGCTAATGGTGGGCTGCTTCTCACTCAGGGCTGTTTATGCTAATGAGGGAGGGATTGGCTGCGTCCAAAACCGCATACTTCCATACTATACAGTATGCTAAAATCAGTATGCGAGCCGAGTAGTATGTCCGAATTCATAGAATTCGAAAATCAGTATGCGAGAAGTACCCGGATGACTTACTACTTCCGGCGAGATTCTGAAGTGCGCATCCCATGCACGCTGCGCTATCCCATGATGCTCCGCGAGAAAATTCATGAATGGGAGTAAATCGACGCAACTGACGGAGGTAGGTCACGTGACCACGACAAAATGGCGGATGTAGTACGTCCGAATTCCATTCATACTTCTTACATTCATACTGTATAGAATGCACTTTTCTAACGGCCGAGTAGTACGTTCAAATTCAAATGCAGTACCTACTGAGTAGTAGGCGGTTTCGGACGCAGCCATTGTTACTAATACGCGGGACTTTCCCCTTTGATGAAACATTCAAAGGGAGAATATCAATGTGTTTTTGCAGTCTGTTTATGAAGTGTTATTATAAAAACTTGAATTTTAGAATTTTACTATTAGATGCTGGATATACTCACACACTGCTGACACACCAAAAAGATTAAGTTTAAGTTTAAGTTTAAACCCCTTATAAAAGTGATTTTTGCATTATAGGTCCCCTTTAAAATGAATTCCTGCTAGCTGTAGATGTGAAACAGCTATTAATCCACATATCTGAACAGTGAATGTAATTGTCAAACCTCAGTATGTTCAGTTGGCAGTGTGGACTCTTCAGTCCATCGGAGAGCAGCTTCACTCCTGAATCCTGCAGATGATTGTTGCTGAGGTCCAACTCTGTCAGATAAGAGTCTGATGATTGTAGAGCTGAAGAAATGGTTTCATAGGACGTTTCATCAAGACCACAGCCGTTAAATCTGAGAAAGCACAATGTTTACTCAGATTTACTTAGATGCTTCTGAAAAAAAGACATTGGGTCTCATTCACTAATAACTGTTTTTGTGTTTATGCGCTTGCAATATTTTGTGAAAATGTCCATATGCACATTTCATCCAAACATTTGCACATAAGCATGTTTAGTAACTGAGACCAAGTGTACCCTTAAAGGTGCAGTGTGCAAGTTTGACACTCAGTGGTTGAACTAAGTATTGCACTCCTAGATCAAAATAAACGCACATGCGGGATGCCAGATTGAGTGCAGGAGCGAGTGATTTATAAATAAAAGCAACGACACGCAATAGAGGGAATATTTTACATATTAAAAGGTGTTTTAGTTCTAACCAACACCTCGAATTCATATATCAGAAACGGCTTCTATTTCTCACAGCTGAACATGTGAAACAAATGACAGTGATCACCTCAGAATAGATTAGATTTTAAACCTTAACGTTTGGTGAGTGAGGTCATATTCTGTGCTTCTGAATGGCTGTATTTACATTTCTGTCGTGTTTCGTCTGGTGCAAACAGCCAAACTGCTGTTTGCGTGTTGTTAGGACACGAGATTAAAGTGTGACCTGCTCACCTAATGTTTACACTCATAATATTTATATCATTTGCTAATTAATAACCTCATGTAGAACTGAATCTGTCTCATTTTGATGTCTGATACTGTCCATTTCGGTCACAGACACATGCTTTCAGAGTCTTTCTGAATGAATGAATGAAATACGCTGTTTTCCAACAAGGCAACCCGGAGTGCTGAATTATAATTGGCTAAACTGGCCTTGTGCAGGTTAAATTGACCTAAACACAGACAGCGTTTCAGCACGGAAAAACCATTTCCAAAGCAGAATATCTGATTTCAGCATTGTTTCTCAGTTAAACTAATATGTTCACTTGGTATGTTTCTTAAATATCTGCAAACATTTTATGGTATTTTTATGCTTTAGAAGAGTCAAAAACTTACATACAGCACCTTTGATACTCAGCCATTTTGTATTTAATAGACGTCTAATAGACAGTAGTCAGCTTGGCTAAAACAAGGCTAATCTTGGGCTGTCAGTGAAAATCTAACAGACATCTAAGAATAGCCGAAAACTAGACTGGTCGTCAAATAGACAGATGTTACATGTGTAGTCATTCATTTCTGTTTACTTGATGACTAGTCTAGTTTTGGCCTATTAGCCTTGTTTTAGACAAAACGACTATGTTTAGATGTCTATTAGACATCTTTTAGAAACAAAAAATAGTTGCTGGGTATTTAAGCCAGCGATATATGTCACACTGTAATTTGATCTTGTTTTCTGCTAAAGAATGACAGTGTAAAAAGCATCAAATAGCTAACAGGAACTATGTGTTTCTGTCTAAAGATGCATATAAAATATATGCACAAAACTGGAATATCAGATAAAAGACATGAGAATTAAGCAGCGTTTCCATCCCAGGAGACAAAGAGAACAAAATCGTCACTTCATATACTGGCACCATATATATATGAATTTGCTGTGGTAGGAGAAGCTGCGTGTCTTTTTCTTATATAATAAATTACTTGTGCCTAAGAAAATAAAGACGAAGTGCAATTAACATGCGTGGCGTTTGGAGTTATAAGCATTGGTGGAAAGAGTACTGAAAAATCATACTTAGGTAAAAGTACCATTACTTGCCAAAAAGTGTAGTGCAAGTAGAGTAAAATATCTGTTGTAAATATTGCTCAAAGTACTCAAGAGTAGTGAGTATTATGCTGTATAAAGCTGATGCATTTACATGTAATTTGTGGAAGTGTGTAAACGTAACATTCTGTAGTGCATTTAGCTATTGCCCAGCAGACACACAACGTCATAAGACGTTAATATTAGGTTAGATTTAGGTTGTAATGTCAGGTGACCAAAATTCAATGTCTAGCCAGCGTCTAAGGTCAACAATATTTTGATATCCAATTTCACGTGTCAATTGACGTTGATATTTGGGTTGATTTTAGGTTGTGTTAGAAAGTGACCAAAATCCAACGTCGAGCCAACAACTTAAACCAACATCATAAAGACGTCAAATACTTATTTGTCAGGTACGGCAACCGAAATCCAACATCTGATTGACGTTATAGTGGTAACGTCCACACAACATCAAGCTGTAACATCATTAGACGTTGATATTTGGTTGCGTTTAGGTTTGATGTTGGACATTGACATCAGCCTGACGTTGAGTTCTGAAGTCAACCCGATTTTCATTTCCAAACAAAATGCAACGTCCCCACGCATTGGGGTACAACGTCAATCTGACGTCATGTTGAGGTCTTGTACCTGCTGGGTGTTTAAGGCCATTTCGGTCATCATACAGTACAGTAAACATCTGTCATCTTCTCATTAGTGACCTGTCTCTGGGTCAATGTTTGTAAAGATTTTGGACATCTTCTTAGACACTTATGCTTCTAAACAGTTTGCTGCAATTGTAAATCGCACATGTCTTGAGGTAGTTCATTATGATGCAATTTACCTTCTATGTGTGATTTGATTGGACAGGAATCACACGGCTGATTTTTCTAGTCCCCATAGACAAGAAATAATGAAGTAGTGACTGCAGGTTGAAGGAAAGTAGTGGAGTAAAAGTACTGATACTGCACTAAAAATGTACTCAAGTGAGGGTAAAAGTACACATTTATAAAACTACTTAGTGAATTACAATTCCTGAGAAAAACTAGTCAATTACAGTTATTTGAGTATTTGTAATTTCTTATTTTACACCACTGGTCATAAGACACTCAAAACTGTTCTGGAGGTAATAATAATAATAATAATACCGAACCACATGCCATTTTGATCATCACATGATCTCGTATAACACAATCACATGACTTTTTGAATTTCACATACTGAAAGTGTTTCAATTAAAATTTATGGGGATTTTTTCTTATTGAATAAAACGTTTATCCTATTCAGTTGTGCGCATAACTTTTTTGTGGATTTGCAAAATGTTTGTGCATCTTGACTTTCCATCAAGCATTTTTTAATGCAATAATCCAAAATGTGCATAGATGTAAGTGGATGCAAACAGCGAGTGAATTTACTCACAGTGCTTTTCTGCAGCACCTAACTGCTGGGATGAGTTTCCTGTAGTTTTCCTGTGATGATGTGAATCTCTTTGGGTTGAACTCGTCCACCTCTTTCTCTGACATCAGCACTATGTAGGTCAGCACTGTGCACATTGAAGATGAGAGCTCTTTGCCTGGACGTCCATCTGAACTGAGATTTCTCTGGATTTCCTCATATAACGAGTGATCCTTCAGCTCAAGCAAGCAGAAAAATAGGTTGACTGAAGAATGACATGAGATATTCTTGTTTTGCAATTGTTTAAAGTGCGGACTTATTTTTTTGATGCTCCTCGTGGTGTCTATAATGTGCGAGAACAGGCCTTTGAGCAGATTTTGACTGGACTCCAGTGAAATGCCAAGCAGAAACCTCAGGAAGAGGTCCAGATGTCCTCGCTTACTGCGCATTGCTTTATCAGTGGCCCTCTTGATTAAATCATGAAACTTGATTTTCCTGAATGTCTTTTTAAAGAGGAACTGAAGCTCATGTCGTGCTGTGTTTTGTGAACCTTCAAAAAAAAAAGTAAGCTCATTGATGTTCCTGTTTATAAAGCAGAAGAACACATACACCGCAGCCAGAAACTCTTGAACACTCAGATGCACGAAGTAGAAAACCTTGGCTTCATGAAGTCCATGCTCCATCTTAAAGATCTCTGCGATCATTCCTGTGAACTCTACATTCACATCAATACCACAGTCCTTCAGATCCTGCTCATAAAACACAACATTTTCCTTCTTGAGCTGTTTAAACGCTAGCTTGGCCAATTTCAGAATCACTTCTCTGTTTGATTGCAAGAGCTTGGCGTATTCTCTTTCTTCTTCAGGATCGTACTTCTGGCTCTTCATGGTCATCTGTATGAGCAGGAAGTGAATGTACATTTCAGTGAGTGTTGTGCCAATGTTTTCGATATTCCTCTGGAGGATATCCTGAAGAACGGTGGCCGTGATCCAGCAGAACACGGGAATGTGGCACATGATGTAGAGGCTACGAGATGTCTTAATGTGGGAGATGATTTTGGAGGCCTGAGTCTCATCTGCGATTCTGTTTCTGAAATACTTCTCCTTCTGTTGATCGTTGAACCCTTGCACCTCTGTGAACAAGCCGACATATCGAGGAGGGATCTGATTGGCTGCTGCAGGTCGCGAGGTCACCCAGACAAGAGCCGACGGAAGCAGATTGCCTTTGACCAGACTTGTAAACAGCATGTCCACGGATGATCTTTCTTCAACATTGTGCAGTGTTCTGCTTTTGAAATTCAAAGGCAGGCGACTCTCATCCAGTCCATCAAATATAAATGCTAGATTACACTGCTTAAACAGCACCGACATCTCCAGCTCCTTCAGTTCAGGATAAAATTTCAGCAGAAACTCGTGGAGATTGAAATTGTCGTTTGTCATTAAATTAATTTCACGGAATGGAAGCAGGAACACACAGTGTATATCATGATTGGTTTTTCCTTCAGCCCAGTCCAGGATGAACTTGCGCACAGAGACGGTTTTTCCAATGCCAGCGATGCCCTTAGTCAGCACAGTGTTTTTCTTTGATTTTGCCTTCAGTTCAGCAAATATATCCTCGCATCGGATTGATCTGAGTGAAGCCTTTTTTTCCTTGAAAGCGTCGTCAATCTTCAGAATCTCATGTTCCTGGTTGACATCATGCATATCTCCTTCTGCGATGAAGATTTCTGTGTAAAAAGCCTTGAAATGTGCTGCATTTTCTTTTGTGCAGTCTAAGATACAGTCCACTTTCTTCTTCATGTTGGTTCTGTGAGTTTCCAAGATTTTTTGCAGCTTCAAATCATCTGTTATAAAGAACATAAAACATGGGGGAAAGCAAACACATGATAAATAAACAACAACAACAAAGCTTTGGCATCAAATTTTACTCAACATATTGAACTAAATGACTGTTTAAGTGTGGTTTATTTATAAACTAATTTCGAGAGGATCACGTGCTTATGATTGAACACAGCTGGCACCGCATCATTGCAGATGATTACTGACACACTATAAATAACCAGTTTTCCACTTCAGTCATCTTCGTTTTGAAGAATTCCCCCTTCCACCCCTACTCCTCCCTTTCTCCTGATAGGGCGGCACAGTGGCCCAGTGGTTAGCACTGTTGCCTCACAGCAAGAACGCCGCTGGTTCGGCCCCTCACCAGGCTGGTTGGCATTTTTGCGCGGAGTTTGCATGTTTTCCCCATGTTTGCGTGAGTTTCCCGGTTTCCTCCCACCGTCCAAAGATGTACACCTTAAGTCAGGGGTGTCCAAACTCGGTCCTGGAGGGCCAGTTCCAACCCTAATCAAACACACCTGAACCAGCTAATTAAGCACTTATTAGATATACTAGAAACGTCCTGGCAGGTGTGTTGAAGCAAGTTGGAGCTAAACTTAGCAGGACGCCGGTCCTCCAGGACCGAGTTTGGACACCCCTGCCTTAAGCAAACTGACTACTCCAAAGTAGCATCTTAAGACAAACCCTTAGCCAGCTACATCTTAGCATGTTCACAAGTAGGGGAGTTCTTGAGGCCTACCTGAGCTCAAACTCTCCTCTCGCCCTGCAAACAGGAGGGAGCCCCGGACTTGAGGATATTCTGAGCTCAGGGCTCTCTCCCGGGGCAGCATGCCAAACACGCTTTATTATCATCAGCTAAGGATAAACTCTTGAAGCAGTAAATAGATCTTTCATTGAATTCACTACATTTTCAAAATAGCCCTTAGGACTCATTCATTTTAATTTGCCTTAGTCCCTTTATTTATTAGGGGTCGCCACAGCAGAATGAACCGTCAAGTTATCCAACATATGTTTTACACAGCGGATGCCCTTCCAGCCGCAGCTTAGTACTGGGAAACACCATACAAACTCCCATTCACACACATACACTACGCCCAATTTAGTTGATCAACTCCCCTATAGTGCATGTGTTTGGACTGTGGGGGAAACCGGAGCACCCGGAGGAAACCCACACCAACACGAGGAGAACATGCAAACTCCACACAGAAAAGCCAACTGACCCAGCCGGGACTCAAACCAGCGACCATTTTGCTTTGCTAACCACTGGGCCACCGTGCAGCCCCCTTAAGGATTCAATTCGTGCATAATTACACACTTTAATGCCTAAATTTATAAACTCCTTAGGATAGATCTTTTTGCAATAAGATATAGTTGGTCATTGCCAGTCAAGTACAGTTGTTGGCCTGTGTTTTTGGGCATAATTAAAAAAGATTTGGTCACAAATGTTTTTTAAAACACACTTTTGTGTCCAACAGAACAATGAAACTCAAAGTTTGACCAAGTGGAGTCTGAGTAAATGTTGACTGAATTTTCATTTTTGGGTAAACTATTACTTTAAGCACACACAGACGTTCTGCATTAACATTAAACTCTGACCAATTATCAGATAATGACCCTGTTCAAAACATGAAACATGCCAAACAACAAATGAGGATGTCACTAGCTGGGTTTCCATCCTGAGGCAAACCATTTTAAAGTTCATTCATTCATTTATTTTCCTTCGGCTTAGTCCCTTTATTTATCAGGGGTCACAAAGTGGAATGAACCGCCAACTTATCCACCATGCTTTTTACACAGCGGATGCCCTTCCAGCTGCAACCCAGTACTGGGAAACACCCATACACACTCATTCACACAGACACACTCATACATTATGGCCAATTTAGTGTATTCAATTCCCCTATAGCGCATGTGTTTGGACTGTGGGGGAAACCGGAGCACCCGGAGGAAACGATTCTTTAAAATGTCCATTAATACTGACAGATGGAGAACCAGCTATAAACATGAACAGATGCCAATGGGGAAATAACAATATGTTCATGTCTGTTGATGTTAGTTATTGTCTAACAGTGCAATGTAAACAATCCTTAGGAGAATGTGACTTTTGGCACCTTGTTTTTCTGTGTGTTTCTCTGCTGTCTTTGGGGATTTTTGTGGTTCTGTGAAAAGAGACAAAAATAGAAAATATGCCACCACAGAAGATTCATATTTGCAATCACATGTTAAAATCACATGTTCTAGATGGAGATAACCAAAAGGTTGTTACCTTTCTTACTATGCAAAGTATAAATAGCAAAAACTCAAGAAAAGACTGAAAATCTAGGACATAACTTTAACTATTCAGTCAGTTCTGCAGACCCCATAATGACTAAGAGGGATTCAAAGGGATTTTTTTTTTACTTTGGAGTAAAGGACATCCAAATATTATATGAATTGTAATAGGCAAAACAATCACAGTCAATGAGCATTTATTTCCCAGCAAAAAAAGCCAACATAGGCTCATTCTGAAAACGTCCCCCTATATACAGTGCATCCAGAAAGGATTGAAAGCGCTTCACGTTTTCCACATTTTTTTATGTTACAGCCTTATTCCAAAATGGATTAAATTGATTTATTTCCTCAACATTCTACACACAATCCCCCATAATGACAATGAGAAAAAAATATTTTTTGAAAAATTATTAAAAATAATAAAATCTGATAAATCACATGTACAGACGTATTGACAGCCTTTGGCGTGAAGCTCTACATTGAGCTCAGGTTCATTCTGTTTCCACTGAACATTCTTGAGATGTTTCAGCAGCTGAATTGGAGGTTACCTGTGGTCAATTCAGTTGACTGGACATGATTTGAAAAGGCATACACCTGTCTATATAAGGGCCCAGGGTTGACAGTGCATGTCAAAGCACAAACCAAGCATGAACACAAAGGAATTGTCTGTAGATCTCTGGGACAGGATTGTCTGGAGGCACAAGGCTGGGGAAGGTTACATAAAAATTTCTGCTGCTCTGAAAGTTCCAATGAGCACAGCGGCCTCCATCATTCATAAGTGGAAGATGTTTGAAAGCACCAGGAGCTTTAGAGCCTTAGTCAGGGAGGTGATCAATAACCCGATGGTCACTCTGTCTGAGCTCCAGCGTTCTTCTGTGGAGAGAGGAGAACCTTACAGAAGGACGACCATCTGTGCAGCAATACACCAATCAGGCGTGTATGGTAGAGCGGCCAGACTGAAGACACTCCCCACCTGGAATCTGCCAAAAGGCATCTGAAGGACTCTCAGAGCATCAGAAACTAAACTATCTGCTCTGATGAGACTTAAATTTAATTCTTTGGAGTGAATACCAGGGTTTGCGTTTGAAGAAAAGCAGGCAGCGCTCATCACCAGGCTAATACCATGCTTACAGTGAAGCATGGTGGTGGCAGCATCATGCTGTGGAGATGTTTTTCAGCAGCAGGAACTGGAAGACTAGTCAGGATAGAGGGAAAGATGAATGCAGCAATGTACAGAGACATCCTGAATGAAGACCTGCTTCAGAGTGCTCTTGACCTCAGACTGGGGTGACAATTCATCTTCCAGCAGGACAATGACCCAAAGCACACTGACAGAATATCAATGGAGTGGCTTCACAACAACTGGGTGATTGTCTTTGAGTGGCCCAGCCAGAGCCCAGATTAAATCCTATTGAACATTTCTGAAGAGATCTGAAAATGGCCGTACATCGTCGCTTCCCATCCAACCTGATAGAGCTTGAGAGGTACTGCAAAGAGGAACGGGCAAAAATTCCCTAAGACATGTGTGCCAAGCTTGTGGCATCATATTCAGAAAGACTTGAGGCTGTAATCGCTGCCAAAGGTGCATCAACAAAGTGTTGAGCAAAGGCTGTGAATACTGATGTACATGTGATTCTTCAGGTGTTTTACTTTTAATAAATCTGCAACAATTTCAAAAACTCTTTTTCACATTGTCATTATGGGGGATTGTGTGTAGAATGTTGAGGAAATAAATTAAATTCATTTTGGAATGAGGCTGTAACATAAACAAATGTGGAAAAAGTGAATCGCTGTCAATACTTTTCCGATCGACTGTACATTTCTGGAGATTGCGAATTATGTAGCCAAAGAAGAGTATGGCTGCATTTCATCTTTAAAATAAACATTACGGGGCGGTATGACACCGTTCCTTTTCGCTCTAGCCAGCTGATCGCTTACCTCCCCGTATAGACAACTTTCCAACTGTTACCAGTTTGTCCAGTGGCTCGCCACGTACATCGGAGGATTTGAGACTCAGAGAGGAGCTGACTGTAATGACAGGGTTTGAGTCAGGTCAAGAATGGTTCCATAAAACAGTCAGTCGACTGCGGCCTCTAGTGGACTTATGTAAGAAGAGCAGATGCGAATGGAACTGGTGAGAGAAATTTGAGATCCCAAAAAGAGTATACAGTGGCCTCTGACAGATTCGCGAAAACAAAAGCTGCAAAAAACATAGCTTCCTGGTTGGTGCTCTCCAGAAATGTATATAGGGGTAAGTAATCAGAATAAGCCTGGGTTGAAGCAGTGTGTGTCTCAATAAGCAGAGTTCTAGTGATAGTACCGTTTCCTGCAGGGTTCAAACGGTAATTGAAGATTACTGGCCCTGTAATGGTGTTTCCATTGAGTAAAGGAGCAATCACAATTGCTCCTGGTTCAGCTGTCAGATCAGCTTTGATTCCACTGTTACCACTGCTGCTCATCTGGACTGGAATACAAACAGGAGTTACTTACATTTCTTGAATGACATTTTTAACATTCTGACTCACATTTCAGCTTTAATTCCTCCAGCTTACCCAGTGTGTCATTATCCTGTTTATCAGATGCCATTGTCCTACACTGACTCACTGCTGTCTGACATGATAAAAGGCTTCATCAGCTCCTCTGTAAACCTAAATTAAAAAAAATGAATGCATTTCATATGCATTAAAAAATTCAATTTATTGGGTAATTTAATAGATTGCATAAATAGATTGCTGTTTTTACAGAACTGTGATGGTTGGGTTTAGGGTTGGGGTGGCGGTAGACAATAATAAAAGTACAATAAATGGGAAATTTACTAAGTACTTTAAATAATTCTTGCTAACTTCCGGCCGCAACCATATCCGATCTAGCAACAACTGATTTACTTTACGTGTTTATGTTTGCTTTCTGTTTTGGTGGCAAGCCCTCATGAATGACTGCTGCTGAAACAGAAACCAAAACCAAACATAAAGTCTCCTAAATGCTGGTTTATACTTCTGCGTTGAGTGATCGGCGTGACCCACGGCATCTGCGTTGCTGTACATTTATACTTCTGCGCGCTGTTTGTGTTGCTCTGCAATAACACTTCTGAAACGCTAGCTGGTAGTAGGTGATTATGTTCCTCAGTGTCGAGTTTCTTCACTGGTGTTTTGTTTTTTCTGTATGCTACCTTAATGTACAAGTAGCTCAAACTCATTCAGAGGCAGGAACCGGCGGACGTGCAACAACTTTAATCATAATCACAAACACAAAACAACAGTTACCATGTAGAGCTTCTTCATTCGACTCAACAATTGTAAACACTCGCTCCAACAGGTTCGCATGGCTTCCACGCCCCCCCACCCACCCCCAACACACACACACACCAAGCCAACCAATCACAGAGCTTGTGTCGTCGTTGTGACGTGTAGTCAGATTTTTTGAGAGGTGTGCATCAGCAACAGCCACGCAGTGTATACCGCACAAACCATGTGAGCCCACCCGCAAGAGGAGAAGGAAATTTGTATCAAAATCTGACTCCCTGGACAAATCTGACTCCCTTTTGCGTGCACACGCATCACACAGCGCCTTCAGTTAAACTCACAGTGGTTTATCTTTTACACTTTTATCGATTATTTTTTGATTCACAGCAAGAACAAACAAAGAAGCGTTTGATTGACAAGCAGCAGCTAATTATGTTCAAAAGAATTTAAAACGCCAAATAGAATGAATTTATACCCCATTTCGAAAGTAAAACACTCTAACATTAAGTGCAGTGTGTGGGTGAGAGGGGGGCAGTGTTTCGATGAGGCCTGGTTATGTTGTGGTTCTGTGACTGCTGGTGTTGGTTGCTGTATGGTTAAACATTATCACAGTTGAAGTAACTAGGTTAATTTCAATTTAAATATATTAAAATTTAAATATTAATCTAATATTTTGGGCATTTTTTGTGCGTTTGAGTGGGTTTTGGACAGCTTTTGGGCTGAAAAAAATCAGTTATATCTGGCAACACTGCGGCCACAGCAAGGGGTATGTGACCGCGTGAAGGTAACGCCGGACCAAACGAATGCACTTGACACAGAAGTATAAATCACCCTTAAGCCTGGCCTAGCTTGCTGTAAAAAAAATATTTTCAGCTCGCGAAAGCACAAAAGACATTCAAGAGTTCACACTTAGCTGATGATTGATTATAAAGCTTGTTTGGCATGCAGTCCCGGGAGAGAGCCCTGAGCTCATGAGATCCTCGAGCCCGGGGCTCCCTCCCGTTGCAAGGCGAGAGGGGAGATTGAGCTCAGGTAGATCTCGAGAACTCCCCCATCGTAGTGATTGAAGAGCAGATAGTAGTTCTCTTTAACGAGATAGGTACTAGATAGGGAGCAAGTCTATAGTGTTGGTTAATCAATAACTTGTTTTTAATCGGTGGGAGGAAACCGGAGTACCCGGGGGAAACCCACGTGAGCACAGGGAGAACGTGCAAACTCCGCACAGAAATGCCCGCTGGTTGGTAAAGCCTAGAACCATTGACATTCTTGCTGTGAGGCAACAGCGCTAAGCGCTGGGCCACTGTGTCACCCATCTAGGAAAGAGGAGGAGTAGGGGTGGATGGGGGGATTCTTCAAAAGCAAAGATAGCAGTGATATGAAACCCGGGGTATTTATAGTAGCTTAGGGATCATCTGATAGGTGCGTAGTGAATTGGATAATGTGGGTCCAGCCGCTAGCAATCATAAGCACGTGATCCTCTCGAAATTAGTTTATGAATAAACTTCACTTAATGTGGGGTCACAAAGGCAGAATGAACCACCAACTTATCCAGCATGTTTTACGCAGTGGATGCCCTTCCAGCTGCAATGCATCACTGGGAAACATCTACAGTATACACACTCATTCATACACATACACTACTGACAATTTAGCTTACCCAATTCACCTGTACCACATGTGTTTCGACCTTGGGGGAAACCGGAGCACCCGGAGGAAACCCACACGAACACAGGGAGAACATGCAAACTCCACACAGAAACACCAACTGACCCAACCAAGGCTCGAACCAGTGACCTTCTTGCTGTGAGGCGATCGTGCCATCCACTGCGCCACTGTGACGCCATATTTTCATTTTTATCTTATTAGTTATATTTTGCAGATATGCTTCCCTATGATCAGGTTGTCGTGGTCCTAACCTTTTACCACCACCCGTTCCACAATGCACCGGCCCCTTACAGCTCGCCCTGTGGGTCCTGAACATGGACCTTCAGCATGCACTGAAGCGGTTTGCTGACACGTGTGACACGCTGGGATGAGAATCAGCACTTCCAAGTCCGGGGCCATGGTGCTCCACCGGAAAAAGGTGCTTTGCCATCTCCAGATTGGAGGAAAGTCCTTACCCCAGGTGGAGGAGTTCAAGTATCTTGGGGTTATGTTCACGAGTGAGGGAAGAATGGAACGTGAGATTGGCAGGGCAGATCGGTGCAGCGGCAGCAGTAATGCGATCGATGTACTGGTCTATTGTGGTAAAAAATAAGCTGAGCCGAAAGGCAAAGCTCTTGATTTACCAGTCAGTCTACGCTTCTACTCTCACCTATGGTCATGAGCGAAAGCACAAGAGGGCCTGTTTCAGATGCCTCCTGTGGACGCCTACCTAGGGAGGTGTTCCAGGCATGTCCCACCAGGAGGAGGCCGGGTGAAAGACCCAGGACACGCTGGAGGGACTATGTCTCTGGGCTGGCCTGGGAACACCTCGGGATCCTCCCAGAGGAGCTGGAGGAAGTGTCTGGGGAGAGGGAAGGCTGGGGTTCTCTCCTAAGACTGCTGCCCTCGCAACCTGGCTCAAGAAAAGTGGACGAAAATGAGATGAGATGACATGCTCTCCTACAGAATCATCTAAATCGATCTAAAATGATGAATTCTTTAAAAGCTATTTAAGTAATTTGGTAAATTTGCATTTATATCGCAATAAATTTATGTTGCAGTAAATGAAAATATTGCAATGTCCGTTTTTTCCTATATCGAGCAGCCCTAAATAAAAACATAATAAAGTTGCAGAGTGATGCTTTAATTCTTCATCAAATAACTGAAAACAGATAATAAAAACAGTTTAAGTATTTTACAGTAAAAACAAACAAACAAGAAAAACACTGTTTCACACAATATGACAACAATATCACACTGTGCTGCTTACTGTTTTCATTTACAAGGACAAACCTGAAACCATGATCTGTAAACCATCAAAATAACACAGCGGTGAAGCTGTAAACACAAAGTGACCAATGATAATGTACACTTTAGGATGACACACAGATGAAAACAATATAAGAATAATTTCTCACCTAAATTACACTCGTAGGTCTGTTTATTGGGTCCTCAGAAGACGCCGTGTTGAACAGAAGAAAAAGTGAAACCAACTTTTTAGGAAGAGACGTGAGAATTGAGGAGGAGGATCATCAGACGCATAAACATGTTCACATGTGGGGAATTTCCACATTTATATTGACCAAACGAAACAAAGCTGGTCCCCATAATGCTAAAAATCTTAGGTTTTATCCTAGAATTTAACATAAGCAATTATACACACACATACACACTGAACTGATCTGTTACTCAGAAAGATTTTTAGGCTTTTCTGCTGTAGCTGTACAGATGCTGAAGGTTTAATGACAAGTACATATTAATATAGTGTCACGGTGGCGCAGTGGGTATCACAGCAAGAAGGTCGCTCACCCAAGCCTCGGCTAGGTCAGTGTGTGTTTCTGTGTGCAG
Source organism: Danio tinwini (assembly GCA_903798205.1). Lineage (NCBI taxonomy): Eukaryota > Metazoa > Chordata > Actinopteri > Cypriniformes > Danionidae > Danio > Danio tinwini. The sequence goes on along the minus strand of CAIGQZ010001199.1, from coordinate 834,118 downwards.
TTTGCATGTTCTCCCCGTGTTGGCGTGGGTTTCCTCCGGGTTCCCCCACAGTCCAAACACATGCGCTACAGGGAAATTGATCAACTAAATTAGCCATAGTGTATGTGTGTGTGTGTGTGTGTGAATGACTGTGTATGGGCGTTTCCCAGTACTGGGTTGCAGCTGGAAGGGCATCCGCTGGAAAACATAAATAAGTTGGCGGTTCATATAGCTGTGGCGACCCCTGATAAATAAGGGAATTAAACCAAAGGACAATGAATAAATGATTCCTGCCGAGATCTCAAGAGATTTAATGTACTGCATCGACATGATTATAGACAGAATTCACACACAGTTCTTGTTATGTTTCCCCTTTAAGGGATTTTCCAGTTGCAAGTGCCGGGCTGTTGCCCCTTTAAGAGTGTGTCCAGTTTCATATCATCTTGATGTCTTTTGTGTTCATTTCTCTACATTTCGTCTACAGTATTGTTTTATTTGCAGTTAATTTGACCCAAGCCAGCGGGACTTGAGCACAGTTGTGCTTGTAGTTTTGCTCATTTCCTTTATTCTGCTCTTTCTGTTCTTCATTCTTCAACATGTTATACTTTAAACATAACAACATGAGGTTTTCCTGCACTGACACTTGCACGAGCTCCATTCACTTGTGCTTGTTTTTCTTTCTCATGATCACTTTTGCTTCCTGTTTTCAGAAGTGCAGTGTGGTTTTCTTTCTTCAACAGAAGCTTCCCTGTTTCTGCTGGTCAGGTTATCTTTTACTCTGGTTGTACCACAGGGCCAGTTGTTGCCCAATGTTCCTTTTTCATTATATATGTTGCATTTATGTTTATTAAACATGTAGGATCATATGATCTTTGCGCAAATGACACTCGACTTTATCTTTCTCTGAAATAAAACAGCAGAGAATACTCTTGAAAACTGTTGTGGTTATCTTTAAAGTTGGATTGAAATCTAAATGTACTCATATTTTTATATTTAAATATTAGTGGTGCTTGTGGTCCCCAACCTTTTTGAAAATATTACCGTGGCCTGGGGAGGTTGGTGGCAGGGCCGGATTAAAAACACATTGGGCCCTGGGGCTATACCAAATCCAAGGACCCCCTTAAATTTTGACCTCATGAAAAAAAAAAAAAATATATATATATATATATACACACACAAGGTTTCTGCTACTTTTATTCTTCCATGGTGGGGCGCCACACCAAAATTCATCCCGCCACAGCTATATTAAAGCCTCACAGTCAAAATATTCAGTCTTTTTTTTTTAAATAGCGGGTTATAATCGCACCAAAACAGTATTAAAAGGTAAGTGAATTATAACAGCGCAAACTTTTCTGTAATCGTAGTAGTGCTGTGCGTTATTTGTTTAACCCTTTAAGGTGACATGCTGACTGACAGGTGCGTGATGCGTGAGGCCAGCAAACACGACGTAGCTTTCAGTTATGATGAACACAGTTTCCATAATTATACTTTATTTATAGATAAAGGTCTATGGCTCTGCATACAACAAACATTTTATCTTGCTGGAGTTTATAGCCGTTTCACTTCAGGGCGCATTAATGCCGCTCCGTAGGTCTATTGGAGACATTCATAAATATTTCTAGCAAATCTAATAAATGTTGGAGACATACTCAGTACATAAACGCGCTAAATCGCACTTCAGCAGTGTTTATTTGAGAGAGCACAAGTATATCTGCACTTGAGCAGCAAATATTTGATCGCCTACAAGAAGTTTTGTGCACGAACAGAGTAAATCCCCGCGCAAGCAAAAAGATCTGCATGCTCGTATTACATAAAATCGGTCTCAACTTAATACTGCATCACGACATTTGTCATTGAAATAACGCCATAGGTAATTGGTAGATCAAAAGGCCTGCCGCCACAGCTGGTAAAAAACCTAGAGGAAACACTGATATATATATATATATATATATATATATATTAAAATAGGGGTTCAACTTTAAAAGTTTCTGTAGAACTTTACCTGACCATGAATCCCTAATGATAGGATATCTTTAAAATTTATGCTTCTAATATCCAAAATATTGTGGTCTTCTGAGTTTCAGAAGGCCAGCATCCTTGTTTTATTTTATTTATTTGTTTTTTGCATCAGATATATTGTCTGATGAAAGCCAGTGCCAATATTTCATGGCTCCATATTATTTCTGTCGTTTTTATAAAAGGGGCAAAATAAACATTCATAAAAAGTTTGCTTTCCAATTGTTCAGTTAGACTTACTGTAAAGCATAACAGTGTATTTACTTGATATACATACTGCGCAATAATGGACATTTTGATAACTGCTTGGGTAGGCTATTTGATTTGTTCGCACACTGTCTCAGTTATATTTGAACAGACTATTATAATTTAAATGTTTGTTCTACGACGAGCTTAGTTAGCCTACCTTTGACTGGATGGTTCTCGCGGTAGTGCCGAAATAAGGGACTGTCCTGGGAAAACTGGCACATCTGATCATCCTTATAGGTGACTGAAACAGGGCTATTCAATATTCTGATTGGGCAGCCACTCTGAGCCCCAGTTTAGCACCGGTGTCACTGTTTTTAAGAGCAGCGAACCAAAAGGAATACTTCACATTATCGACGAGAGAAAGCAGAGCACAAAGAGGTGTTTCCCATGTCATAGTATAAATTAATTCATCAGCCAATCAAGGACCCCCTCCTCCCATGGGCCCTGGGGCTTCATCCCCACCTAGCCCTTATGTTAATCCAGCCCTGGTTGGGAGGTGTGGTTCTATGTAGATTGCTAGGCAACTATCAACATGTTCTCAGAGGATGTCAAGCTGATAAAACATTGCTGCAGCTCTGATACAAGTGTTATCTATGGAGAACATTAAAAAGCACTGCAGTATTGTGCACCTGCCCTTTTTTCTCATGGAGAGAAAGTGCCCTTATCCCCAATATCATTTTGCGCACTTCACTCCAAAAATGTGACGCAAGCTGCGCACCGCATAGGAAATAATGAACTAGCCTGTGGAAAAAATGCGATATGTGAACGGCCGCCATCATTTGCAATCTCAAGCGGTTGATCTTCTTGAAAAGACATGCTGGATCCACCTGATTTGTTGACAAACGGGTTGGGGATCCATTCCTTGGCAGGTCGTGGGTCTTTTTACTGTAGCAAAGAAACTTTACAAAGACGTCTGTTTCTTACTCATTTTGCTGCTTGTGGGTTAAATATGGGCGCTCAAGTGACCAAGATAATACGGTCAGTTTTCAAAATAAAGACTTTTCAAAATAAAAGGTCGTTCAAACCCAGATAATAAATACAACGAAAATAAATAAGGATTTCTTGTGCCAATTGATCCACGGGACCTGTACCAGTCCACAGTGTGGGGGTTGTGGACCACTGTTATCGATGATGTATCTGTGCACTTTATTATTTTGTAAAAATGAATTTGCCCTCAGAATCTTTAATTTAATACCATTGTTTATTCTCTTCACCCTTTAAATGTATTTTCTTCACTTCCGATCATTTTGACACAAGATTATTTGCTTGTTTTAAGGAAAAATTCACTTAATTTTGAAATATTTCTGAAAACAAGACAATATTGTTTGCTTGTCTAGAAATTGCTTCTTAGTTTAAAAATTATTAGCTATTTGAACTAGAAAAAAAGTAAATAATCTAAGTAAGCAACTATTTTGCAATGTAAACGATGGCAGAATTTTCAGTTTTGGGTGAACTATCTCAAGTTGGGTCACTTCTGCACAGTTAAAGGTGCTTTATGTAAGTTTTTGACTGTTCTAAAGTATAAAAATTGCATAATATGATATATAATAATAGCAGATATTCTGCTTTGAGAATGTTTTTAATGCCAGAATGCTGTCTTTGTTTTGGTCATTTTAATCCACCCAATGCCAATTTAGCCAAGTATATTTCAGCACCCCAGGTTGCTTTGATGGAAAACTGCGCATTTCATTCATTCAGTCATGAAGGCTCTCAAAGCATGCGTCCCTGACCGAAATGCAACCTCTGGTGGACAGTAGCAGACTCTGAAATGAGACAGATTTAGTTCCACATGAGGTTATTAATTAGCAAATAATATAAATATTACGAGTGTAAACATTAGGTGAGCAGGTTACATTGTAACCCCGTGTCCTAACAACACACTATGAAATGAGATACGCAGTGATGAGCAATTGGACAGCTTGCACCAGACGAAGCACAAAGCCCAGAATATGCACTCACTCACAAAATGGTAAGATTTATAATCTATTTAGTACATAATAAACTTCTATCGTGTGCCGTTGTTTTTAGTTAGAAGATGCTTTAAATCACTCGCTCCTGTCCTCAATCTGACAAGGATCTATATCCAGGAGTGAAATACCTAGTTCAACCACTGGGTGTCAAACTTACATACTGCACCTTTAACTTATAACTAGGGCCAGACGGAATCAGCGGACGTGTTTTGCTATTTCTGCAGAAAATTTTGGTAAAAATCTGCGGATTTCTGCGGAACTATTTTAGGAGTCTCATAACTAAAACCTTAAAATGTGAAATAAAAAATAATATCTTTTTAAACTTTTATTTAATGTTTAAAATGCAAATCCAATTAAATTAACAGTAAATAGTTAACTCTTAGTAAATAAACAGAATTAATGATGGGCTAAAAATCTGCGGAAATCTGTGGAAAATCTGCGAAAAATAAAATACCAAATACCTCAATGGATTTTGGGCACTACTATTTTAAGGTTTCCTTAACATGTTACGTGGTTTCCAAACTAATGGCTGATGAATGCTCCTCACTGCACTTGTGTAAACCTTTT
>CAIGQZ010001199.1:808120-824337 GCA_903798205.1 Danio tinwini | reverse complement strand
GTGAAATTGTTTTATTTATTTATTTACATTTTATTTACATGATATAATCTAATTTTCATTGTGCACATGTCATGGAGAATTAAATTTTAAATAAAGGAATGCATCGCCATTTTGCATATTACATTTTTACTAAATGTAATAAAATTGCTAATAGTTTCTGCACACAAACACTGTTTAGCATTTAAGACATGTATTAATGCTTATTATAAACTGTATATTGTAAAATATGTATATGTAGATGCATTATAAACTATATTTAAGCCAATACTTAAGTGCTATTGTTTAATTCAGTTTCCCAACCCTGTTCCTGGAGGCACAACAGTACATTATTATGACTAATTAAAATGATAGATCATTTAAATGTGCATTTGACCACTTCTATAATGGATTATACCATTGTGAATTCATAATTGCGTCAATCAGTCTACGCCGATAGGCATGACTGACATTCACAAGACACTCTTTCTTGTAAAACATTCACAAGACACTCTTTCTTGTAAAATAGGAGTTTGTTTTTACATATAGCCTCAACGTAAAGTCAAATTAGATGCTTTTTATTATATGGTTTGACCTACAGTCAAGGCCAGAGCAAGCTAAACTGCCGCTCTAGGCAAAAGACTATCAAGCCGCCCTCAGCCGCCGTGTGTTTGAATGAAAGTCAGAACTTTGGGTTGGGCGGTGGGGTGCATTTGCTGCCCTCACTATTATGCCAAACCCCTATTATGTCAGTGTTGTGTTAATGTTGCAGATGAAAGTCAGTACGTTGGGTTGGGCGGCGGGGTGCGTTTGCCGCCCTCATTATTATGCCGCTCTAGGCGGCTGCCTAGGTCGCCTCTATGGACGTGCCGGCCCTGCCTACAGTAATAGGTAATCAGAGAATATTGTAGGTCAGAATACACAAAAATTATCCTATAAACACTGAAAACTTCAGTATATTTTATTAATAAAACAGATGTAATTTAAATAAATACACACATTTGATTCACCGAAGGATGTATTAGACAAAATAACATTACCGAAAAGGTTGACCCCTCTGGTTGTCAATGTATAATTTCCACCCTGTCCACAACCCACATTTGTACAACAATATTGATGGTCTGGTAAAACAAAAGTATACGGTCATTAAACACTGAACTGAGAATTGCAGCAGGGTCATGACGAAAATGAAAGGTCATGAAGATAAGGAAAGGTCAATCTCTGCAGCTCCTCCCCAAACCACACAACAGCTTGATCCTCATATGAAGTCTGAGATATCCTTCCAGAAACGTCCATTATACAAGCAACATGAGTGACAGACATGCACAGCGGCGTAGACGCGATCATGGTATAAGCTTTTTATTAATTATACTTTTTTAAATTACTAATTAAATCATTTCTGCTTTGCGAAGCTCCACTGATGATTACAGGCACTTGAACACAAATCACACATGTAAACAAACATTATCATACTGTGATCAGTGCATGCTTACACTTTTAAGTAATTGATAGATCACTCATTCCCATATTGTTATGTAGCAGGCTGGGAAATATAAAAGCCAGGGATTTTGATAATACAGTGGATAACAGAAAACAGTTTTAAAATGAAACAGAAACAGCCCTGATTATCAAGCTTCAAATAAACAGGCTCATAAACATACAAAATAAATCCAAAGTCTGAGTTCAGTCTGTCATAAGAGTGGCCATAAACCTAAGCAACATTATAAAAATGTGTGTAAAATATATGCAGATGAATGGATATTTGAGATTGTTGTTTAGTTTAGCACCCTGGTTAGTTGTCAATAAACTCCAATCATTTAAAACACAACTGCTTATAAAATAAAATTCAAGTAAAGCTTTGGAATTGAGTAAGTCTTTTGAATTACAGCTGAAGTCAGAATTATTCGCCCTTCTGGGATTTTTTTTTTAATATTTCCCAAATGACGTTGAACAGATTCAGGAAACTTTCACAGTGTGTCTGATAATATTTTTTGTTCTGGAGAAAGTCTTATTTGTTTCATTTCGGCTAGAATAAAAGCAGTTCCTGATTGTTTTAAACCCATTTTAAGGTCAATATTATTATCCCCCTTAAGCAATATTTATTTTGGATTGTCTCCAGAACAAACCACTGTTATACAATAACTTGCCTAATTAATAATAATAATTACTTACACGATGACCAGTGTTGCCAACTGACCCCCCTAGCGAAAAATTTTCAAAAAAGCGACTAGTGACAAATCTAGCGACTTTTTTGTGTGTTACTGGAGATTTTTATAGACTGTCGTTTGTCCATTACGGTACCGTTCCTACTCTTCTCACCGAGCTGCGGGTGATGCCGTCGGCCTCTCCCCCCCACCTCAGAGCACTGACAGGTGGCCCAGTCCTCGTACAGCAGCCTCTCCCACCTGCAGCCTGACAGCACATCACCTCTCTGCGTACCGACGGCAAATGATTTAGCACCGGCAGTGTGAAGGTATTTCCCTTGTACTCCTTTATTTTAACAATTTAATTTGACCGTTTATTCTTTTCTTGTTCACAATCCGAGAAGTTTTAACTGAGAGTTTCAGAACTTGCCTGAGTTTATTACGTCTGAGCGATTACTGCAAATTCACTACTCATCTATAATGATGTACTGTATTTAAACAGCAATACATTTAGTTAAATTGACATGCTTACATAAAGCGTAGTGCAAATATAAATACCCCATTTATTTACCATAAGCTGTTGAACAAACAGAAACGGTAGAACAAGATGACAACAGTAATATGCAAATTAGCGTATGACGTAATCTAGCGACTTTTCAGGCAGAGCTTAGCGCCTTTTCGTTGAAAATAGTTGGCAACAGTGGCGATGACAGCCATATTGCGCCAGACCGCACACCACACACCAGCTGATTGGTGGAGAAGAGACAGAGTGATGAAGCCAATTATGATAAGGGGATGGTTAGGAGGCCATGCTGGACAGAGGCTAGTGCGCCAGGATACTGGGGTTAAACCCCTACTCTTTTTTGAAGGACATCCTGGGATTTTAATGACCACAGAGAATCAGGACCTCACTTTTAACGTCTCATCTGCACTCACTGAGCAGTATAGAGTCACATCAATATACTGGGGCGTTAGGACCCACAAAGACCACTGGTTTTTGAGCCCTGCTGGTCTCACTAACACCCCTTCCAGCAGCAACCTAGCTTTTCCATGTGGTCTCTCATTCAGGTACTGACTGGCGCAGCCCTGCTTAGCTCCAGTGGGCGACCATGTGAGAGTTGCAGAGAGCTAGCTGCCGGCTAACTAACCTGATTAACCTAGTTAAGCCTTTAAATGTCACTTTAAGCTGAATACAGGGCTTCATTTGTGCCGCAACAACAGACATCCCAAGTCTTGCTTAATAGTGGGTTGTGGCAGGATCCACTGCGTAAAACATATGCCAGAGCAGTTAAATCAGTGACTAAGAAAGTAAATGAATGAAAAAGCTCTTTATGCTGAAGTCATTACAAATAATTTTGTTTTAAATCTGCAGATGCCGATTCAAATATAATCTATACCAAACGGCTGCAGGGAGGACAAAATCCTGTAGATTTCACCGTCTCGAGTGACATAAACAAAAATCTGCTTAAAAAAGAAACATGGGAAATCAAAAAGCAAATTAATAAAAAGCCTAAAATCAATCTGGCTTCAGTCAATGTCGATTTACTGGACACCATAAACATCATTGACACATACGACAGGCCAAAAAGCACCTCTAAGAAGGGCAAATATGCCAGCTGTGGGAAATATGCGAAGGGTCTGGAAGATAAACCGGACCACAGGATCCCGAAGGCAGGAGTGTTTGCTGAAGCTGGCGTGGGCCGAGCGGTTGCTGAAGCCAGTGTTTTTGAAGCTGAAGCCAAAGGCCCGAACGCCTCAGCTGGGGTTGGAGCCAGTGTGACTGGAGCTGCAATGATGGCACGGGCTGAAGTCGCCAGTGTTTCCGCCAAAACAGCCCAGTCACTGCTAAACTGGGTCTTGGAGTTGACACGGGCGCATCTATTGGTCTTGGTGGTGTGGAGGCAAAAATCCTGGGAACTGGAATCTCAATTGGTCCAAAAACCAGTGTGTCTATCTTGGGTTCAGAATTGTCATGTTCAGTCATGTAGGCATGCATACAGCACTCAGCATATAGTTCACCCCTCATAAATCTCTCATTTAAATTAATATGTTCTATAGGAAGCTTCACCTGATTATACTTGTGCATATACAGGGTGGGCTATTTATATGGATACACCATACTAACATGGGTATGGTTTCCTAAACAACCGGATTGGTTGTCGTGGGCCAGTTGAATGGCCCCCAAGGTCTCCTGATCTGACCCTCTTGGACTTTTATCTTTGGGGTCATCTAAAGGCAATTGTCTATGCAATTTATTAAGGTGTATCTATATAAATGGCCCACCCTCTACATTAGATTAGTCAGCACTGAAGCCAAATCTTAAGCTAATCTAACAAAATAACTTAGGATAATTGTCCAAAATTAGTACCAAATTTATTAGTAGCAAATAGTACCCAAATTTGCATGTTAAAGAAAAAATAAATAAATAAATAAAACTCAAGAGAAACAGAAAACGTATAAAGTTTTGTTGAATTTTGAAGTTTGTATTTTGTATTTTTTCCCAACGTTTTGAATTTAAATGTATTATCTTTCTATTTATAAAGATGTTCAGTGACTAAAATATTATTTTAATAAATATATCCGTTCGATAAATCTGTTTTGTTCAAATGCACTTAAATAAATGACCTATATTCACTGAGAAATGGATAAAAATATTGATTTTCAAAATGGAGTGTACTCTTTTATGTTGAGCACTGTATATGTTAGGGATAAAGTACACTCAGGAGGTTGTTATTGCAGAATAAAGCCAGATTTTGGATATTGTATAAAACTCTGAAAGGTTAATTCTGCGAAAACAATTGCCTGTATTTACTGTCTATTGTGCTATTTCCTTATTACATGGTATTACATGGCTATTGCTACTAAAAGTAAAAATTAGACACAAAACATGATATATGTGATGATGAATGTGTGTGTAGCTTGTATTTGACAATGCTGAATGTAATTATGTGGTGAAGCCAAAGACAAATTTCCAAGAAGAAATCAAATTCTGATTTGCCGATTATAAGCAGATTAATCAAATAGTTAATATGTTAAAGATAATCTACAGCATCTGTCTGCTTCTACACTATGACAGAATTCAAAGCAGAATACAATATTTTACCTTGTATGTCAAACTCATGTTGTTTTGTGAGCTTTGTATCTGCTGAAAGCTTGTAATGGTTTTTAGGATTACTTATTGGTATGAACATTTCAGACATTCTTTTAATTCCAATGCACTGTAATACATTAACCGTAAAGGTGAATCATAAGGTAATCAAATGTATTTTAACATCTGTTTACAGCTTGGAGAGACTGAGACTCGAGTCCTGGAGCAAATTGTTTCTGCACATAAACGCTGTTTAATGTTTAACATAAATGTATTATTATAAACATATAATAAAGAAAAATGTAAACCAAAGATTTAGGTGTTTTATAGATAAATATCTCTACAGTTTTAACACGAAAGGGACTTTTATTTTGAACAGCATGTGTGACGTCATAAGGAAGCGCCACACTTCTGCATCGTTTGGTTTCAACTGGAGAAAGGTTTGTGTTAAAATGGATGCAGATTCCTTTGACATTTGTTTAGACTTTAAAATATCGACAATACGAATTGATTATTAATTGGTGTGATATTAGAATATTGTAGCCAACTTTTTTGAACATCATTTAAAGAGTAAATTGTCTCCATACACTAGAAACAGAAGAGCTGCGTCTCAGTTTTCAGTATTTATTATTAGACTATTCTGTGTACTAGACTGTGGATTCAAAGGAAACTGACTAATACTGTAAATATAGTAGACCTATACAAATGATTAAATACAAAATGTCATCATACATTAATATGACGTATCCATATACAGTTACGGTAAAGCAGGGGTTCTCCACCTTTTTTCAAGTCAGGGCCCACCTCCTTCGAGAATCTTTTGAAGGCCCACATCTGACATTTTTTTCCTAAACTGACTGTCTAAAGAAACCTTTTAAACCTTTATTAATTAGCAAAACATTTATTTTGCTTATTTTTATAAGTATTGTTATCTTATTTTCCTACAGCATTTAGTAAAAAAACTGAAACATTAAATATATATATATATATATATGTATATATGTGTATGTATTTTAATTATTTCAAAAAAAAAAAAAAAGCTAAATTATTTTATTGCCATTTGCCAATGTAGGACCCACCTGGTATTGCCTATGTGGGGCCCACCGGGGACTGCCCATCTTGGACTGACTACTATTTGACTACTATTGATTGATCGTATCCATTAAAAATAAACAAAAAAAAGTTGACAGTAGGGATGGCAGACGTGAAACTGACGTTTCGACAGTGTCGAGATCCCGAAGCGCAAGTGTTTCAAAACACTGCACCGAAGCATGATCCGAAACACCCAGGTCACGTGACTAAAGTGTTTCGAAACACCTGGTCATGTGACTAAAGCGATTCAAAGCATCAATCAGTTCAGAAGCGTTTCAAGACCTGGCGAATCTGCATTTGGGTCAGAAAACATTTCTGTCTCATATGGCCTAGTGGACCGTGGGTGTGCACGTTGCTACTGTGCTTCTAATAACTTTTGGGTTCGAACCACGGCTTCTACAAATACTCTGAAATCATGATTTTATATTAATAAATATATTAATTATTTTTATATTAATAATGTTACTGTTTTATGGTGTTGCCGATATAGGATATAGCTGCTGATACGCCATCAATTTAGCATCATTTTATAACACTGTAAAACAATAATTAATATTTTTACAGTACTGTGATGGTTGGGTTTAAGTTTTGGGTAGACATTAATAAAATACAATAAATGGGAAATTTAATAAATAACATGAATAATTATTGTTAACTTCTGGCCACCTGTCTGATCAAAGCAACAGCTCTGTTTTATGACCAAAACAAGACATATTTATTCACAAAGTGTTTATTCAGATGCCAGACCAATGTTGGAACAAAATGATACTGTCGAGTCTCAGTCTCTTCACTCTGGACTCCTCACACCCAGCACACTGCCTCTTTGAACTTTTACCTTCTGGTCGACGCTACAGAGCACTGCGCACCAGAACAGCCCGACACAGAATTAGTTTCTTCCCTCAGCCAATCAATCTTATGAACACTTGATGATAATAATTGTGGAACCAACATCACTACCTGCTATACACTTTTATACACACATACACTTATTTAACAACACACTTTACATGCCAATTTGCACATAACTGCTGCACATATAATGTTGTATATAGTAATACACCTGTACATACACTTGTCAATTTGTATATTTGCATTCACTACTTTTAAAATATATTTATTATCTGTTTTTTAGTCCTGTCTCTGTAATTCTGTTGCACTGTTGAAGCTCTGTCACCAAAACAAATTCCTCGTATGTGTGAACATACCTGGCAATAAAGCTCTTTCTGATTCTGATACAAGATCAGAGCAATTTAAAGGGATATTACAGCATTTCAAAATAGCTTTACCAGCATGGACTCGAACCCACTATTCCTGCAAGGTAATCAGGAAACGTAACCACTCCACTGAATCACTTGAAAGTTTAATCCTACACAGTGGGGTTTAGTACCTCAATTTGCTCAACTGTTATTTGCTGAAGCTCTTCCAGTGCAATACATAAAAAATGACCACTAGCTGTCAGCATAGAGTGGGGTTTCGAAACGTTTCAAAGCTTCGACACATTTGCTTCGACTGTTTCAGTGTTTCAGGAAGCTTCACTTTGCCCACCACTAGCTGACAGTAGTGAACAGCTGTTCACTAAAACACCACCACTAGATCCTCCTGTATGGGCGCGCGTCCATTATAAAACACTAATTTGGACAACTATGCTGATATTTTAAAGACTCTGATACGAGTCGCAGATGTGAGGCACGCGCAAACTGGTTATACCTCTAATTACAGTTACCTTTACATTTGCGTGACGGTTTGCTTTATACAGCTAAGCATGTAGTCCTAGTTGATGTGCAGCGGTTGGAAGTGCAGCAAGTCTGTATTTTACAGTGAGGCTGAGTCCGAAGTAGTCAATAACAGAAAATGGGAAATGCCATTACATCAATCATTTTTATATAAAACATTTTATAATGAAATCAGATAATTATAGTACAATAATTACGTTAATCTTAAGATATCTCGCCGCCCACCTGCAGGATCGCTGAGGCCCACCCGGTTGAGAATCCCTGCTTTAAAAGGCTTTAATGCTAGTTGTGAGTGTGATTTATTGATTGATTCATATAGACCATTTTGAGGGATGTTAACAAAAACAATGGTCCCAATGTATTTCCTGTTTTACATTTTTAATTTCCATAGCTTCCAAGTATCTTGGTCCAATCAGCGCAGATTAGCTTCACGCTAAGCAGGGCTTTGTGAACAAATGAATCGCTGAACGATTCATATGGAAGTCGCTGGGATAATTAGGTAAAAATAAATGCATATTATAAGACCATGAACGTGTTTTTTGACCTTGCATACATATCAGTATGTTGTTGGAGACCCATAAAACCGAATATAATAATAATAATAATAATACATTTTATTTAAAGCGCCTTTCAAGAAACCCAAGGTCACTGTACAACATTATATAACAATTCAATAATTAAAAAATAAACCAATAGTATAAAAATAGAGAAGATGATAAAAACAAAGACATGATACAGAGTGTAGTATGCAGTTATAAAGAGTAAGTTATTTTGAACAGATGAGTTTTAAGTCTGGATTTAAACAGAGGGAGAGAGTCAATGTTGCGGATGTCAGGAGGAAGAGAATTCCAGAGTTTGGGAGCAGAGCGACTGAAAGCTCTGCTCCCCATTGTGCTGAGACGGGCAGAGGGAACAGAGAGGTGAATGGAGGAGGAGGATCTAAGAAAGCGGGAATGAGTGGTGATATGGAGAAGATCAGACAAATAAGAAGGTGAGAGGTTATAGATGGCCTTGAATGTATGCAGAAGGATTTTATATTCTACTCTGGGTTTGATTGGAAGCCAGTGCAGATCTTGTAAAATGGGGGTGATATGGTGAAAAGAAGGAGTTTTGGTGATGATGCGGGCAGCTGAGTTCTGGACCAGTTGAAGCTTATGGAGGGATTTCTGTGGAAGACCGTAAAGGAGAGAATTGCAGTAATCAATGCGTGAAGTGACAAGGCTGTGTACGAGAATAGAGGTGGAGTGAGCGGTGAGAGAGGAGCGGAGACGGTTTATATTACGAAGATGAAAATATGCAGACTTGGTAATATTATTAATATGAGACTGGAAAGAGAGTGAGCTGTCAAGGATGACACCCAAACTCTTAACCTGAGGAGAGCGGGAGACTGAAGTGCCATCTATAGTAAGTGAGATGGAGTCAGATTTAGAAAGTGTAGATTTGGTGCCAACAAGAAGAATTTCAGTTTTATCACTGTTAAGTTTTAGGAAATTTGAAGTGAACCAGCATTTTATTTCAGAAAGGCAGTTATTGAGAGTGGAAAGGGGGAGAGGGGAGTTGGGCTTGCTAGAGAGGTAGAGCTGGGTGTCATCCGCATAGCAGTGGAAGTGTATATTGAATTTACGAAAAATGTTGCCAAGTGGAAGGAGATAGATCAAGAAGAGAAGGGGCCCCAGGACAGAGCCCTGGGGAACACCTGTGGTAACTGGGGAGGATTGTGACCTGAAGTTTTTGAGTTGAATGAACTGAGTGCGGCCAGAAAGATATGAGTGAAACCAGTCAAGGGGGGTGTGAGTGATACCGATGGAAGATAATCTGTTGAGAAGGATGGAGTGAGATATTGTATCGAAGGCTGCACTCAGATCCAGTAGGATGAGAATAGTGATGGATCCAGAATCAGCTGCCATAAGGAGATCATTAGTGATTTTGATGAGTGCAGTTTCTGTGCTGTGACGGGACCTGAAACCAGACTGAAATAGCTCATACAGGTTATTATGAACAAGATGGGAGTGAAGTTGGGTAGCAACAATTTTTTCTAGAATTTTTGAAATGAAGGGTAGGTTAGAAATGGGGCGAAAGTTATTGAAATTATTGGGATCCAGACCAGGTTTTTTCAGAATAGGAGTGACAGCTGCAGTTTTGAAATGAGAAGGGACAATTCCAGTGGTAAGTGAGGAGTAGATAATGGACAATATAAGGGGGAGCAGAGATGAAAGGCAGGATTTGACCAAAACTGTGGGAATGGGATCGAGCTGACATGTGGAGGATTTGGATTTCAAAATAAGGTCTGCAATCACTGGGGTATTAGGTAGTTGAAAGCTGGAAAAAGAGAGACATGGTAAAGGTAAATCAGAGTGAGAGAAAGGGGAAGAAACAGAGTTAAGGTGTTGGTGAATATTATGAATTTTTCCATTAAAAAACAGCAGTAGAGAATTACAAGTATCAGTGGAGTACATGTGGGGGGGTAGGGAATCTGGGGGTTGAAGAGTTTTATTAAGAAATGAGAAGAGAGTTTTGGAGTTGCCTTGGTTAGAACTAATTATACTAGAGAAAAATGTGGATTTGGTTTGAATGATAGAGTCTTTATAAAGCAATACGTGAGATTTGTACATTTCTTTGTGGATGGTAAGACCAGTTCTATGATAGAGACGCTCAAGTTGACGACCTTTAGCTTTCAATGAGCGTAATTCAGGGGTGAACCAGGGAGCAGTATGTGAAAAAGTGACAGACCGGGATTTCACTGGAGCAAGAAGATTGAGGATGTTGGATAAGTCATTGTTATACAGAGCAAGCAGATCATCTGGGGTGGATAAATTGTCTGGAATTAAAATGTTATCAGTACAAGAAACAAGGGTGTCGATATTAATGTCCTTAATGTTTCTAGATGAAATAAGACGAGGTGACTTGGTTATGGAGAGACAGAGTGTGGCATTGAATGAGAGAAGAAAGTGATCTGTTATGGGGAGTTCATCAGCTGTACAGCAAGAGGGGATAAGTCCAGAGCAACATATTAAATCCAAAGTATGACCTTTTGTATGAGTGGGGAAATCAGTGTATTGTTTGAGTCCAAAGCTATCTAAACAAGAAGAAAACTCTCTAGTGAGAGAGTGATTAATATTGTCCATATGTATGTTGAAGTCTCCTAAAAGTATTACATTGGATGACAGGGTAAAAACATGTGTGAGTAAAGCAGCAAAGTCATTGATGAAGTCCTTGTGGGGCTTAGGAGGACGATACACAGTGGCGATGATGGTGGGAATTGGTCCAGGTAGTTTACACACTAACGATTCAAACGAGGAAAACACGGGAACCGATACCTGCATTACTTTCCACTTCTCGCGATAAACTATCGCGAGACCACCTCCGCGAGAACCGCGAGGTTGACAGATGTAAACAAAACCAGGTGGAGTGGAATCGTTAAGTTGTGAAAAGTCATAAGGCTGCTGCCAAGTTTCAGTTAAACACAGAAAGTCAAACTTACGGTCGCCGAGGAGATCCTGGATGAGATGACCCTTGTTCGTAAGTGAGCGGATGTTAAGTAGACCGAGTTTGACGGACGAGGTATCGTGTAAAGCATTAGGGAGAGTATTAGCTGACCTGGCTAGGCTGGCTAAAACGCTGTGATCAACGGACCGCTGGCTGGTGCTTTTTGGGGTGCGTCGAACATTGGACCAAAATGAACCAATTACTTTGGAGTTGTCATGGTGGTAGTTGCGGTGGAAATTACGGCGAGATCCACGGTGGATGTACCTCTGGCGGGGCAATAGAGCGATGTCCGGGTGGAGAAGGAGCGCCGCCGGCGGAGTCCCAGACAGGTGACTACGAAGTCGGAGAAGCTCAGCAGCTGTGTAGTGTAGCAAACCTGCCACGGGTTGATGGACGAGTGCCAGGAGAGTCCAAACAAACAGAAACCAGAGATGAGGACCGCTAGCCCACATCGCGAGCCGCGGAGTTGGAAGCAGTCGTGATGGAAGCAGACCAGGTCAGGCAGGTAGGATGATGAAGACAGCATACAAATCCAAGCATACACGTAGACGCAGAGTGACAATGAATATCCAGAAGGTTGGTAAGGCAATCGAGCCGTAAAACATTAAAACCAAAGCGCCGTAGCTCTTTAAAACCACATTAAAAGGTAACCCGGTGAGTAGCGGCAGCAAAGCGTGCCAGCGTCCACTCACATCCGGGGATCCAAGTGTTTTGGATCTATTAAGCCCAGGCCCAATATGACCATTTTCAATGTGTAATAGGGGCTCTTTAACATGAAGTTATGATTGAATAGTCTCTTGTTACTGTTATGAAATAGTTTGATAACAAGCAGGAAATGTTCACAGGTCAATGACATCATGACATTGAAATAGTCTATTGTCTAATCCCGCGGTGCCCAAACACATCCTGGAGGGCCGGTGTCCTGCAAAGTTCAGTTCCAACCCCAGTCAGACACACTTCGGTTAGCTAATCAAGCTCTCTTACTAGGCTTTCAAGAAACATCCTTGCTGATGTGAGGCAAGTTGGAGCTAAAATCTGCAGGACACCGGCTCTCCAGGACCAAGTTTGGACATCCCTGGTGTAATCAATAAACTCAGACTCCCTCACTAGTGCGCTGACTACTGAACTAGAGAGCTGATGGAGACTGGATTTGTGTCTTTCTGTTCATTATTCTGATCTTAAACAGGACAAACACAGAAGAACTGCTGAAGCGACTGAGCTCCACGTGACAGACTGTTATAAAGATGGCGTTTATTAAAGAGGAGAGTGAAGACATAAAGATTGAAGAAACATTCACAGTCAAACATGAAGAGACTGAAGAAGCTTTCAGAGTCAAACATGAAGATCCTGAGGAACAAACAGGTTGGTTTTCAATAGAGGTAAAGTTGGTTTTATATTCACACATTCGTTCAGTGACACACTTCCTATATTGTTTACCATGGTACTTAAATATTCTGTCTGAAATCACATGTAGGTATGACTTCAAAACAACATTAACACCAGTAACACCAAGAAGACGGCATTTTACTTCAGTAGCATTAGATTTTGGACTTATTTGTTCCATTATTAATTAAAAGGTAGTACTGATATAAAATTAAATAAAGCAGGACATTGTCTTAATTCGAAACTGAACTAAACTTATTAGTAAATAATAAGTGCTGAAACTCATTGCATTTATAGACGACATACCAGGTAATATGAGAAGATTTAATAAAGAGTTTTACTCAAGCTGGAACATTTACATATAACAGATAATATAAAGTTATATTCACAGCAGCATCTAAGTAAAAATAAATCTAAAACTGAAATAATAAGTGAAAAGGTTGCACACATATACTTTCGTTGATAAACAATAGCTTATTCCTAATCATACCAACTTAAAGAAT
Organism: Danio tinwini; assembly: GCA_903798205.1. Taxonomy (NCBI): domain Eukaryota; kingdom Metazoa; phylum Chordata; class Actinopteri; order Cypriniformes; family Danionidae; genus Danio; species Danio tinwini. Next base: position 810,932 of record CAIGQZ010001199.1, on the reverse strand, counting down.
CATTTTCAAACTCAGAAAGCAGCTCAGTATTGAAAGAGAATCATTTAGACACATGTTCAATACTGTAAGAATCTTAAATCACAATGTGTAATGTTAATATTATCATTTGTAAATTTTCCAGAGAAGTCTCCCATTCATTCAAAGGTAAACCGGGATTAAAAATAGTGGTTCCCGATAGGGGGAAGTGAAGTGAAATGAGGGAGACAAGTGTGCCGCCTTAACCAGTGACGTGCGGTGAGGTTTGTGGCTGGTGAGGCACTGACTCTTTCAAAGTCAGATTTACAAACATGTCTACTCAATATATTTACCAACTACCGATTATGTTTCATATATCATATTAGCATTATTTCTATACACATAACAGGTAGGCTACATATTGGGCCAAGGAAGAATGTAAAATGTATAGCGATTGAATAAGCCTCCCAAAAAAACACCCAGCTGGATGCTACAGAGTCCAGACAGCCTATAACAAGCAACACACAGCACCACGGCGGACTAGACTGACTGACTGACAGACTAAGCATTGGCTTAGCTGTAAAGGGGAGGGTGGGGGGGGGGGTGTCGCACACCGGATAAGCTGCTCCATGACGCACTATGCATTTTAGAATTATAAACATAGATTTGTGTCCACAGCGCCCAGCTACAACTCAGGACACTGTTCATATCTGCCGCACCACAAAGCACCATCTGCATAGTTTCATATTAAATAACATGTGAATGTGTGCATCTGGTGTGTGTTACTTCCAATGTGTTACAAGCCTTTTCCAATGAAATACTGAGTTTGGGCACCTCTGCTCTAGCCATTCCTCGCCTTTACAATTAGGCAATTACAATTGACAATTCCATAGACGATAACAGCATATATTAGGTTTTTTAGCTTCATGCTTTACTATTGGGTGATGACCCCTTTAGATGGGTCTTGATGCGTGGATCACCACCTGCTGGTGTTGGTGTTCAGTCAGCATTCCAGTTGTGGTCACTGCGATAATCGTGGCTGGACCCAAGTACTTTGGCTGTCCCATATTCATTGTATTCAGGCTTCTAATCAGCACTCGCACACTGGGATTGAAAAAAAGATCAGCATTAATCAAGTTTAACTTTTCAATCAATGCCCTGACAGTCCTCCTCCATGACTTCCAGGTCACCCAGGGAAGAACAGCTATTGAGAACCTGTAAAATATAACAACAAAAGGACATAATACATGTTCTGATGGACACACCTAACTCTTTTTATATTATTTATAATAAAAGTAATGAAACGCCTACCTAAACTCTGAAGTCTTTTCAACACTCATATGCAATGTCCTGAGATGAGCTTTCGAAATGTTAGATTAAAAATGATCCTCTTAAAGAACTTGCAAACAAATTAATAACAGAATTGAGACTAATGCTCAGGGTCTGTGGACTAAGGATGAAACACAGAGTGCTTCCACCCTTAGTCAGTCTTTTATTAAATATGCCAGTTTTCTCATCTGTAGTGCGGCCACGGCTTCAGGATGCTGTTTAAACTCTTTCCACACCTGAAAGCAAGACCTTGAGTTTTCAATAGCACTTCTTGTGCATTAACGTGATGCACGGACACCGAATACAATAGAACCATATGTCACTGGCACACTCCCGTCACAGTGAAGACAGGCCTGACGTCGCAGTGTAAACCAGGCCTACCACAAAATTTCAGAAGAGGGCTAATAATTTTGACCTCAGCTAATGTAATAAACAAGTAAAAAATGTAATGCTCTCATCTTTTTGTTTGTACTGCATCATTGATCTTTGTAATCTGATTTGAAGTTAGATTTAGAGCTCCTTCAGCCTAAATAATACTTTAATAAAATAAACAATTATATGATGACCGTACAGTCATACAGCAATGCCAATCCTTAAACAAAAGCATAGACAGTCCAAATCTGGTTAAAATTTAAAGTTGTAAAGATGTAAACGTACAGCACAAGAAATAGAAAAGATGTAGGTTAAGAATAATTTTGGAATCAGATCGTGACCCCTGAATCGTGGTCAGATCCTGAAGTCCCTAAAGATTCCCACCCCTCAAGAATGCAGATTTTATCATTTATTAGAAAGCTTGTCTATGACAACAGTTAATGAAAACCAGATGTCAAAAATAAGTTGGACTCAATTCTTTTTTGCCAAATATTGCTGGCATGAAAAACATCTCAGAGGAGATGAGATGAAACCAGAACACACCAAGCCGCTTGGCCATTGGGCTTTGTTGGGCCATCAGTCAGTGATCTAGCTAGTTGGTTTGGTGTGTTCCACACGTCACCTTTTGTCAGAAGCAAGTTGGCCCGATTCAGCATGTAGAGTTGCCGTCGCCATAGAATGAGAAAACAGACTACCACCACCTGTGGGTACAGAAAGACACATCTTCTTAATCAGGCACAGAACACCCGCTCTTCATTCGTGCAGGTGTCAGCTCTAGATGTTACTGTTATTGTATTTGTCTTTTTTTCTCTCCACTGTAGAGCTGATGCCAGTCAAAGAGGAAAGTCAAGTTCAGAATGAAATGGAAGAGAAGAATCAGTATGAGGGATGTCTTGACTTCAGATCTGGTGAAGAATCAGAACAGACAAAAACCTCTTCACAAAAAACAGCCCAGAAAACCAAATCTAATACCTGCCATCAGTGTGGAATAAGTTTCAATCGTAAACAATACCTTTCAAACCATATGAGGATTCACACTGGAGAAAAGCCTTACTCTTGCCAACAGTGTGGAAGGAGTTTCAATCAGAAACAATACCTTACAGACCATATGAGGGTTCACACTGGAGAAAAGCCTTACTCTTGCCAACAGTGTGGA
>CAIGQZ010001199.1:795166-808110 GCA_903798205.1 Danio tinwini | reverse complement strand
TGAGGGTTCACACTGGAGAAAAGCCTTACTCTTGCCAACAGTGTGGAAAGAGTTTCACTCGGAAAGCAATATTTAGAGACCATATGAGTATTCACAAGGGAGAAAAGCCTTACACGTGCCAACAGTGTGGAAAGAGTTTCACTTGGAAACAATACCTTACAAAACATATGCGAACACACACTGGAGAAAAGCCGTACACTTGCCAACAGTGTGGAAAGACTTTCACTTGGAAACAAAACCTTGTAGAGCATATGAGAATTCACACTGGAGAAAAGCTTTACACATGCCAACAGTGTGGAAAAGGTTTTAATCGGAAGGAAAAACTTGCAGAACATATGTTGATTCATACTGGAGAAAAGCCTTACATCTGCCATCAGTGTGGAAAAAGTTTTAGTCGGAAAGAAAAACTCGCAGATCATATGAGAGTTCACACTGGAGATCAACTTTACATCTGCCAGCAGTGTGGAAAGAGTTTCACCCAGAAACAAAACCTTAAAGAACATATGAGGATTCACACGGGAGAAAAGCCTCACACTTGCCACCAGTGTGGAAAGAGTTTCACCTGGAAACAAAACCTCACAGACCATATGAGGATTCACACTGGAGAAAAGCCCCACACTTGCCAACAGTGTGGAAAGAGTTTCACTTGTAAACAATACCTTACAGACCATAAAAGTACTCACACTGGAGAAAAGCTTTACACTTGCCAAAAGTGTGGAAAGAGTTTCGTTTGGAAACAAAACCTTACCGAGCATATGATGGTTCACACTGGAGAAAAGCCTCACACCTGCAATCAGTGTGGAAAAAGTTTCTCTTGGAAAAAAAACCTTACAGAGCATATGAGGAATCACACTAGAGAGAAGCCATACACATGTCAACAGTGTGGACAGAGTTTCAGATATAAAAAATGCCTTGATTCCCATGTGGTGGTTCATACTAGATAAAGCCTCACATCTGTGCACTGTGTGGCAAGAACTTTACATGCATGAAATCTCTCAAATTCAAATTTCTAATAAATTAATCAAATAATTTTGACTGGATTGTAGTGTAAATAGTGGTGATATTGATGTAAAATAATTCAGTATACATTAAAGTCATTTATTTTAAGTTGAATGGATGTCTCTGTCTTTGCATTAACTACCATGCATTGAACTCCCATTTACCCCATCTGGGCACTATAAATATCATGTGATCCTATATGGACTATCCATCATTCCTGCTGTCTCCCAAAACTTTATGAATGAGGTGTTTTGACATTCTAGTAAACTCCAGTAACTTGGCCTACTATCACTATGTTACACAGGTCTTTCAACACCTTCTACAACACCATCTGAAGCTGGCTGTGTGTGCGTTTCATCAACACTTAGTCCAACATCAGCCACGATGCCAGGAGTGCAAATTGACCAGGGGAAGTTAAAGGCAATCCATAGCTGGCCTACCTTTTTGATGGTCCAGTGTTTTCTTGGGTTTGCTAAGTTTTATTGCAGATTCATTATGAATTACAGCCAGGACACTGCTCCATCAAAGACATTTGTGCTGCAACTCTCCTTGAACCCTCTCCACTGGGTTGCCCAGAAAGAAAGTCACTAGGCAACCTGTGGACATCCAGGCACCTCTTTTCTACAAGCTCGGCATTGGTGGCCCAGTTTGAGCAAGGACACTGTGTATGTTCAGAGCTGCTCAGTCCGCACCATGTCAAAACACCCAGAAACTTGCTTGCGAGGAAACGGGTTTCACTTCACATTCCTCAATGGCCATTGTCTCACCTTGGGGTAAATTGTATCACTGGCAGTCCAAATGATTTACCTGTGTACTAGTCACAGTTGGATGGTTTTCTAAACTATGCAAACTCATTGCACTGTTCGAGCATATCTTCATCTCACAGTTATGGAAAATCTTCTTCCCTTTACTTTTTAACCCTTTATTATGCATTGTGCTAGTAGTTAATACAGAATTTGCACATTCTTTGAAATGTAATATACATAACTGCAGCTTACTCAAATGCTTTAATGGCAGAATTTCTTTTCTCTTAGAAAAGAGTTGTTAGTAATGTTCCATAACTCTTATGCGAATTTTTATGTACACTTCATAATCTGCAAGCATTTATGAATTTTTTTAAAGAATTTTTGCCTTTGTACAGCAAAATAGGGTTGTGGATAAACTATAAGAAATGTTTGGATATGGCATATCATACAATATGGGAAGTTGCATGAAACTTACTCCAAATACAATTTGACAGCCACTAAAATGACAACCTAGTAATATATAATAATTGTATTATAATTAATATGAATAAATAAGTATTACTTAATTTCTAATTATTGTATGTATACTCTTTTAAAAATGAATGACTTCTTGAACCATGTACATAGGAATTGTGAATTGCACTCACCTTTGGAGTGTTACAACTTAATACTTATACTTTAACATTATAATCAAATAAATAGAAAAATTATAGTATATAATTATACTGACTCTTACACTTAAAGTAGTTATTAGTATTTCCAGTGTTTTAGTGGTCAGCGTGTATGTTGAGATTTTTAGACACGGGACTTTTATGTTGGCGTGTCTGTGACGTCATCAGGCTGTGCCGCGCTCGCTTTTGTTGCTAATCTACTCGAGAAAGGTTTGTGTTGTTCCACTTTCAGCGATTAAATCAATAATCAAGAATAAGTAATGAATGTAATGTTTTGTTAAAAGTCAATGAACGTTAATTTGTGCGATGCTTTCACATATGAATAACAGAAAAGGTGCGTTTAAATTATTTATATCGTGAATTAGTTTATCATTAACATGAAATCAGTCGCTGCTGAACAGAGATAAGGAAAGGAGATTTAAAAAACTGAGGCAAAGCCTGAGATTTACTGTATCTTTCTCTGTTAATGACGGTCTTCATCTTGATCTTCACAGAGTCCAAACCCACAGAACAGCAGATTATTATAAAGATGGCGTTTATTAAAGAGGAGAGTGAAGACATAAAGATTGAAGAAACATTCACAGTCAAACATGAAGAGACTGAAGAAGCTTTCAGAGTCAAACATGAAGATCCTGAGGAACAAACAGGTTGGTTTTCATCCTCAAAGCTCCACATTTGATCCTCATTCAGATCTGCAGCTCTACACTAATCTAGATTTCTCATTAAGCTGCTTTATCTGACGTGCTGATTAATCATATTTAACATCCGCTCAAGATAAATCACTAACTTAGGCGCCTCAAGTCAGAGAGAAAACATAAAAATATGTTTTATTCGTCGATAGCTGAGAGTAGAGAACACTTTAAGGATTTTCGTTAATATATTTAGTGCAGGTACAATAAAACTTGAACAGACTAACTTGAGTAAACAAGTTTCACTCTCCCTGTTTTAACGAAGGCGATATGGTGGATGCTCCACGAATCTGATGCCATCTTAAACAAACCCAGAACTACTTGAGCCGTTTGTGCCAGGCTGGGGAGAAAGTTATTGTAATAATGTAAATTGTGTATTTAAAACAATCATATTTTTCAAGGAAAAGTAACAGTAAAGCTTCAACCACCAGTGTAGGAGCTTAAGTGCTGTATATGCATTAACAATTTGTTATTGTTCGCCTATGATGAAAATCATCATTTGTAAGCTGTTTAAACAGAACTGTGTCTATGTATAATGTGTCCACAGTCATAGTGGAGTAAAATAAACACAATAAGTTTCTTTTCTTAAATTTCCTGACGTTAAAATAGGATCCAAATCCCTCCACGTGTTTAAAACAGTGCATGTTTGTAATGAATTACAGCGATTTTACCGTCTTTACTTTATCAGCACAGCCGTGTGTCAGTTCAATTATAAAAGAAGATGCTTCAATCCCAGATTGTGGACGTTAAATCGGGTTTATTTTGTACATTAACATAATGGATATCCATACAGCAGTGGATATTAACATGTATCTTGTCATATTTGCATCCTGTTAAATGCGCACGCTGTGTGTGTGGGGGATTTTACAACTTTGTGTGTGGCTCACCACAGAAAGGCTTGGATTTACACCACAACAAATACATCAAATACTCATTGGGAAAGTTCTCACTGTAGGATTTCTCACGGACACTTTGTGAGATCAGCTTCCTTCATGTCTGTCTGTTTATCTGAAGCAGCTAAAGCCTGGTTTATACTTCTGCGTCGAGTGATCGCCATAACCCATGGCGTATGCCTTGCGGGTAGCTGTGCATTTATACTGCTGTATAGAGTGCTGTTTCTGTTTTTCCTGCAATACACTTCTGAAACACTAGCTGGCAGTAGGTGTTTATTTCTCTGTGTCAAGTTTCTTCTCTGGTGTTTTGTTTTTTCTGAACGCTATCTTAATGTACAAGTGGCTCAAATTCACTCATTTTGAGGTGGGAACCGGCGGACGTGCAACAACTTTAATCATGAGGTAAACACAAAACAACAGTCTCCATCCTGAGCTCCTTTACGGGACTCCACACTTATAAACACTCGCTGCATCGGGCGCGCGGCTCTCACCTCCGCCCAGACTCGTCAGCGCTACCAAGCCAACCAATCACAGAGCTTGCGCTATGCATATGTGTTACATTTTTTTGAGAGGTGCACATCATCGTCGCCTACGGTTACGGTGAGGGGCTATGCGTCCACGTGTAGGCTGCGCTGTAGCATACACGTGCGCTTGACGCAGAAGTATAAATCGGCCTTAAGCCAGAGATTGAGACACGCTCTGACAGGCACCTGGGAACAGTGGGCGGGAACGATTTGCCAAGAAGGGAGTTTCCATTTGGGCACGCGCTGATCACAGACAAAATTAACACACAGACGCAGGGGAGAAAGACAGTGACTGTACATGGACATTAGTACTCTAATTATTTGCCAAATTATTAATTTGTCGACTTTAGCTGCGTACAAACGGCTGTGCATTAGTTTAAATCTGCATTTGTTGACCTACAGTTTGGCCTGCTTATTGAAATTATGAGAGATGTCGGCTCGACTCTATTTAATTGGATGAACATGTTTTAGTTTTATTCCTCACCCAGAATATAAAAATACATATAAATACATTTAGATCATTTACTTTAATCAGTACTTTTGGACTGTGAAGAGTCTTTCAACCAGCACAACTAAACATGTTTCTGAAGACAATCACCTACTGCACCTTTAATAGGTTAATGTCTCAGACACTTGGGCTGCCAGACCTGATCTTTTTTAAAATGCCATTGTCATTAGTGATGTGTCGTTCGCGAACTAGCCGGCTCTAAGAGCCGACTCTTTGTAGCGAACGAGAAGAGCCGACTCCCGTCGGGGAGAGCCGAATCTTTTGCTGTAAGTAGGGGTGGGGCTTCATTTGGGAACAACCATGCAGCTAATCACATGGGAGGACCCACTAGGATTGTACCATTATGTGAAAGAAGGAAAGGGGGCGCATGCTTTAAAGATAGCGTGTGTAGTGGTACAGGCCAGGTACACAGAGCAACAGAGAGAGGCGGGGGGGACGGCATTAAATGCGAGTCCATTGAGAGAAAGTAAATAAATGAGTGAAAAAAAAATAGCAGCTTCTGGCTGCATTTTAATGATGTTGGAGACTGCAAAGCTGAAATAAAAATATCTGTTAGAGCAGGGTCAACAACAAACATGCACAGATATGTGTAATATAAAGCCGCTGTCACACTAGAGTTTGTGCGTGCAAAATTCTGTCGCACGGCGCTGCGAAAAGGGGCGGGATTAAACAAGATGATTAGACATTAATAAAGCCAGCGATTGCTCCAAGTTTTAAATTTCTGTTCAGAGAGGTCATGTTTTGATCCTGGATTGGTCTCACGCAATCGAGTGATGCGATTTCGCAGGTCAGAGTTCACCAAGCTTGAACTTTGCGCTGCAGCAACCTGCGAAACTCTGACGCATGACCCTGCGTTTCCGGCATTTGCGTGCGTATGAATGGAAGTCTACGGGGAGAAAAGCCAAGTGTGACCGTGGCTTTACTGTGGTTGTGTTCAGTTGTTCAATTAAAGTTTTAAAAATGTTAAATAATTGTAACTGTGTATTTTTTATGGAAAATAAGGAATTAAAAAGTTGCTTACCAATACAAAAAACATTCACAATTGATAAATTGGGCTAAAACAGAAGGCTCTGAGTGATACTAAATAAAGAGCCATTTGGGAGCCGTAAGAGCTGGCTCTTTTAAGGGAGCCGAGCCAAAAGAGCAGAATCTTTGAAAAGAGTCGAACTTCCCATCACTAATTGTCGTTACTTCAAAATGTAAAACAATGCATATAACTTTTTCAGTTATATACTATTACTTTTGACCGAGATCTTATAAATTTGAAATTCCCCCAAAAATATTTATGGACACAGGCTTTATTGAAAGTTTTGGCCAAAGCATAGTACAGTACAATGGATATGGTGAAAAGTTCTTTTAGCAGTATAGTACTGTTTTAATTGAAGAATGGTATGCTATTATCTGTTTTACATCTATGTGTTCATATGTATCTTTTCCCTCCACTGTAGACCTGATGCCACTCAAAGAGGAGAGTCAAGATCAGAATGAGATTAAAGAGGAGGATCAATATGAGGAAATATCTGAAAAAGAATCAAAACAGACAAAAACCTCTTTAGAAAGAACAGCCCAGAAGACAGAATCTAATACCTGCCATCAGTGTGGAAAGAGTTTAACTTGTAAACTAAACCTTAAAAAACACATGAAGGTTCACACTGGAGAAAAGCCTCACACTTGCCATCAGTGTGGAAAGAGTTTTGCTAGGAAACAATCCTTTACAAACCACATGAGGATTCACACTGGAGAAAAGCCTTACACTTGCCAAGAGTGTGGAAAGTGTTTCACTTGTAAACCAAACCTTACCAACCATATGCGAGTTCACACTGGAGTAAAACCTCACACTTGCCAACAATGTGGAAAGAGTTTCCCTTGGAAACAAACCCTTATCATCCACATGAGGGCCCATACTGGAGAAAAGCCTTACCCTTGCCAACACTGTGGAAAGTGTTTCACTTGTAAACAATACCTTACAGAACATATGAAGATTCACTCTGGAGAAAGGCCCTTCGCTTGCCATCAGTGTGGAAAGAGTTTCACTTGTAAACTGAACCTTAAAAAACACATGAGGATTCACACCGGAGAAAAGCCTTACTCTTGCCATCAGTGTGGAAACAGTTTCACTTGTAAAGTAAACCTTAAAAACCACATGAAAGTTCACACTGGAGAAAGGCCTCACACCTGCCATCAGTGTGGAAAGAGTTTCACCTGGAAACAAAACCTTACAGAACATATGAGGATTCACACTCGAGAAGAGCCTCACAGTTGCCAACAGTGTGGAAAGAGTTTCTCTCGTGAAAAAAGCCTTAAAACTCATATGAAGCTTCACACTAAAGAAAATCCTCACACCTGCCATCAGTGTGGAAAGAGTTTCACTTGTCAACAAAACCTTACAGACCATATGAATAGTCACACTGGAGAAAAGCCTTACACCTGCCAACAGTGTGGAAAAAGTTTCTCTTGGAAAAAAAACCTTACAGAGCATATGAAGGTTCACAGTGGAGAGACGACTTATCTGCTAAGTGTGGTGAGAGTTACAGATGTAAACAATCCCCTAATTCTCATGTGATGCTTCATAATGGATAAAAGCCTCACACCTTTGGATTGTGTGGGAAGAACTTTAGGGGCACGACATTACTCAAGACACACAGAGGTTCACACTGGAGATAAGCTGTTTATATGTGTTCAAGTTGGAAGGGGAGAGAAAAAATATTCCCATGAAAGGATTCACATTCAGAGATAACCAAATCAGGAGTCATTAGTGTTGAGTTTCATAGACAGGAATCATGTAATTACTTGAACCAGGGAAAAGGGTGCCATCTAAAGTTGCAATCGCATGCAGCTAAAAAACTCCTCTAGTGAGTAGAGAAGCCATCATGTGAACGCATTAGGATGATCCCCCATTGCTTCTTCTGGTTCTGTTGGGTGTCTGGTGTCTTGAAATTTTGTCTTACCCTTGAGATTATGCTATCAAAATTGTTGAAATGGTTGGGGTTAGGGTTTGTGGTGAGTTATGGGGGGCATTAAGGGTAGGGGTGTCAAAATTAATCGTTTCTTTAGTGCACCGCTATGCAGACGCAGACAATTCGGTATCGGTTCAGTAATAATCATAACCGGTTATTATGTACTGACATCATTTATCTCACATTCGCTATGTCGCTATAGCATACTGTGGCAAGGGAAGCGAGCCGCAAGCGCGAGTATTTACAACGCTCTAACTAAGTAAAAACTCAGAAACTTTGCACAATTCCACTGCATGTGTGTTTGCTGAACACCATTTCACTGACACTTACAGCAAAAGCCCCTATTTCATTAAGAGAATGGCGATTAAGAGAATGAAAGTAATCTCCATATTTCTCTCTTTCTCCCTCTCTCACTGTGGCCCATAAGTGCATCTGTGAAGAGCGCCAGCATGTAAGAGCCAATCGCAGCCCTTTCTGTTGAGCGTGTGACCAATCAAAGGTGTGTAAGAAACAACTTGGTAGACAAGGCTCAGAAAGCGAGCGGGATATTTATATTTGTTTATTTGCTATAAATGCTCGTGTTGTTTAAAGGCACAGTTTATATATCTGACTGTTTGTATTAAAGGACAAATATGTTTTACAAATAGTATATAAATATATTTATACATTTTATTACAATAATTGCTGTGTTGTGAAGAAAATATAAAACTGTGTATGGAAAGAATCGTCAATGCACCGTGATGCACCGAGATATCGAATTTAACCGAATCGATCGCATGATAATCCTAACCGAACCGTGAGACCAGTGTAGGTTCACACCTCTAATTAAGGGTTAGGGTTACTCGCTCATAGAACGAGTAAGGCCTAATCTTTAATTCTATTTTTTTTACCCCTACCCATTCCCCTTGGCCCTTTTGCCTTGTTTTAGTAAATAGCACTATTCATATGTAATTAGATGCTAGAACATTTTGATTTTACTCCATTTATGTGTGAAATCACTTCACAGCAGAGGCAAAATTACTCCAGTTTTGTTGCAAAATGACTGACATTGGTTTTGTTGAGAGGGTAGCTGTGCTTTTATGTGATATGGAAGGCAGAAACGCAGCATGGACTCATTTAGCAACATTTCTGGGTCCATCAGGTCTCTTATGCTGTGTTCACACCAGACGCGAACGCGCGAATAAATTGAGCTATTCGTGCGTAAATGTATGCGTGAACATTTTAGTTTTCTCGTCTTCTCTCGCGTATCAAATTCACTTTATTCGTGCATCAAATTCACTTAAGAACAGATGCGGATTTGCATTATGGGCAGGGCTTCTGTATGCCCGGTGACAGTAGCTTCGTTGTTAAATGGCTAACATGGATTTTATTGATAAAATAACTGTGTTTATGTGCTTTATTAGGGCTTAAAAACAGCGTTGATTCGTTTGGAGCCATGTCTGAGTTCACTAGATCTTTTCAGAGGTGCACCCAGCTCTGTGAGCTCATAAATTCTTATAGAAACTTAATTTGGATGATGGAAGCATTCAGCGGTGCTTCTGACTAAGCCGAGCCCAGTATGATGAACTGGATTTTCCCCCGGGACACCACTAACAGGCGCTACATCATAATCACGCCCCCACAAGAGCAAGCTCTTGATTGGTTAATGTGGTGCGAATGTCTGCAGAAGTTCAGATTTTTGATCTCGAGCGATTCACGCGTTAAGCGCACAAAACGCTCAATTTGCACGTATCACGCTGCAGGATGTCTATTCACGACTTTGCACTGACTTAACATGTAAATCACTCACACTTGATGCTTCTTCCGTGTCTGGTGTGAACGCAGCATCAGAGTTGCTGTTAGCTTGATGAGTTTCACCAACTCTCCAGAAGCTGCACCTGAATGATGGACGCTACTACAGCAAGCTCCTAATGACCTGTTTCCACTGAGCAGTACGGAATGGTTTATCACACATTTTTTGTTCGTTTCCACAAAAAGCGAACCGTACCACCTTTTGGGTACATTTTTCAAAGAGTACCAGCACGACGGAACCAAAAGTGTGGAGTTAGGCTCACAGCTGAGTGCTATGGACCTGGAAAGCGCAATGGTTTCACTATTTCTCATCTATATTTGAAATAATGAACTCGAGCGCATGATAATAACGTGCGCGTGATTATTGAAATGCAGATTCTCACATTCTTGCAGAAACTGACAAATGCGAGAGTGAAGCACGAAAAAGCTAATGATTCTTTCAGTAATCCAAAACACAAATAAACTGATGTATAACTATTCTCATCACCTTTTGGACTATCCTGAACTCAGGATGACGTAATAAATTTTTAACAAGAGGTTACAGGAGAAGGTGAAGATTAAAGACACAGATGAGAGGTTTTGAACCCAAATAAGGCCTAAATGTTAATCTGTAATTGGCATTATCATTGATCTGCAGCTATAATTAATCATATTTATAGAAAAGTTAGTAATTAACTGTAGTAAGGTTAGTAATCCAGGATGGCTTTACACATGTATCTTTATGATTATTAATAAAGTTTAATGTTTAAGGGCCTAGATCAGGGGTGTCCAAACTCGGTCCTGAAGGACCAGAGTTTACATCCAACTTGCTTCAACACAACTGCCTAGAAGTTTTTAGTATATCTAGAATGAGCTTGATCAGCTGGTTCAAGTGTGTTTGATTAGGGTTAGAGCTAAAATCCACTGGACACCAGCCCTCCAGGATCAAGTTTGGACACCCCTGGCCTAGATTATATCATGACCTTACTGTCATCCCTCTTCAGAGTAAACCTGGAATATGTGTGTGATTGCTTTTTCTGTATACCAAATGATTTGTTTCCTCAGGATCTATCCAGCCAGGTCAGAGGTCAGGGAGACCTTTTGAGTGGACCTGGACTCTTGATGCATTGGAAATAACCTGAGTTGAGTTAAACAACCTTTCCTGAGTTATTTACCATTTTATGTGTCAAATCTTTTTAGTTAATTTCTTCGTATCTGTTTTTACCAATCAGGTTAAAACACCTTTATGTTTGACGCAGTTAATGTGGTTATGTTAGAGTATAATTGTTTTTCTTTTGTGATTGTAAGCAGAGCGGTCTACATACTCTGTGTGAGTGTTAAAGCTGGCTTCTGCTGATGAAACAGCAAACTATCTTCAATAAACTTTCTTTGGTTGAATCTCTGTCTTCGGTTCTTCTAGATCTAACAGACTGCTCATTTTTGGGTTAAAACTGTCAGCTCTGTTGGCGCCTGACACATAGCACAGATGTGTTTGCGTCGACCTGAGTTTGATTCTTGGCTCAAGGTCCTTTGCTGATCCTTCCCCTATTTCTGCTTTCTACACTTTCCTGTCTTTAAATCTTCACTATCCTATCAATAAAGGTAAAAACCCCTAAAAAATAACTTCAGTCAGTTCCCCAACATCACCATTTGGCAGTGGAGAGACAAGCCCGATAAAGGTGATCCTTACCGTCCTGAACCGTACCACTCAGTGGAAATGAGGCATAATTTAATGATTGCTACTACAAAAGCAAACCCCTTTTAGTCAAGCCTTCCTCAGACAGAGTGTTGAAAATTAACCAGTCTGCTGGTTACAAATAAAACGAAACGTAAAGCTTGTTTTATGCTTTAAAACCCACCATTGAAATGGCCACGAAAGCAAAGCACCAAAATGGAAAACGACCTGCTGCTACTGAATCATTTGGTTTTGGACATACAGAAAGCATCTATCGTCCATCTGCCGGAGAAATATTAGAATCGTTCAGAACTTAACGCGATGTCCCCAGAAGCTGATTTTGGAGGAGACAAGCAGACATTATCAGTGTGTTTGCCCTGACTTCGTCCCGCTTGTTGACAAGGTACAGTTCGTGGCACACACACGGTAATGAAAGTTTGTTGTACTGTTGGCTGTTAACTTCAATTATTGTTGAACCGAACCACAGACCAACTCTTTCAAGCGGACTTGGGTGAGGTTCACAAGTGCGCACCCAAGTTCAGAAGACAGCGGTCACACTAGCTAAACAAACTGATGCCAAATGAAAAGTGCTAGTGTGAAAGCACCCTAAATAACTAGTAAACTACTGTTTACGGTTGACCTAAAAATTTGTTGAAACTATTTTATAATTGTAAGTATTGTGTTCAAAAATGTGTTCTGTTGAATCAATATAATTATTTTGATACCAGGAATCTATTAAAATGCAAATTGTGAAAAATATCATTTACAAATAAAAGATGTATCAAGTGTACAAAATGTGCACCTAAAATATATATATTTATAAAAATGAGTCTTATATTTAAAATGTATTTATGATTTATATTATGTTTTCTTTCCAAAGGAAGTGTCCAGGGAGAGAAATTTATATTTTTATGATTAATATTATTTACATTAATAAATTACATTTTAGTTAGTTGTTAAAATTGTTAAATTAATCAAAAAAAGTTCTAGTTTAATTATTAAAATGTTAGACTCCACAGGACAATGCAATTCATATATATGTTGCTCACGCCATCATTATTCTTTAATCATAATAAATGTCATTTTTAAATAAATTGTCATATATATATATATAATCTTCACAATCTGACTTAATCCGATTACATTCCAAAACTATTCTTAATCTATTTCCTCTGCTGTGCATTTTCATCTTTACAAATTCACATAAGCACAATTAGAGTTTCTATGCCTTTGCTGAATCATTGGAATGACAGCACTGGCACCATTTTAACAATATATATTTATTAAAAAATATATTCTGGATGAAATGGTTTTGAATATAAAAAAACACTAGATTACAAAGAGCAATTATGAAGAACGGTTATATTCTTGTTTTATTTGTGTATAATATTAAGAAAATGTTAAGGAAAATATATGCACATTCAAAATTAATCACCTTGTAATAATATAATTCTTTTTCCAAATATTTCTCGAGTGCTGTTTAATGTTTTCAGTAAATCAGTGCTGTGTATT